>CM053786.1:58972002-59497002 GCA_028749045.1 Cupressus sempervirens
TTGTACTTGTAGAGTTTTCATATAAGAGGAAACAGTTTCTAAAGTGTCTACATTCAATGCATTTACAAATTATTTTAGAAACTTTCTTATGCACAACCCATGCATAAAAATAAAGTATAAGAGAATAAATCACCAAAAAATAGAAGCTTTCTAATTTTCTACTCCAAGTATTTTTCTTGTGGAAGAATCCAGTTTCGTTTAGCAAATTTTCACTTGGTCTTGTCTTGTTAAAGTCTTTATTTTTTGTAGTGGTCACCGAGTTCACTTGATGCATTCTTCTATCGAGTTCACTCGGTGCTTCCTTCTACTAAGCTCTAACCTATAGTGGTTATTGAGCTCACTTGGTATCCTTTGGCTATCGAGTTGTTCTTCTGTTACTGAGTTCTCTTGATAAGGTCTTTTGTCATTCGATTCCTTTGGTTATAGAGCAAGAAAAATTGTCACTTGGTAATAGTGTTTACTGAGCAATATTTTAGGGTGGTAAAATTATTTTTGGGGTTGTGAAAGCCAGTTCTAGGGTTTGTATTTTGTGGTTATATTTTTTACATGGTATCAGAGCTTTGAGGCCCCACATCTACAGTGAGTTAGGGCATTTTTTTTTTTGGAGATATTTATCATGGCAGGAGATGCAAGAAATATATGGCAGTAGCCACCACCTTTCAATGGAAAAAATTTTGATACATGGGAAAAGAAGATGGAAACCATTATGGTTGCAAATAATTTGTGGAAGTTTGTAGTTAATGGATTCAATGATTTGACAGAACCAGCTCAGTATGTTGCTCTCACAAATGCACAAAAGACTCATTTGAAAGAGTCAAGGAGGAAGGATGCTAAGGCATTAAGTTTGATTGAAACAACAATGACAGAGATAGTTTTTCCAAAGATTGCAATAGCAAATTATGCCAAGGAAGCATGGGATATCCTTGAGATGAACTTCAAGGGGATAGATAATGTTCGTACAGTAAAGCTACAGAATATAAGGAGGGAGTTTGAGAACCTTGAGATGAAAGAAAATGAATTAATTGCAGATTTCAGTTCAAGGACCTCAAATGTTATTAATCATCTGAAATCAAATGGAGAAGACTATCAAGAGAAAAGGATAGTGGAGAAGATATTGAGGATTTTACCTCACAAATATGATAATTTGGTCATGACCATAGAAGAGACAAAAGACCTCATTCTTTTGATAATGGATGAGTTGATGGGTACCCTTCAAAACCATGAGCATAGGATCAATAGATCTACATCTTCTACTTCCCAAGAGCAAGCATTCAAGGTTCAGTCAAATTCAAGAGGAAGGGGGAGACGAAGAAATGGCTCAGGCAAAAATTTTAGAGGTAGAGGCTGAGGTAATGGAGGACAAAGAAATACTGCAGCAAAAAACTCAGGAAGAGCAGATGAAACAAGTAGCTCACAAAATACTTCAAGAGGAGGTAAGAAAAACTACAACTCAAATAGGAGTAATGTAGAGTGCTACTACTATCATAAATATGGGCATTATGCAAGTCAATGATGGAAGAAGCAAAATAATCAGCCAGGACAAGCAAATGTGGCTAACATGAACATGGGAAGTGGAAACAATGCCACTTCCTTCATCATGTGTAATGTTGGTAAAGAAGGAAGCCCTAAGGTTTGGTACCTTGATAGTGGATGTAGCAACCACATGAGTGGTAATGAAAAATTATTTTCATTCATTGAAAAGAGTTTTAAATTTGAGATTAAAATGGGTAACAATGGAACCCTACCAGTTGTGGGCAAAGGATCTATTATGGTCCAGACCAAGAAAGGTGAGAAGAAGGAAATGCAAAATGTATATTTTTTCCTTGGTATGAAGCACAATTTGATGAATATTGGTCAACTCATTCAAAATGGATATAAAGTGTTGATAAAGAATGACATGTGTGCCATTCAAGAAAAGGATGGGAGCAAGAATTTACATGCAACAGTTGAAATGAAAAAGAACAAAATGTTTCCCTTGAGAATAGAGACATGTTTCTCATCTCAAGTTTGTGCTGCACCTCACACACAATCAGCTCTAAGGAGTGTGATTGAAGACTCCTCATAGGTATGGCACCTCGGGTATGTTCATCTTGACTATGCTAATTTAAATTTGTTGTCAAATAAAAGAATGGTAGAAGGTTTTTCACATGTAAGAAATTCATGTGACAAGTGTGAGGCTTGTATTTTGGGTAAGCAAGATAGGCCTCCCTTTAATTTTGAAAATTCTAGGAGGGCTAGATATCCATCAGAATTAGTGCATATTGACCTAGTCGGTCCTATGAAAGTTACTTCCGCTGGGGGGAGTACCTATTTCATCACATTTATTGATGATTTTAGTCATAGGACATGGGTGTATTTTTTTAAAAATAAATCTGAAGCATTTGATAAATTTGTAGAATTTAAAGCCCAAGCTGAAAGAGAATGTGGACACTATATTAAGGTCCTAAGATCAGATGGAGGAGCGGAGTATACCTCCAATTCTTTTGTAAATTTTTACAGGAAACATGGCATAAGGAAAGAGTTCACAACCAGCTATACACCATAACAGAATGGAGTGGCTGAAAGAAAGCACATGACCATTGTTGAAATGGCAACGAGCATGATGAAAGAGAAAGGTCTCCCAACTGAATTTTGAGGAGAGGCTGTGGAAATAGCAGTTTACCTAATTAATAGGTGTCCTATAAAGGCAGTTCGTGATAGAATTTCAATGGAAGCATGGTCACAAGAAAGATGGACAGTTGAACACCTAAGGGTGTTTGGATGTGTTGCATATATACATGTGCCTAAAGAGAAAAGGAAAAAATTGGATGACAAAGGTGTGAAGTGCATCTTCACAGAGTACAACTCAAAATCAAAGGAATACAGATTGTATGATCCTTTGAACAACAAGATAACTCTTTCAAGAGATGTGAAATTTCTTGAAAATCAGCTTTGGTATGATTCAATTGATGAGTCACTGAGCACATCAAGTAAAGTGCCAATTATGAGTGAAGAAGATGCTAATGCACAACAAGAAGAAGGAGCAGATAGACGAAAAGGAAAGTAGCCTCTGTCATTACCGAACTCCTCTAGACATGACTGAGGGTCAGTACCAAGAAGTTGTAGCGAAGATATTGATCCCACACTCTCCTCCCTGTTTCCAAGAAAGACCAAGAGTCTTAGGGAGATATACCAAGATGAAAGGTATGAAGATTATGATGAGAGTGTTAATTTTGCACTATTTTTGCATAGTGATCCAATATATTTTGAAGAAGCTATTAAAGAGAAAAAATGGTTTAAGGCCATGTATGAGGAAATAGATGCTATAGAAAGATATAAGACATGGGAGCTAACTGAATTGCCTCCCAAGAAGCAAGTGATTGGAGTGAAATGCGTCTACAAGACCAAATGCAATGTTGAAGGGAAGATTGATATGCATAAAGAAAGGATGGTAATCAAGGGCTACAAATAGCAATATGGTAGAGATTATGATGAGACCTATGCCCCTGTTACAAGAATGGAAACCACACATGCTATCATAGCAGTTGTAGCTCAACACAAGTGGAAGGTATTTCAAATGGATGTGAAGTCTGCCTTCCTAAATGGTGTATTGAAGGAAGAAGTGTATGTGGAGCAGCCACCTATTTATGAAGTTGCAGGTGAAGAGAACAAAGTATATAGATTGAAAAGAGCTCTTTATGGGCTCAAGCAAGCTCCAAGGGCATGGTATAGTAGGATTGACTCATATTTGATGAGCAATGGCTTTAGCAAAAGAAATGGTGAGCCCACTCTTTACATCAACGCAGTAGATGGTAATGTATTGATTGTTGTCTTATATATAGATGATTTGATTTTTACTAGAAATGACAAGGATCTAATTGTTGAGTTCAAAGAGGTCATGAAGAGTGAATTTGAAATGATAGACCTAGGTCTCTTGAAATACTTTCTAGGCATAGAAGTAAAACAAATGCATGATGTCATTTTTATTTCTCAAGAAAAATATGCAGGGTAGATCTTGGACAGATTTAAAACACAGAATAGTAAAGTAGCCCCCACACCAACAACAATAGGTCTAATGTTGAGCAAGGAAGTCTCTAGCAAGAGAGTGGATCCAACACTATACTAGAGTATGGTTGGAAGTTTAATGTATTTGACTGCAACTCGGCCAGACCTAATGCATGCAATAAGTCCAATTTCCAGATTTATAGAAACACCAAAGGATTCCCATTAGCAAGAAAAAAAGAAGATCCTAAGTTATGTGAAAGGTACCAAGGGATTTGGAGTTTTGTATACTGCAAATGATGATTTCAAGTTGGTGGGATACATAGATAGTGATTGGGCTAGAAGTTTAGATGATAGGAAGAGCACTTCCGGATATATGTTTCATATGGGATTGACTTCAATTTCATGGGCATCCAAGAAGCAACCTATTGTTGCTCAATCTACTACAGAGGCTGAATATATAGCAACAAATCTAGCAGCATGTCAAGCTATTTGGTTAAGGAGGATCTTGATAGGTTTGAATGAAAGGCAAAAGGATGGAACCACAATTTATTGTCACAACATCTCATCAATTCCATTGTCTGAGAATCTAGTCTTCCATGGGAGAAGCAAACATATAGAGATTAGATATCACTTCATCAGAGAGTTGGTGGAGAATGGGGATATCAAAATAATTTTTTGTAAGTTTGAGCTGCATCTAGTAGATATTTTTACCAAGCCATTAGGCACTGGAAGTTTTGTACACATAAGAGAGTGTCTTGATGTAGTTTATTTGGATCAGTAGTTATCCTTGTTTATTTGGCTCGAGATAAATGGGGAGTGTTGAAATATTAATTACAGTTGGTCGTTTCTCCCTGGAGCTAAATGCTCACCTATCATCCTTGACAACCTATACAATAGTCATAAACATGAATGCGGTAGGTGAGTTTTTCAAATTCAGAAATGAGAGGGAAAATATTTGGCCAAAGACAAAAAATGAATGTTTGATTCATTTTTGTAGACTCATTAGAGAGAGTTTAGCGGAGCAGAGAAGTAGCAGAGAAGAAAGAAGAAAAAGTGATCAACAAATCAATCGTTGTAGAGACAGAAGGAATCATTGTTGTGCCTACAGTTGCACATGTTTCTACCTGTCATTCTATAAATTTATAGTTTATTGTTTCATTCATCCTGTTGAAGCCGTGATTGCTCCAGGTGTTATTGTATGTAGCCATTACTCTATAAGGTTGAAGTTTGAAGCTTTTCTAGTTTGAAGTTTTAGGGTTATTTTAGGGTTTTCTGGTTGAAGCCGAATGCTCCCAGATTTTGTAATATTTTAAATCCAAGTTGAATAGAAAGCAAGCAGGCATACTTGAATCCATTACTCTTTCCTTATTCATTGCATTTGAAAAGTTTATTTGAAAGCTTCAAATTTTGGCTCTCTATTTTTAATGGTGAAAGTTGTTCACGTTATAAATTTCCACTCGGTCAAGTCTTGTTAAAGTCTTTTTTTTTGCAGTGGTTACCAAGTTCAATCAGTGCGTTCTTCTACCGAGTTCACTTGGTGCTTCCTTCTACCGAGCTCCACCCTGCAGTGGTTACCGAGCTCACTTTGTATCATTTGGCTACCGAGTTGTTGTTTTTCTATTACCAAGTTCTCTCGGTAAGGTCTTCTGTCATTCAATTCCTTCCGTTTGTTGAGCAAGCAAAATTGTCACTTGGTAATAGTGTTTACCGAGCAATACTTTAGGGTGGTAAAATTGTTTTAGGGTTGTGCAAGCCAATTCTAGGGTTTGTATTTTGTGGTTATATTTTTAACATCTCAGCCTTTACCTTGTTGATCATTCCTTTAATGACCAAGTAACTCAACCTTACCTTGCCTCATTACCCATTTGTCGACTAGCTCAGCTCCCTCCGCAGATAATTTTTTTTTTGGGAATTTGTTTGTCTTAATTTTGTAGTCCATTTACTTTATGAATTCTCTATGAGTGTAAGTAGGTTTTTATTCTTTTGATTTGTTTACTGCATGATCCTTTATGAAGTCTATGGCCATCTATAATTTTCTTTTGGATAATTGCCACTGATAATGTTCGTTATAGGATATCATATATATTTTATATTTCACAATTCTTTTGTTTTCCTTTCCCCAGGATTTAATGGTTCAACGCATCCATGGTACACACTACAAGTTCCCCACTATATGAACTCTTCTTTTTAGAAGCCAATAATATGCTACAGTCAGATTCACAAGTAAGTGATACAGAACGTTGGAAGCCATTTTTTAAGCTTACGTATTAGTCCTGTCACATTGTCATTGCATAGAGAAATTGTAGATATCAGAATATTGAAGGCAATTTATGCCTTTCTTAATTTGCTCCAAATTGTAAGTTGGATGAATTTTTGCCCCATCATCAAGTTATAAGGGCACATATCCAATAAAGCCTTATAAATACATATTTTTTTGTCCATGTTTCTCTAAGGTACTTCTCATCGCAAATTTCAAGGATGCATTGAATGATACAATGCGTTAAATAATTTTTTAAATTGTTCATTTTAGATCTATCATATAGAACATTCACTCATATAAAGAATAATGATGTTCTGTACAATATCATCAATATTTTCAAAATTCTTTTCCATTCCAAATAACTCCAAGATAAAAGTGACTTGATTCGAAGATAAAACTAGCTTATATTTTCTGAAAATTGATGTATATATTAATGAAAACATGGAAATAAATAGATATGCTAAAGGTGATTTGGTTCAAAAATAAAATTAACTCAGATTTTCTGAAAAAAATGATCAAACATGGAAATAAATTGATTTACAATAGGAGCAAGGAAAAATAGTTTGTAAACATAATGTTTTTACCAAAATACAGTTACTATCCACTACCATATTTTCTCTAATTTATGTTAACAAAAAATGCATGGATTATTTTGATATAAAATAATTAATCTTATAGGTCCACTAAGCATTGTTCTATGTTCATTTCATAATCTCTATTTATGTTACTCTATTGTATAATGATAGTGAATTATGTAACGCCCCGCCAAGGGATCCAAAAGAATTAACCTAAAGTTTCACTAAGTTTGCTAAACATTTTTTTTTTAAAAGTAAGAAAGTATAACATACACATCAAACACATAGTAGCGGAAGCAATAACATGTAATCATCAACAAACATACATTGCAAGTTACATTTCTTAAAGATCCCAAGATGTTGAGTCATGTTTAAATTTAATTAAATCTAAGTCTAACAACTATCACATACATATGAAGAATAATTAGAAAGTCTCATGTCCATAATATACATTTGTTTCGAATTCCTCTCGAAAAATTAATTCGGAATGCTCATTCATCCACTGTACAAGTCACAGGGTATGAAAGGCTTAAAAGAATATACATATGTAAAGATCAAGATACAACATCCTCAAATCCATGATACAAAGTACAATAAAAATATATGAAACTATTCACCATACATGATACATCCATACATCCATAATGATAAAACATCTATCATAAAATCTAACCATCCATCATAATAATCCAAGAACATAGTGAAGGTAAATGCCAATCACGAAAACTCCAGCCACGGTGACCATGGAAGGGATCTCAATGGTAAGAGTAAAAGCACTACCACCCGACTGCGTGGAACCTAAATGGTCCACTCCCACCACGCCGAGGAGATAGTCTCAAGTCCCAAATAGGATAAAAAAACCTATAATCATAAGTACTCTCTAAGTACAGGAAATCCTATAAGAATGCTAACTCAAGGGTTCCTAAAAAGATCGACATCTAAATCCTAGAGGTACCACAAGACACATAGGAAACCTAATATGAAAGTGCAAAAGTGTCATCACAAAAGTCATGTAGAAGTTACCCGAGCAATCCCTTAGGAATCCTGGGTCCCTACTGATCCTGTGGCCACTAGTATCCTCTCATACTGATGAGGCATACTATGGAGTGCAAGGTCATAACCAAGCATTCTCTCTACCCCATCCTAGTCTGTACTAGCACTCATGGCATGGGAGAGAACATACAATTATCTTGTTAGGTTCATTTTCTCTCATTTAGTGTAAATCTTTTCACTTATTAAACAATGACTTACAATGGGTTTCTCAAGGTAGCCTCTTAGGGCTCCGACCCCCATTGCAAGCCACTTCTCGACTCTACACATAGATAACCTAACCTAGGCTCATGAAATCATAAATCAATGAATCATAATAAAACCACCTCAGTCCTATACAAGCAACTGAAAAGACATCATAAAAGATAAGCCACAAAATTACATCAGTTCTTCATGAGCAATAGATAAGCATCCAATAATAATCATATGATCACGACAGTTCTCTATCAACAACTGAAGGCATCAATGATAAATTACAAAAATCCAATGGTTCTCCAATGAGAAACCAGAAAGTATCCCAATAATAAATTACAAAACTGATCGAAGAATCCAAAATGGTTATCAAATATAATTGATCGAGACTCGAAAATGGTTAAGTCAGGTATCTCAAATATATACACTTTAGCTTCACACCAAGAAACTGGAAACCAATAACAAACAGTAAACACAATCATGTCATAGAGCACTTCATCACATTACCATGGTCGGGTTAAGAAAGATCGAGACCAAATCATCATGACAACACATTCAAAACCCCGAGCCTCTAGTAACAACCTAAACTGGTCAATACTAGAACAACCCCAAAATACAGAGAACACAAAGAAAACGTCAAAGTCTCACAAATTTGATTTGACTTTGAAAGTATATTATAAAGGTTTCAGTTTGCAGATTAACGTATATTTCAACAACTAAGTTTCACAGCTTACCCCAACGAATTAACCCGTTCTCATAATTAATCATAATGCAACTTAAAAGTAATAATAATCATTTCTTCATTTATTAAATAATATTATTAAATAATAAATAAATAAATCCAAAACCCATTTAAAAAAATCGAAGTTCTAAAAGCTAATTAAACCTATATTATTTAAATACTATTTACCAATAGCTTAAATCAATTCTAGTTTTCATATACATTTTTGAATTAATAATTATCTAATAATTATTAATTATGTAATCAATAATCATTAACAATTTCCTCAATTTTATATTTATATACATATAAATATTTAATTAACTTAATTAATTAACAACTAAAATTTTGAGTTTAATCCTCTAATTATTTATTATAAAAAAAAAATTATTATAAAAATACTAATAAAATTATTATAATAAAATTATTATAATACAATTTATTAATAACATTATAATTAATATTGAAAATCACATCACATAGCGATTTTTAAATCGCTGTCTCCATGCGAGGTTGTAGTGCATGACTACTACCGCAATCGGCCTGCATTAGCAGGTATGACTGCACAGCAGTCAGCCTGCGTCAGCGGGTACGACTGCACAATAGTCGGCCTGCCATATAATGTTACAATGCACGACTGTTGCCGCAGTCGACCTGCGTCAGCAGGTACGACTGCACGGCAGTCGGCCTGCCATTTAAAAAGGCACGGGTGGGGGTAATTCCCCCACCAACTATATTTTTTATATATATATTTATTATTATTTTTAAAAAAAAATTATTTATCTTTTTTTTTAAATATTAAAAACTTTGTTATAATATTAACTAATTTTTATTTTTTTAAAAAGAATTCTATTTATTTATGTTAAAAAAAATTACAAATAAACAAAATTTATTAAACAATTCTCTTTATTTTATTTTTATTTTTTAATTTCAGATCCCACCCAAATTAAATACAATAATTCCTTAATCTAGAAATGAGGGTTTCAAATTGATTTATTCTTCCAATTCTATTATATAGGTGAAATACAATATAGTATCATAAGGTTCATAAGAGAGTGAAAGAATCAAACAGTGAAATCCAGACAATTCGGATTGATAATCCACAAGCACGAAGAAGACAAGATTATCAAATTGCATAATTCAACTCGTGATCAAACACAAGACCCTACCTCAATCTGATGCTATTATACAATCTCCAAAAACTGTAAGAGAATTCGCTCCTCTTCAATAACCTTCTTCTGAAAATCTTCTTTAGAATTCGCCTTCTGAAATTTGCTTCCAAAAGTTGTCTCCCAAAATTCCTTGTCCAAATTCGTATCCCAAATCCTGTTCCCAAGAATGAACCCCCAACGTTGTGATAAGAAAATTTTCTCCTCAAACCAGGGCACTTAATTGTGCGTTCACCCGAGAAGACTCTTTGCACAACTCAGTTAACTCTAAATTAACCTTTATTATCTTTTCTTATCTTTTTGCTTTCAACTTTCATGCACATTTAGTTGAATTATTAAATAACTTTATTTAATATTCCACTTGACTTCTATTCTTAATTAATTTATTACTTTAATCTCATGTGCACTTTTAAGAAATTAAAATAACATTATTAATTTCTATAATTTAATCTTTTAATTTAATTCTCATATTTAAACTCATGCTTAGATCATGCGATCTAGAATTCGTAATAATTTAATATCTTTCAACTTTTAATTTATTTTAGAACTTAATTGATAACATATTTAATTAATTTAAATAACAATAATATTTAGCATTTATTTAAAAATGAACTCCAAATATATTATTATTAAATTAAATAAATATTACTCTGTTCTAAATTCATCTTTGAACTTTAATCTCCAAATTTAATTCTTTTATTTAATTAATTAATTAATTAAATATAAAGATATCATAATAATTCTCTATTAAATTAAATCATTAATTAATCTTTTTAATTAGACTTAATTAATAGAAAATACAACAAGGACTCATAAAGCAACATAGGAAAACCCATCATAGAAAAATACATACCAAATCAAAAAAAAGGGTTATAATCACGAAATTACATCATTTGATGCATTCGGAGGGTACTTAACTCAGTTACTTGTCCTAATTATCAATTAGGACAATTGGCTAAAGGGTTTAGGATTTGGACTTAAGAGTTTATCTCCCCTCTCTTACCATTGAGACAGTGCGATAGGGTACGCTCATCCTGACAATTCAGGGAAGTCGATACCCGATACCTGCAACCTGCATAAAATCCACGCATGTACAAACACAATATTCTAAGCTAAACAGACAATGGCAAGAAGTGGTGCATCGTGTAGATCCTGACTAGCAGGTGACTACGACTCCCTTCCTTAACCATATCAGAAACACCATACATAAATAAAACAACACACACACCATACACATGCAGTATGGGGTAAGTATCCATAAAAAGCACATGGAATAATAAACCGATATTTGAAACCATTGAATAATCATCATACATGCATGAAATATAGAGTACCAAGTAATCTCATCATATAATAAACTGAGTGTAAACATCATCTGATAATCTCTAAAATAATAATACTAATCATCAAACATAAATTGGCCTAAAAGAGTTTGGCAATGATATCAGAAATGTAGCTCAAAAATGTAAACTAGGGGCAGGCACTACAAATTATCACATGTGAAAAAGGAAAAGGACTTGGATTTTTTTTTTTTGTAATTAGCTTCCCAAGTTCCACTACAAACCTATTTTTAACTTTTAGGATTTATAAAGTATATTGGAATATCTAATTTTACTCCCTAGTTCAATCTTATGTTTACCTCTATGTTGATCTGATTTTCATGTTTTGACCATTCTCATTTCAGATTACACCTTTCAAAATACAGTTCATTGTAGATATTTCAAAGCTTCATTATCATTCAAGAGTTTCAGTTTGTTTTCCTTTTTACAGTTTAGGCATACATTTTTTTATATTCCTTCTCCAAACTAAGGGTCCCTATCCTCAACATAGAGTAGCTATAGGAATAGAAAATAGATCATAAATAAATGGAATGCAATGATTCAATATCTTCAATGGAACTATATTTAATTTATATAACAATCAAGAAAAAAATCAATGATTATAGAGTTCTATTGAATTTGAATGTATTCTTTGAGTAGCTAGATTTATAAATAATTCTCCCACAAAAGTACTAAAAATATCTTTGGAACTTTATAATAGCATGAGACAATTGTAAGGTCCACCATTAGATATTTAACTTATTCAAGCCCTTTATAAACATCTAATGTATTGTAGACCTAAATTATGGTGCATAGAATTCATGATGTAACTAAAAATATTGTTAGTAGCATTTAGAATACATAGATCCATGAAACTTTCTAATATTTTATAATTTTCTAAAATATATGTCATTTCCATTTCCAATTATATATATATATCACTGTAGATAAGGATTTGAAAGAATAAGCTTTAACTTGCCATTGTACAACAACTACTAGCTTAATATGTTGCAATCACCTTTGAACCAAGTATTTATGGTAGAAAATAAAAAATAACTATATCTCATTCAAATCTTTCAAGCTCTTACAAGGTTGCACTTAGCCTTCATTTGGTATTGCAAGCTATTATAACTACTATTAAAATATCAATGGTATAAAATATATATCATAAAAATTTTTAACAAAAGTTTAGATTAGTATTTGTTAGAGTTTGTAGCCTATAGAGAAACAAAGTCAATTAATTTAATGTCTTCAAGAATTTAGTGCATTGGAAACGATACAATAGTCATTGAAAATGAAGCAACTTCATCAAAGTTTCAATATTTTTCAAGATTGGCAATTTTATTTTGCACACATAATGAAGCAATTTATTTGGTGATAATTTAGGATAAATTGTGTTTGTATTGAATGTTCTAACAAAATTGCAAGGAAACTTGAAACAAAGAATATAATCGTTTGCACATAACCCATAATATATATGAAATATATATGCAATTCAAATCCACATGCAAGAGAATAGACAACATACCTACAAAATTTGTAACACAAGATATGTCCTGGGAAACCCTCATTGAGGAAAAAAACTTAGCCTCCAAAAGCATCCATCAACATGTATTATTCATCAAAAAACACCATTGCAATAGAACCATGGAAGCCTTCAAAGCCATAGCCACAACCAAGCAATCTATGTGAACACGCATGAATCCACACATCCCATGCCATGCTTCCAACCTTCACAAATGCTCCCTTGGCTAACCTATCAAGCCTTGTCCTACTCGACTTTTGTCCTTTTTGTCCTTTTGTTTTATCACTACAACTACCCTTTTGTCTGCTTATATAGTAGCAAGTCTCACAAAACTACAAAGTGGTATTACATAAACTATTGCTAAAACCATGTGTTACCTAACCCATTGACCTGACATTTAATATTAGAAATTTAATTTATTTTTCTCAATATTAAATAGTTACATGAAATATAATTATAATGTTACAATACAACTCATCAACTATATCCTATGGGAATCTTTACATTTTGTACGTCCATCTAGGTGTAACATTACATAATAAAATAAACTATTACAATATAGAGATATTATGCAATGTGTGCAACACCCATTTTCTCAACAAAAATTTCATTCTTGGTAGTTTACAAAACCATTTTTATTGTAAGCAGAATATTTACATTGATTAAAAAAATTTGAGGGTACATCATTTTTCTATCTTAATTAGGCAATATATTTTCCATTGATAATTCAGAGGCTAAATATTTGAAGAATTCTATATTTTTAAGAGATAGGCACATATGAATAAACATATGTATCTCTATCCAAGTTTAAACTACTAAAATAAAATTTTCTTGCCTAATAGAGATTTCTCTCATGCCAATACCAAGTCCATGAATAGAAAATTTCTTGATTTATGGTTACTTTGTTGGGATTATTAATCCATCCATAAAATATCTAAAATCTAAAATATAACATAGATGCCCCTTAGTCCTGGACTCTAACCTAAAAAAGCACACGTGTGAGCCCGTATTAGATTTCTATACCTTCCAACAAATTACACACACACACACAAAAATAAAAATAAAATTAAGTTTGTATTCTTTAATGTCAATTTCGCTTCAATTGCTTTAAAAAAAAACTTATACTTAACTCATTGAAAATATATCTTTTAAATATATTTAACTTATACATTGATTGCAACTAAAAAAATGTATTCTTCATTTGGATTTAAAAGCATAAATGATAGAAGATGTGTTAATAAACTATATATAGTTTAAATATGAATTTTTAATTATAATTAGTCATTGATATTAATCAAGCTTAAGAATTTTAAATGTTATTAAAAAATAATAGAGAAAATATGTCGAGATTTAAAAATTTAAATCTTTCTATAAGCCTTTGACCTTTCCTTTAAAATAAATAAATCTTCATCTTTTTAATTTATGCCTATCAAATACTCCAAAAATAGTACAACTCTTTGTTCCATTAATAAAAGAAAAAAGAATAATTAAGTTATTTATATTTCCTTACTGTTTTATACATTAACAAACATTATTTAAAGAGAAATACCAACAATGTAATAACAAAACTTATTCTACAAGTATTAATCTCCTCAAGTGACTTTTGTAAAGTATTTACTTGAACTTGATTCGAATTCATTTATGAGAAAACATGCTACCAACATCAATGTTTTGATATGTAGAGCATGCAAATGCTTTTGTCTAGGAATCTAGTTTATGTTGCTCCCTTCTACATTTCATTTATAAGGTCCTCCTAATTTATATGATGGATTTTATTTTTTAAAATAGTAGAATAAAGTATAAATTCTTCTCTCAATTTATATGTTGGATAATATTCAAAAATAAATATCGACAATGTAATGAGAAAACTTATTCTACAAGTATTAATCTCATCAATGACTTGCATAAAGTATTTACTCTAATTGTACAAGTATTAGTCTCATCAATGACTCTAATTTAATAAATGATAGAAGATGTGTTAATAAACTATATATAGTTTAAATATGAATTTTTAATTATAATTAGTCATTGATATTAATCAAGCTTAAGAATTTTAAATGTTATTAAAAAATAATAGAGAAAATATGCCGAGATTTAAAAATTTAAATCTTTCTATAAGCCTTTGACCTTTCCTTTAAAATAAATAAATCTTCATCTTTTTAATTTATGCCTATCAAATACTCCAAAAATAGTACAACTCTTTGTTCTATTAATAAAAGAAAAAAGAATAATTAAGTTATTTATATTTCCTTACTGTTTTATACATTAACAAACATTATTTAAAGAGAAATAATAGTTTTTTTAAATAGTAAAATAAATTATGAATTCTCATCTTAATTTATATGTTTGATATTATTTAAAAATAAATACCAACAATGTAATAACAAAACTTATTCTACAAGTATTAATCTCCTCAAGTGACTTTCGTAAAGTATTTACTCGAACTTGATTCAAATTCATTTATGAGAAAACATGCTACCAACATCAATGTTTTGATATGTAGAGCATGCAAATGCTTTTGTCTAGGAATCTAGTTTATGTTGCTCCCTTCTACATTTCATTTATAAGGTCCTCCTAATTTATATGATGGATTTTATTTTTTAAAATAGTAGAATAAAGTATAAATTCTTCTCTCAATTTATATGCTGGATAATATTCAAAAATAAATATCGACAATGTAATGAGAAAACTTATTCTACAAGTATTAATCTCATCAATGACTTGCATAAAGTATTTACTCTAATTGTACAAGTATTAGTCTCATCAATGACTCTAATTTAATAAATGATAGAAGATGTGTTAATAAACTATATATAGTTTAAATATGAATTTTTAATTATAATTAGTCATTGATATTAATCAAGCTTAAGAATTTTAAATGTTATTAAAAAATAATAGAGAAAATATGTCGAGATTTAAAAATTTAAATCTTTCTATAAGCCTTTGACCTTTCCTTTAAAATAAATAAATCTTCATCTTTTTAATTTATGCCTATCAAATACTCCAAAAATAGTATAACTCTTTGTTCCATTAATAAAATAAAAAAGAATAATTAAGTTATTTATATTTCCTTACTATTTTATACATTAACAAACATTATTTAAAGAGAAATAATAGTTTTTTATAATAGTAAAATAAATTATGAATTCTCATCTTAATTTATATGTTTGATATTATTTAAAAATAAATACCAACAATGTAATAACAAAACTTATTCTACAAGTATTAATCTCCTCAAGTGACTTTCGTAAAGTATTTACTCCAACTTGATTCAAATTCATTTATGAGAAAACATGCTACCAACATTAATGTTTTGATATGTAGAGCATGCAAATGCTTTTGTCTAGGAATCTAGTTTATGTTGCTCCCTTCTACATTTCATTTATAAGGTCCTCCTAATTTATATGATGGATTTTATTTTTTAAAATAGTAGAATAAAGTATAAATTCTTCTCTCAATTTATATGTTGGATAATATTCAAAAATAAATATCGACACTGTAATGAGAAAACTTATTCTACAAGTATTAAGCTCATCAATGACTGAAATTCTAGCAGAGCTTTGGTTATATTATGGAGGTCGAATAGTATAATAGTTATGTTACTAATTATATTAACGTACATAGTATATATTGAGAAATGTCTATTCATTTCTTAGGATGCATGAATGTATGTGTTGTGATGTGGGATGACAATTTTTGCAAAGGTTCATTTTAGAGGTCAAAATGCTCTCGAGTTACTAGATGCGCCAATGCATAAATTATGATGTATTAAAGTAGCTTATAAATTGGAACATTCTAACAGATAGATAGTCATTTTTGTATATTACGAATCTTTACATTGTACAAATGAAAGAAATGATTTTCAGTTTCTAGGATGCACAATACATGAAATATAGAGTACAATGAAAGAAAGGGTTTTTAGTTCCTAGGATGCACCAATACATGAAATATAGAATATAAAAAATTTATGAATTAGTACATCTTAAAGATCAGATAACCATTTCCTATATTTGATGGCCAAGCTTTATTTGGGCAAGTAATGTGACCTCTTCTAGTTGGGTTGGGTGTCTTGAGATTGATGCTTATGTTTTTAGATTTTGTATACAGTGCTTTTGTTGGTTGGTCAAGAAACTATTGCGACTAATGACCATCAATACTTACTAATATTGGGAACTGTTGACCATCAATGGAAGACCATAACACTCCTTCAGTAAAATGATCCATATAACCAGTTAGCAATAGCTTTGTTCATCTCTATTAGACACTAAATTTGTATTACTCATAGCCATGAGAATGTGTTTCAATTGCTACCCTACATAATGGACATAAGCTTAGATCAAGTTGTGAAGCATAAGAGTATGAATAGACAATGATATCAATATTTAAAGTTGTTTCTCTCTTTAATCCATTCCATGATGGTAATGTTCTTTGTAAGCAGATTTGGATGGATCATACATCAACTAAGGAATACCAAGAATTGAAGATGAGAGGAAGAATTTAGTGTTAAAAGATGGCAATGTATTTAGAATCCATATGAAAGAACATCAATAAAATTCCCCAAGAACAAAATTGACTAGCTTAGATAATCTCTCTAATACCAATGCCTGCAATAGAATCACTGGTTTAAACAAAAGGTTGATAGTAGTTAACTAATGTAAATTCAATGTTGATCATAACCATGTGGTCATCAATAAATTAAATTAATTGAATTATTTTTAATTTCTTTGAATAAAGACCTTTTCTTGTTGTATCTATATGAAAGGCTGAAACTACTTCTAGAATTAGAGCTGAAGGATTAGATTTCTCGATGTCATATTATCTTGACAAATTCTATTTTTTTTGGAAAATTCTATTTTTTTGGTTTATCAATTTTGTTATGTATCATGAATTATGTCATATTTATGATACTTTGTTCACTTGTTTTAGTTTGCAAATATGTTTAAAGTTCTATTTTTACTTCATTATTTCTAGAGAACTTACATGTATATATAAACTTAGTTGCAAGCACTATTTCAAGGTATCAAAAATCTTTCTAAATTATCTATGTGTCATTATGTTCTTTATTTTTTTCTTCATTCAATTTTGTTACTTTTCTATTTTCAATCAATTTCATTTTTCTCTATGAATATTAGTTGTTTGTGTTGATTTGTTTACTTGTAGTACTTTAAAAATACTTTTGGAAATTAGTAGTATTTGCAATTGAAGATGCTTCTATCATGACCATAATCTCAACTTTTAAACTATTGAGATACAAATTTCTGAGAGAGTCAATTTTAAAATATCACAATTTTTTGGACTTGTCATTGATAACATGTTAAAGCTACAAAACATGAATATAAATTACTAGATTAAGAGAAAATAAACTTTTATCTCCTTATTTTATTTTAGTAGTTCAATAATTTGATCTTTTACACAAGTCATGATTATTTAAATTTATTTTGACTTATCATTAATTAACATGTTAAAGCCTAAAAACATGAATATATATATATATATATATAAATTACTAGATTAAGAGAAGGTTAACTTTTATTTCCTTATTATTGTATTTCAGTAGTTCAATCAATCGATCTTTTACATAGATCATCATTACTCAAATTATTTATTTAAATTTGAACATCACTGATGGTTAGAGATGACTATATAGTTTATATTCATACATGTATCTATTTTATCTTGAGATTTTCTAGATAGTAGTTCTACCTTTTTGTGAGCTATTCTAGACACTAGAATAGTCGTCAGTCAAATGCACTCCCCATGTAACATGAACTAAAAGTATAGTAGCAAATACTAGAACAATTAAAATTTTTCAATCATTAGAGAATTCATTGAGTTTGGGAAGAAATGAACATAAATCATTTTAGATAATTTTAGGTAGAAAGCTATTTGCTACTTGCTTAAGGAAAATAGAAACATGGTTCTCAAAATCAATGAATAAATAGACCTAGGCCTTACAATCTCCTCTCCTCCCAGATTGTAAACTCAAAAAATAAAAGGTACTAGTGTCATATATTAATACATATCATCAAAGTGGTCCCAACTAGAGATTACATGAATGATATTGAGTTCTTATTGATCACCATCAATAGTTGATAATGTGGTATGTGATTGGATTCAATAACAAATCCAATAATCTTACTGAAGCTGTCATATTATGCTAAGGCCTCTCATAGACGAAACAATACAATTCATAACCAAGGACTCTAACTCTAATATTTAAAAACTTCTATAAATGATTTGAAGAAAGGCAATTCAATGATCCTATAATTCTTGAACCCTACTTTGTATAACAAGTTCTTCAATTCATCTACAGTTCTCTCTTTTCAACCTACTAAAAAAGTGATCATTACAACATCGAACGAGAATCCCAATTGACTTTTGATCCCTTTATTTTGAATCACTTGATCAAAAATTAATAGCTTCCCATTAACTAGGATAGCCAAATAACTCCTCATTAAGATTAACATCTATGCTAGAAATTTGTATGCTCTATAGCTCTTGTTTAACATGTTGTTATTTGTTTTCTTATATATTATTTACAAACTTCTATAAATGTCTTATTTATTTTCTTATATATTATTTAAAAACTTCTATAAATGATTGGATGAAAGGCAATTCAATGATCCTATAACTCCTAAACCCTACATTGTATAACAAGTCTTTCAATTCATCTTTAGTTCTTTCTTTTCCACCTATTGAAAGAGCCATCATTACAACATCGAACAAGAGTCCCAATTTTCTTTTGATCCCTTTAGTTTGAATCACTTGATCAACAATTAATATGTTCCTATTATTTGGGATAGCCTCATAACTATTTGTTAAGATTTTAAAATAGAATTCATCATCTAAGACATGCAAAACCCTATGTAACTACAATAATAAAAGCATTCTAAAATATGCTTAAAGAATATAAAAAGAAGGGAACCCTAGTGCTAGGAGACATAAAGGACATATTTATAAGTGCACTAAATATTGAGGTTAATAGTACACAACTTATTTTGAATCAATTAGCAATTTTGTCTAGAAATTCAATGAAGATTTGAATGGACAAGATAAGTTGTTATGAAGAGTAGAGAGAAAATTGGAGAACAAGGTATTGGAACAAGTGGTTCAAAAAATTCCAACAAACCAAGTAGAATTTTCTACTATTCTTAGTTCATTTGAAACATCTACAAATGCTTTAACTTCATTATTTAATAAGCTATGTGATGCATCTATCTTCACCCAGGGAATCAAGGAAAAATTTTCTAAAATAGAATGAGACTTGAAGTCAAGTGCAAACCATTTTTCATTTGACCCAAGCTATAGTTCTGCTCACTATTCAAATATTAGATATCTAACAAATTTGTAAGTAGAATTATTAAGGGAAAAAGCTAGGATTAGGGCCACACTTGTACACATCCAAGGAATGATTCTTCCAAATATGGATGCACTACAGGAACACATTACACATGCCAAGACACTTATCCATGAAAATAGCTTTTCCATAGCCGATCACATGATGGAGTTATCAATAGAGGTGTAAATTGCATTACATGCAAGCAAGGTGTTATAGGAAAATTGGGACCAGAGAATGGAATCGATTTTCAAGGTACATTTTGAATTCTTGTCAAATTTTTGTATTAACATGTAGTATACACCTTTGGCATTTATGTCGAAAAGGGAGAAAAGTATAATATAAAGATGAGTGTATATATAAAGAGTATTAGGGAGAAGTATAATATGAGATATATGTATGGGGGAGAAACAAAGTATTATACAAATACATGTAGAGATAATAATAAAACATCTTTTACAAAAGCATGTTGAAAAATTCCCAAAACAAAGTATGTTATTGAGTTGTAGACATAGAAAGGAAATAAAATAATGTTTTGGACTTGAGATTTTGAGCATTTAGTTTTGGATTGATAAGTGTTTTTTTTACTAATGTCCAATGGGGGGATTATTGACATTAAGTTAAATGTTTTTTTATTAGTGACTCACACTTAGTCAATAGGTTAATCTGCTACCAAGCTTACCTTTTAGTTTGAAATGTTAACCAAGTACTAAAGTTACTACTGAGTAATATAGTTGTTATTGAGTTTTATAGTCGCTACTAAGTTATAGAGTCTTCATATAGTTGTCAAGTAGTATCTACAGATTTTTTTAGTGATAGTGCTAACTGAGCTTCATAGTATTAATCAAGTTGCATAGTGTCAACTATGGCCTCCAATATCTATCATGCTTATAGTATTGGTGATGTGAATCTAGTGTTGACTAAACCAAGGAAAATATATATATGGGGGAGAAAAAGATTATTATACAAATACTTGTACATATAATAAGAAACCATATTTTACAAAAGAATTTTGAAAATTTTCAAAAACAAAGTATGTTACTTGGTTGTAGACAAAGAAAGGAGATAAAAGAATGTTTTGGACTTGAAATTCTGAGCATTTAGTTTTGGATTGATAACTATTTTGGTTGCTAACACCAAAGGAAGGAACTATTGACATTAAGGTAAAAATTTATTATTAGTTACTTGAACACTTAGTCAATCGGTTAAGCTACTACCAAGCTCACCTTTTAGTTTGTAGTGATAATCAAGTACTCTAGTTACTACTAAGTAATATACTTTTTACCAAGTTCTACAATTCCTACCAAGTTCTAGAATCTTTATGAAATCCATGTCAAGTAGTATCTACCGAGCTTCTCAAAGACAATGCTAACTCAGCTTCACAATATTAACCAAGTTGCACATGTCAACAATGGTATCCAATATCTACTGAGCCTGTGGTATTAGTGATGAGAATCTAGTATTGAGTGATCCAAAGAGTGCCAACCAAGTGATTAATTTTATATTGAGCTTGCAGTGTCAGTGTTGATTGAACCATGCAATGTCAACCAAGTGATTTAGTTTATATGTCAATTTTTTTAGTGTTCACCAAGTCACACAAGTTCTAACCAAGTTCAAGATACTTAGAAGTGATGAGTATGCACTGAGCTTCTATTTCTACTAAGTGCATGATGATTTCAAGTGGTTACTATCATTGACAAGTATCAAAACATCACTGAGTTCTTCTTCTGAACTCAAGTGTTAGCAATTCAATCAACTTTGTGCTTTTGATGGAAAGCTATGTTGTAGCTAACTTTGATGAATTGTAATTTAGATTGGTATATATATGTAATGAATTGTATCATATCCAAATAAGTATGTATGAAATGATTAGAAAGAGAATAACTGTGAGTTAAGATGGCTACAAGTAGTGTAAGGGGCAGTAAAGATTTATCTATCACAATAAGGTGATCTTTACATTTCAAAGTGGAGTTGCAAATCATAGATTAACCACCAGTTCATCCTAATAGGTGTATCAATTAGATCCTTTAATATGGTAGACTTAAGAGTCTTTGACAAATTTCTTTACCAAGTGCATACTTCATTATATGTTTTGTAAATTCTCTCAGAAGGTGGACCTAGCAATCCTTATTACTTCTAACAAGATCATCAGAAGTGATCAATTGTAAGCTTTAAGAGGAAAACTTTATATTGTAGTACTAAATCTTGTGGGTATTATTCCCACCCTAGTTTTAATTTCTATTTGGAAGGTTTCTAGGTCATCGTATCTTGTGTCAAATTGCTATGAATCTTTATTTACTTTCATTCTTTCATGCATGCAATTAGATCAAAATATTAATGAATGATTAATTCATGGAATAAGATTAGAATTTTTATTGGTTCTTGATTCACCCCTCCGCTCTTAGTAACCATGCCTAGGTCTCATATTGCTAACAATAATATAGATTAGATTATAGATATCTTTACAAATCCCTTATTGAAGGATTTATCTAAGTACTTGAGAGCTATACTTGGGGTTATGCCCATTATTACTTTAGAGTAGATGATATAGAGATTGCATCAGTCCAATTATACAAAGCACTATTATTTTATTGGACTAAATATTGATGCTTCCTATATGGGGGTGTATCTATGATGATCAAAGTCATTGAGGACTCTTAATATTTGGTTTTTAAATAGTGTCTTGGGAAACTTGTGTTGATTGAAGACTTGGAGTAGTAAATAGACACAATGAGGCCTTTTTCATTGATGTCAATGTGAGAGAAGAGTGAGTGAAAACCATCCTCTAATTGAATGGGGAGAGAAAGTTGAACATATCTCTATTAGGGAGATTTAGAATATGAGTACATCAATAGCTCAGTGGTAGAGTATTTTTTGGTGTTCTTGGAACTTAGATATTTTTTATGTGTGATTTCATAAATGCCAAAGGGGGAAATTGTTAGCAAAAATGTTCATGGTATTCCTTTGGCAGATTATACTAGTTGGATAGTATTGACATATTTCATTCATGAATGTGTTTGTCATTGATGTCAACATAGTTGCAATTGTGTGAAGATTGGAAGAGTAGTAGAAAAAGATCATACTTGTACAAACATAGTTTGATGTATAGGTGAAGCAGGGTTATGGACATGTTCCACTCTTTGTGCTAATGACAAGGATAAATGAATGAAGCCTAAGTCAAAGATGTATGAAAGCTATAAGTGATTTACAAAGAGCAATATAGAGATAGAGTGCATGGAAAATAATTTATGATGACCCTATTATATCTTCTAGCAGAGATATACTCTAGTGATACACAATTAGATAGTGTTTGAGGATAGTATAATGGTGATGTTAGAAAGTGCACAAGTCTTGAAGTTGTAACTATTAAGTTTTGTATAGACTATTACTTGAGAGTGTTATTTTCATTATGAATTAACTAATTATCTTATTATAACTAATTGGAAAACCCTCAAGGTTGACTCAAGGAATTATTTTGAAGATAGGGTATAAAGGAAAGATGATTTGTTTGTTTGTACGAAATAGAATATGAGTAAATTATGTGAATTGATCAAGAAAGTGTGAATTAGAGAAGAGTGTATGGTAAAGATGAGTAAGTGATTGACTAGATTCTTGGATGTAAAGTTTGTTATTTGGTATCAAGATCGGATAAAGAAGAGGTATGGTTGATAGGATAGATAAAGAGGAACCTAGTAAAATTTAATTCTATTATACTGCAAGGAATAATACATAGATCATTTGGATAGTGGTTTCATTAGTCTTTCCCAAGAAGCTATTTAGATAGTGGGTCCATCTATCTTCCACAACTCCTAACATGGTTGTAATCTTCTAACAGGGATTCAAAGTCTCCTAACATGGATTGATATGTACTAAAAGCTGTTATAGACTCCTAACATGGTTCATCCTCTAACAAGGAATATTTACATTAGTACATCATCTTGTGGTTACAATCCCCACTGAGGTTTTCCCTCTAATCAATGGTTTTCCTAGTGAACATATTCAGTTTGTGCATAAATATCTTGTTGTGGTTTCTATTTGATGCAGGAGCATCTTGCAGTAGAAAATAAAGGGCAAATTTTATTTTTTATTTTTTAAATTAGAGAGAGAAAGTGATGAAAATTAGAAAAAAAAATTAAAATAGAAAAATAGAAAAAGGGAGAAAAGAGGATTTTCTATTTTCAAGGCACATAGGAGGTGTAAATAAAAAAATAAATAAAAATGGTTGTCATTCAATTTATTGAGGTGTGTAGGTGGAATTCTAGAAGTTTGTGGACATTTCCTTAAATTATGCATTTAATATTTGTTGGACCAAATAGTGGTGCTTAGCTGTATTTGGGTGGGTATTAAATATTTTTTGAAAGGTAGTTTTAATTACCTTTTATCCCACATTGGTTGTGTTTGTAAATTCTTGGATGGTAAGTTCTTATTTATGCAAGGCATATGAGCATTTGTAATTAAGCTTCAAAGTGTGATGTCTTCTTAGTAGAATCTTGGAGAGAAGGAGAAAGTAAAGGAGAAAGTTTTTCTAAGTCAATTGATAAAGAATAGAATGTGAGGTAGTTTATAGCATGATTGAGGTGGATTTGCAAGTTTAGAGAAGATCTAGTGGCTATAGTTTAGAAACAAGGAGGTTACTTTGTGTCTTGTGAGCACAAGTTGAGATCTTGGAGGTTTCTACTAGATTGTTGTTATTTTATTGATCTAGAATAGCTAAGGTTTGAATTGGATCTTGAGGGATCTTGTAGAACTATTATTGTAATTGTTCTTGTATTTGGCCATAACTCAAAAGGCCTTACATCTGAGCATATTGCATGTAAATAGTTATTTTATATGAATAAAGAGTTATGGTTTGGTATTAGATCTTGCATTGTTATTATCTTGTATTGTGTTTCTATTGTGTGGTTATTGCTAGGGGCCAAGACATCTCCTTTAAGGATTCTTTAGCCTTGCATTACATTACTATTTATAGTTCTCACATGGTTAAATTTTATAAAGGTTGATAATTTTGACAATATTTGGATTACTAATTCACCCCCACCACTTAGTTATATTGGTGGAGTATATATTATAAAACATAGATCTTGTGAATGTCCTATGGTTGGTGACATAATAGTTGTTGTTGGGAACAAGGTTGAAAACCATATTAGTGAACTTGAGAAATGAGAGAGTTTATTTGTTTGGTGAGTACCGGTTGGTCAAAGGACACTAGAATCTTTCCAAAGAAATAATTTGTTTAGGAATCATTGTAAGTCTAGTGGTAAAGTCTTCAATGTGATTGTGGATAGTGGTAGTATTGATAACCTAGTTTCTTAGAAGATGTTTTACAAACTTGGTTTGAGGAGAATGAGACATCCTTATCCTTATAGAATTGGTTGGTTACAATATAAACATGCTTTCAAAGTGAGGAAATGATGTCTTATTGATTTTTAGATTAGGTGATATAAGGATCAAGTATTGTTTGATATTGTGAGAATGAGTAGTTGTCACATATTACTGGATAGACCTTGGTAGTATGATTGTAGGGTTATGCATGACTGTATCAATAATGTATTTATAGTTAAGAAATGTGGCAAGAAGCATTCATTGATTCCTTTGTAATTAGAAAAATTCAATAGTAAGAACATGAGTATTGTCAGTAGAGTTGAGTTGAGGAATTCTAAAAGGATTAGAGATTCTTGTAAGAATTTGGTATATCTTTGATACCATGTAGGAATTTTCCTTAGGGAAAGATTCACACAAGATCATAGAACTTGAACACAAGCACAAGTGTATGATCAATATATTAGAGTATGTCCTCATATATATTTTTTTATTGTATGTGATAATTGTACACACTAGGAGTGCATTTATATAAAGGCCTCTCAGGAAGCACCTAGAATGTTTCTAGAAAGGACTAGGAGATAAGATAAGCATGACAACTAATCATACATCTTATCCATCATTCTAGATGAGAGGATAAGAGTGAAAAGTTGTATCTCAAGTGGAGACGTTATAGACACCATGTGCATAAATGAGGTACAAATTCCTATATTGTCAATGTGAAAACTTACAAGAGTGCACATACTCCTAGGTGACTAATAAATAAATATTAAAATAATGCATTAACGTAAGTAAACTTAAGTTAAGAAATGTGGCAAGAAGCATTCATTGATTCCTTTGTAATTAGAAAAATTCAATAGTAAGAACATGAGTATTGTCAGTAGAGTTGAGTTGAGGAATTCTAAAAGGATTAGAGATTCTTGTAAGAATTTGGTATATCTTTGATACCATGTAGGAATTTTCCTTAGGGAAAGATTCACACAAGATCATAGAACTTGAACACAAGCACAAGTGTATGATCAATATATTAGAGTATGTCCTCATATATATTTTTTTATTGTATGTGATAATTGTACACACTAGGAGTGCATGTATATAAAGGCCTCTCAGGAAGCACCTAGAATGTTTCTAGAAAGAACTAGGAGATAAGATAAGCATGACAACTAATCATACATCTTATCCATAATTCTAGATGAGAGGATAAGAGTGAAAAGGTGTATCTCAAGTGGAGACGTTATAGACACCATGTGCATAAATGAGGTGCAAATTCCTATATTGTCAATGTGAAAACTTACAAGAGTGCACATACTCCTAGGTGACTAATAAATAAATATTAAAATAATGCATTAACCTAAGTAAACTTAAGTAAGTGTAAATAGTGAAAGCATATTTACACCAACACCCCCCCTTAAGTGCAACTTAGGGGAATGCCCTTAAGCTTACAAAAACTAGGATGAAATGCAAGATGGGTCTTGGCTACTAGGCCATGTTAGGTACCCATGTACATAATGAAATGTAATCTCTCATAAAGTGGAGAAAGAGGGAAAATGTCATGGGAAAATCCCTTCCCCAAAAAAGAGAGATGAAAACATGATGCATGGATGGATGGATGGAGTAATCAAGACTCCCCCATTATGACATACATTGAGTATATACAAAAGTGAAATGAGAGAAGGAAAAAACCCCCCTAAGAGGAAGAAGTCCCCCCCCCCCCCCCCCCCCCACGATGTAGAAGTTGATAGATGACTACTAAATGATGTTCCTCCCCTTTAGAAGAAATAAAGGAAAGGGTACAAAGATGTGTTCCCTATATGGAGAAAGAATCTAAATTATGTATGGTATCTCTAAATCTTGTTCAAGTGTTCTTGTGTCGATATTGACAGTGGCTCCTTCCAATGCGACTAAGAATAAGTACAAAAATAGCAAGGAGTGATGTAGAACCTATTTCAAGAAACAAACAGTCTCCTCAAATGACAAAGAGACCTCCTACAACTATTGTACATAAGGATCCATAATCACTTTAGCCTGTAAAGACTAATTATTTAGAGAATGGACATGACTGCCAAAGTGAGCCCCCATAGAAATTGTAGAAGAATCATCCTCATCAAAGAGAAGCAAGATATCATCAAAGAAGTCTCCCGAATCTATGATGTTTGACTCCACAAAAAAACCTGAAATGTTAGTCAAGAAGTCATTGCCTGAGGCAAGAACTAGAAGATAGAGTGCACCCTGCTATGCTAAAGTACATGAATCTATCATTGTGACACTAGATTAGAAATTCACCTAAAAAAATATACAAATATCATTGAGGACGTCTCCCACATCTTGAATGTGAGAATCCATGAACAGGCCTACAATGGTAGGAAGGAATTCATCACATGAAGGTAAAGTAGGAAGACATAAAGGGTCATGTTGCACTAAATTTTAAGCATCTCTGGCTAGAATAGGATTAGTAGGAGTAATAGGAGTGCCTGGAGGTGTGATTGCATCTAGAGTTGAAGAAACCATAGTTGGAGTGATTGGATGTAGAATGTCCTCTGGAGATGGAGGAACACATGGATCTTCATATGCTTCCCAAATAGACATCCAAATATCATCTGAAAAACTTTCTATTCAAAGAGGATAAAAAGATTCCTTACTCATACTATTATACAAAAAGTGATGAAGGTGCACAAGATGTGTCCAATTAAAATGTGGTGGCAATGAATAGAGATAAGGAAGCAATTCTTCATGGTCTCCTAGATGATCAAGTATCAAAGCACTCCATTTATGATAGTTTCTTTTTGTCAACTATGGTCTAATACCACACTAACAAATCTAACAAGACTCCATGAGATCAATCAATGAACCCCCAAAGAATCAAAGAACCCCACTAATGAATGATTTATGCACTTGGTAGCCACTTGCCAATTTAGGGCCTATTTTTAAAATTAGTATTTATATCCATAGAACCTATAATATGATTACAAATTTAGAAAGTAGACAAAAAAAATGCACTTTCAAAAAAAAGGGCACCTGATGATTTGGAGTCCAAATGAGCATGTACTAAGTATTTTAAGTGGCAAAAATCATGATTTGCAAGTTATAGAAAATTTTTGGAATAAGGGTCTCAAACCACCTACACCAATGTCTAGATTGTGAAATTCTACACCAAAACAAAAAGAAAAAATTCTCACAAAAAGGAATTCGTATGAGGGAGATATCACTATTTAAAAGTCGTTGTTTCTACTATTTTTTTCTGAATCACCACCATTGCACCTCTAAAAATCAAATGGCTCTAGATTTTGCCTCAAATATCCAATTTCAATGAAACAAAATCTGATTTGGGGGTTTTCTAACCTTCTGAATGTGATGCATATATCGAGTGGCCTGATGGACAAAAAATATTTTGAAAATAATGTAGATTCAAAAAAATTACAAAGATGTAGATGAAGAAAAATGTATATCTGAAAATTAAATGTATAGATTCAAAATGATCATACTAATTTTTCAAATTAGGCCTTCGGGTGCTGATTTACAAATTTTTTTTTGTCAATTTTGACTATGCCTAGGGTAGGAAAAATTATACTCAAAATTTACCAAATCGATGTGCCAGACACAATGGTGAGATCCACTCTGGCTTTAGATGCTCCCAAACACTATGATACTTTGGATCTAGGTCATGGTACTGAAGCAAGAATGGTGTCAAATGACTGTATAAAGAGAAATTCTCCAAGAACTTTGATACCATGTAAGAATTCTATATAGCTCTGATACCATGTAAGAATTTTTCTTAGGGCAAGATTTACCCAAGATTGTACAACTCAAAGACAAATACAATTGTAGACCAAAAAAGAGTATGACCAATAGATTAGAGTATTTCCTCATATATTGCTTTGTATTGTATGTGATAATTGTACACACTAGGAGTGCCTATATATAAAGGCCTCTCCAAAAGCACCTAGAAGGTCTCTATAAAGAACCAAGAGATAAGATAAGCATGACAACTATTTGCACAATTTCATGGATAATGAAGTAGAGGTGGAATGAGGGAAATAGTGTATAATTTTAGGGCTTGGAGGACATCTATGAGAAGAACCATTTTTAGATTTATGTTTAGAATCCCAGAAGATAGTCTTCTAGGTACTCAAAACATCTTTTTGAACCTAGTGTGTCTAATCTAGGATCATCCTAGGCTTTTTGGCAATTCTACACTAATAGGTTTGGCATCGATTTGTGACGGCTATGTGTCACAATTAAGACAACAATGTGTCACCACTGTGATAGACATAGATGTCATAGTTATTTATTCACAAGTTACAATGTCTATCCTCTACCATTGCAATTATGATGCCCATCTATCACTATGCAGCCACCTTATTGTGACATCAACCCTATCACAATTCCTATGTCTTTTTTTGCAATTGCGACGGGGTTGCCGTCGCATCTAGAGCAACCCCGTTGCAATACTTGAGGTAGTCATTGCAATTGTGATGCCAACCCAAGCAATTGTGATGGGGTTGTTGTAGATGTGACAACAACCCCATCGCAATTGCTTGGGTTGGCGTCGCAAGTGCGACGACAATGACTTGCTATCATCGTAATTGTGACGGAGGAGAAGTAAAAAAAAAAAAAAAAAAAATCCATTTCTCATTAAGCCCACACCACTCCTTCCATTGGTCTTGATCTGATATTCACTCCTTCTCTCTTCCCTAGGTCACTGTCTTGATGATGGATCATGGCGTACAATCTAAAATGTTGATTCAATAAACATAAACATGGTTTAATCAAGAGGCCTCCAAGCATATTAACATGTACTATGGGAACTTAACATCTTTGGTACGTAAGAAATGTACTTTTATGAAGTTACATCAAGAATTAATTGAAGGATATTAATCTAAGATATATTATGAACATAATAATAGAGAATATCAAGATAAACTACTAGCCCACTTTCAAGCTTTAATAGATTTCTCTTTTAATTTCCTACTGCTCATCATGTCTATTTTCCCAGCCATAACCAATGCAACATTTAGAAGGAAAGATCATTTCAATTCCATAAAAACTATACTTGAAACTTTCTCTTAACTAAAATGGGAAGAAGTACAAGATAAATGACCCAATTCATGCTATGACAATTGCATTTTAGTAAGAAGCAAACTTGCATACCAATATAACTATGTCAAGAATGTGTAGCATTTCTTGGAAGCCAAGATTCTCAGTGAAAATATTCTCAAAATCTAGAATTTCATAAACTCAAAAATCAGTTTCACCCATAGAGTCCCTTTATCCTTTCATATTTACTACATCCATGACCTATCGTATTTTTGACTACATGAGATTTGAACCTACTCTTTTTAAGCCCTCTTTAAGTTCTTCAAAAGTGATTGTTCCACTATTGTCTGCATATATCTAGCATTTTGAACATCTTCCTTAGGCCAGCAATTTCATCTTCTAACATTCTTTTAGCAATTTCATCTTAATGTTGTAAGTATACATGAATCGACACTTTAATATATTGAAGGTATGTTCTTGGTAGTTTTTTAGTTTGGAAACACACCACCGAAGAGGCATGTCTCTACATGGCCAAAGGCCACATAAAGCCATGACTCTAGGGTGGTTGTGGCTCTCTGCCTTTATAAATAGATGAGCAGAGCAGATCTCTGTGGAGAAATATCAATACACGGCATAAGACTCCCAGCGATCAGCAAATATATATCAGTCATAAGACTCTTAGTAATCTTGGAAATATATCAGTATTATATTTTAATATATCTTCATTAAGGACTAAAATGCAGGAACATCAAGACAGTCAGCATACTATTCACAATATTTGTAATTCGCAGGGTCTACACTTAGAACTAGTTCAGACTAAGGTCATACTTAATTGTAGCCATTCTCTGCACTGCTATAATACAAGTAAGACCATCTATTGTTCACTCATTTATTGCAATTTTTTTATCTATCAGAAGATCCATCAAAACTAACATATCTAAGTAATGTCTTTTATCTTCATTACCCATCTATTAATGCATTTTCTAAAACTTGAACCAAAGTTTACTCAGTAATGTCTTTGGTCAATATATATTTTCTGAGTACTCACATTTTCTTTGGTCAATGTAATGTTTAGCAATATTATATATATAATAATATTTAGCAAAATTATATTATATTAATATAGATAATATATATATATAGATGCATCACACTTCTACTTCCAAATCCGCATCCGAATAGGTAACTTAGTTGACTATTATCATAGCTAGTTTATTTATATTAATTATTACAGATAAATCATCTATATGAGCATCATTATTTGAGCATATCTAATTGCAATCACTATAGGCTGTAGGTACATATTATTACCCATTTTACAAAGCACATCTGATCTTTTAAAAGAGCATGCTTGCAAAAGACACACAAAGCATATTGATACTCATAACTGTAGAATCAGTAAATTGCTTTGCATTATACCATACCAATAGCACCAAACACTTTCTAAGTAATGAAAAAGTGTAGATGCATACTTAGAATTCAAGTGATGTGCAACTATAAATCCAATCCAGTTCATACATTGATTAGGCTTTAGAGTTAAAATCTTATGTCTTGTTTCCACAAATCTAGATAAATCTCGCATTTGAGCCTGTATGCATGTTTAGCCTATCAAGAAATAAGTATAAAAAGTTGCCAATAAAAATAGAATATGTTCTATCCTCAAAGAAGCTCACTTGTAACAGGATTCTATTTTACACACCACGTCAACTATGAATTTTACTAAGGTTTGTGTATTTGTGAGTAGAGTAGACAAAATTAAATGATAGTAATTTTAGATGCATAAATTTTAAAAATAAAAAGCATGAAAATGTTTGAAAAAATTCACCTGCCCAAAATGGTGGAACTCCACTCAATAGAATGTATAGAATGACTCTGACACTCCACACGTCAACTTCTTGACCATAATGCTTGCAAAGAAACTCGGGAGCTACATAGTATTGGCTACCAACTACATCACTAAACGTTTCAGCTGCAAAATATATAATTTATTCTAGCAAGTTTTGTGAAAAAAGAACAAAAAGAGTAGCAGATCTCTAAAAGAAAAAGTAAAAGATACAAAATTCTTCTAATTAAATTACTCCAATTATTTGATTCCCATAATCCAAAATACCTGTAAATCATATGCTATCTGAATTGTTTTGTATTGCTATGTTAGTAAACTTGTAATATTTAGAGCTTTCAAATCAAGCGACCTTTTAGAACAATTTTATATTGAAAGCAATTAACAATGATGAGCCAAATGATTTATGAATTCTAATAAGTAAGATTTCTTTATATCTCTTGAAATGGTGGCCTCTTCCTAATTATATTGCACTATAAGTGTATGCTATTTTGAGATTTGATTATGTGTGAAATGTTAGCATCACGGACAATCAAGTCTAGAAAAAGCATTTTCTTCATTTGATGGATTGTGGGTTTATCTTAGCACTCATATTCAAATCATATTATTTGTTTGAAACTTGTGGACTAGAATAATCACCAAGACAACCTCAGAAAACATTGAAGAAAATCTAAGATGTTTTATCTCTTAGTTGAAAAATAAAGTTACTAAAAGAAATAAAGTTGAGGAGTCTACTAAAAGCATGCTAGCAAGAGGCTTAGTAAAAATTTTGAAAAAGAAGAGTCAAGACATTAGTTGAGTAACACAAAAGAAGAATCAAGACATTAGTTGAATAACTGGGCATGGCACATGTATAGGTGAGCAAGACAAAAATTTACAATTTACAATTTCTAGGCAGTGGATGGGAGTCAAGTACCGACCTAACTAAAGAACCAAAATTTTATTTTATAATGGCCAAGTTTGGAGGAGAATAAGGTTGAAGCATTACTAATAATATTGTAGTTCTCAATAGCCTAGATGAAATATGTTAGTTCTAGTTAGTACATATCTCAAAAATATTTTATTCAATTGATTGATTTCATTTTATGAAGTTGAATGACAATGTCTAGAATTTATAGCCTAAGATACTTTTATCATAGCCTAAGTGTTGACCTTCATGTGAATACCTTGTCGATCTCAGTCTTAAATCAATACTAAATTATTATGGCAATTTGATGTAATAGCCTGAATACCATTTCCTAATAGGTTTTTGAAGAAATGGAAAAGTTGACGGTGTCTTACCTGTGTACAGGAATTGCATGTCCTACATAATTATTGGTTATGAAATACAAAAGAGTGAAGGAAACAAAGATATAGTTGAAACATGAAAGAATTTTTCCACAGAATAAAGTGTCATGGATTTTTAGATTCAATTTGAATTCTTCCTTTAATTGAATTTTTCCACATAAAATCCTTGGGCTTCTATTTAATAGATGCACATCCAAACTTGCTGAAGGATTTTCAAAATGTACTAGTTAGATGTTGCATCAAACTAATTGAGGGACTATCACAGGCCCTCTATTTGTCAATGTCTACTCAATTTTTCTACAAAGTCTAGAATTATAGTAGCAAGATGGTGATTCATCTAGTAATTCATGGAGAAATTTGGTCAACATTAGTTCAATATGACAAAATGTAGTCTAAAACTAAAAGGTGGATCAAGCACAAGGCTTGTAAACAACATTTCGGTGTTTACTATATGTGAGCTTCACTTTGTTTTGAGAATAGTTTAATATTCTCTACTAAACAGGGCCAACCATGTGAAGGTGGAAGCTCATTTGGCCCCACCCCCCTCCCCCTAACATCACTCTACATTCCCTGTTAACATCTAACATTCATTCATTCTTTCAACCATTAATAAAATGTAGCATTCAATCAATATCACATGATAACATTCATTAACACATTAGATTCATAAACATGCAACAATCATCAATATTTGGCATTAACACATAACTCGTGAACATTCATTAGCACATAATTAAATTCATTGAGACATAAGATTCAGTCATTATCAATTAAGGTATGTAGATGAAAATCATTTCTTTTTTTTCTTTCTATTTCTTTTTTCTATGTAAGCTCTAAGAGGAGCATTAGTGTCATCATCAATTCCCCCCTCATAAGTTGTTCTTTTCTCTATTCTTGATGATCTCAAATTCTTATGCTATTGCAAAGTGGGGTCCTCTGCAATAACAAATAAAAGAGTTAAATTAAAAATAATTTATTATAATTGTTACAAGTATTTAATTATTTTAAATAACATAACTATGGCACTCTTTACCTGATCTGACCACATCATTTTTTCTGGACTCAACGTCAACACGCTCATGAACATCGACCCCTCGATCATCTACAGCTGCTATACAAAATGTTATGTTAATCCAAACACCAATTGCAATTACATATAAAAAAATTAATAGCAAATGTATACCTCCACCACTAGGATGCACATCATGCAAACCTTCAACATTCATAGATTGTGTAGAAAGATTGTCAGGCTACATTCCAACATCCTACGCATTGTTATCATTGCTTGCTTAAAACAGATATACTCACTTTATATTGGAACTTAATGTCAAATAGACTAATTGGTAAAGTATTCAATTTGAAATAAATTTCATTTAGCCTATTTACTTGTGGCTTAGATGCATCATTATTAGAACCTTCCACACTAATTTCAGCTCGTAGACATTTAGCCACAGCTCTATAGCCTTGTTGGAAGCCAATTATCTTATCCTCTTCTGTTAGGCAACTCTTGAACTCTGAGCCCTGCATTTTTGCATGGTATGGCGAATTTTACTTGCATTGTTTCATCAACCAATGGAAGGTAGTTAAAATATCAAAAGGAAATACAAAAGTTGCACAAGTTGCAGATCAGGAATACTTACAACTCATGCTTGAAGTTTCGAAAAACCACTAGAGCCAAGCTTGTTTGTCCTGTGCTTTTCTAGTCTTGCCTTTGTTGCCTTTGATGTGTCAGGAAATCTATGAAAAGTTTGAAATATGTTAGATAGTATAAATATAGAGGTTAATTAGTACATAATTACATTCTCAATAGTATCACATACCTTGGTGTACTCTCTACTCGTGTAATTACATTTTTCTTGTTAGCTTTATACTTTCCATCCAAAATTAGAGCCTGCCACTCAACCTCAAGAACATAGGGTAGATGCTTGTACCTAGGGTTATCCTATAAATTTTTTCTATACTAGTCCCTAATATACTTCAAACATAAATTAGCGTTTTCAAGGAGCTTGTTTCTCTCAAATGCATGAGGTCCAAAGAGTTTCTCATGCTCTCTATAAGATCATCCTTCAACTTTTTGTCTTGGAGATTCCACCTTTTAAGTTAAAAAAAATATGTTAGACTCATAAATGAAGTGCAACTACCTTTAATATAGTTCAAGAAATGGATGAAAAGGAAAACTATTCTAGCAATGATATGAAATCAAAATAGTTTTTTGGGGTTTTAGTTAGGATATGATGTTCCACCAGGTACGCACAGTGGGCCCAAATATTCGCAAACACTCATCACCAAGTTTTTTTCCAAGAAACATCATTCCCTACAAAACAATCACGTGATCATTAGTTAATGAAGAGTGATAAAAAACTAAACTACTATTATAATACTATAGAATAATAACTTTAAAGTACCTGGAACTTTGGCTACTTTTAATGGAATGCCTTCATCATCGCTGACGATCAATATGACATCCTTTACCATTCCCATACTAGGAACATAGGAACATCCAAGGAAAGATGCTGCAGCTCCTATTGCAAAAATGTTAAAATGTTAAAAGAGATTTTTTTTTTAAAACATCAAGTGCATGTTGTTTGAGTGAGGTTTATCTAGGAAGAGAAAGCCTTCAGTTTCAAAGTCCAACAATCACATTCTTTTCTTGAACAAAAATAGCAGGAGCCTCATATACAACAAATTGAGAGCCATCTTATGGAATCTAATTGTCATGCCAAAGTATCATTTCAACCTTCAACTGAGCCATATGGCAAAAAATGTTTTTAATGTGAAGATGTTTTAAAGGCTAGTCATGATACATTTTTGCCATGCAAATATATATGGCAGATGGTCTTATGAAATATCACAAACAAAAACATGGCTTGGTCATCCACGTGCTAAACAATATTGCTCCCAAAAAATGAAAAATAGGTCAGAGGTTCATATACTTATAGAAATTTTTGGATGGAATTCACAAATTTTAAGTGACATGAATGCTATTTTCTAACAATTTTTATCCTACTTGTCTACCAAAAAATTGAGCAGATAGGCACATGGAAATAGAGAACCTATACCAATCACCAATCATGGGAATTAGTTCATCAAGAGTACTTTTATTAATCCAAAAGTTTAGGGAATAAAACCAAGCTGATGTGTTGAAGAATCCCTTTTACATGGTTCTTTTTGGGTTGAAGAATCCCCTCTCCACACCTAAGAGGAACTAGATAATGTTATATCCTAGATGATTGTTCACAGAAGGAAAACAACTCTTCCTAAGTCTCTTTTGAAATCTCATCCCCAGGTTTGGTGCAGATTGCCAGGAAAGGGTTAGATATAAATTTGAAGTACAAGTTATCCAAAATGGCAGCTTGGCTCAGTTATATTGTAGAATGGCTTCGTATTCATTGGCTTTGGTTTTGTGTATCTGTTGTTTGGTTGTTGATCCGCTTAAATTTCAAACATAGAATGGTAAACATAGAATGGTAGACATGCTTAAATGTCAGAACTAAACTTTGTTGAAAAAGTAGCACTGCTCATGCAAATCTTACTATATTAACACCATTCACATGACAATGAATTTCAAGTCAAACCTTTCAAGATTCACTCTTTGATGTCAACTAGTACTAATTAAAACATAGAATAGTGGACATGCAATGCAAATGCCAATATGGCAACATAATATCACCAGAAATGTTCCCAATTGTTTATTATGTCGTGGGAAAAAGGCACTGATCCTGCATATTTACCATATGGAATGATAAATCACATGTGACAAGATACACTTGCAGAAGAAAATTGAAATTAAGATTATATTAACAAGTAGATCTTGATAACTTGAATTGGTGAACATCTATCAAGCTTATCAAGAGAAAAATTGCAAACCAGATGCATTAAAATCTAGTCACAATTGAGACTTCATATGGCTCGCAAAATGCCATATTTTATGTGCAACCTATAGATATTATATGTATCTTTAGGCATCAATGAAGTAGTTATCTGTTGATGGTTATTGCCTAAGTCAATGTGTAGAAAACCTCAATATATTACTTGATATGTACAATCAAAACAGAAATGCTTTTCCAAGTCTCCATAGTCTAATAAGATTGCTTGAAATTAGTATTTTGACTAGGTCGATTTCTAGCCATTGCAACAATAGCAGAGGTGGTCATCATAAATGAACTTCTAGTGAATCCCAAGCCTTTCCTAATTGCTTCAAATACAAGCCAAAAAATCCTATCCATCCTGCAATACAAAGAAAGAGGTAGATCCACTCAAAATTTCATCAGGAGAGAATTTTAGTAAACTTAATTGTACTCTAGTAATTATAAATCTGGAAAGGGGAATTTATTGAAACAATAAGGGCATTTTCAATTTTCTTAAACTTCGTGACAAACATAAAACATTGGAAGAAGGAATAATATGAAAATCGACAAACCTAGATATAAAAACTTAAAATGCTAGCGTGTCAACCAAGATGATAACTACAATCTACACACAATGAAGTTAACAAACATGTAATTTTCCCTTTTTGGAATGATATGGTTAATGAATGGATTAGCCTATTTTTTGGCCCTTGTAGGCTAAGACTGAGGGTTTGAGGGTCCTAGTTGGCAATGAAGGAGGGTTATTCCCATTCCAGTGGGCTGCAGTGTTCAAGATTTCTCTTAATCTAATTCAATTTGGCACACTTGGTATTTCTTAAGTGACTATTTTAGGAAAAAAGTAATCATTACTAATTACAATAGCGCATCTGAATAGGCTATTAGAAGTGTTGATCACTGGCACTATTGGGTTGATCAGATATTCAAAGACTAATATTCAAGAATGTCTTAGAGCTGGAAGAATGTTTAGGGAATAAAACCAAGCTGATGTAAATCCAATAAAGCATGGTTGCATGCATAGTTTATCAATAGTTAGAGCTGGTGGTTAATGAGTTTATTTCAGTCTTTATTAGTGAGGTTTTTTTAATCTTTCTATCATGGATTAAGTAATCTTCAAAGGCTTTCTAAGTAATCTTTCTAACAATCAAAAGAAGGTGATGATTCATGCAAGAAGATGTATAAAATACATGAAAAACTAATGTTTGAATTCAAAGACAGTAGACATGTGAGTCTATTTAATCATTCAGGTGAATTATAAAAACCAAAGGTGTATCAAATAAATAGTTGTAAAAAAATTGTGAAAAAGTTTAAACATTGAGTGACTGCCAAAGGGGGGTCATTATAATCTACATTGTAAACACACAACACTTAAACACATAACGAAAGAGAGAAAAAGAGGGATTTGTGTACTAGTAGATGGTGCAATAGTTGATGCCTATAAGCTGCACGTTGTCGACTCAGCAGTCGAAAAGAGATTTGTGGTTGTCCTGGATGGAGGCAGTGTCATCATAGGATCTAAAGATGAAAAATAAAATTGTTAGAGCATGCATAAATATAGAACGCGTGGACTAGCATGGTAAAGATTGTTAGAGAATTAAAGAAAAAGATTGTTCAAACATGTATTGACAATGATTATGATAATTCCTATATATATTCAATGGAAAACACAAGTGGGGAATGGAACATGCAATCTACCTGAACCACTTGCAGCACCCTTATCATGGGAATGGGGCTCGAAATCATGCAAAAAAATCTGTAAAGATAATGTATCCATATTTTAATTAATTCCATAAAAGAGCATAACATAAAAACCATTATTGAACTCTTCAAATAATTAAAAATTTCATTAATACTTACTTCTAAGGTTTTAGAGGTGTGCAACAATTCAGATGCCCTATCTTTTATTTGCTGAGTAGTAGGCTTAATGGTTACCAAACATATAATTTCTTTGCCAATTTTCTTTAGCAACTTTTTAATGGAACCGATCGGGTCATCAGTCTCTGCTAAACCAATATAAAAAGGGTCCTCCTCAAGGGTGCGCTATTGAGGGATGGCAGGTTCCTTTCCCTACCTCCGATCATTGGCCCTCTGTGACAACAATAGTATTAGTATTATCAAAATTACTCCAAAACAATAAAGAAAACAACATTAAAAAAAAACATTTTGCTTCTTTCTAGTTTGCACAATTACAATGAGTTTTACCTACTCACGTGTAGATGAGCTAGGAACATCACCAGCATCCCCTGCAGGCAGTTGCTCGTTATTGTACCCCTGTGTCAAAGATCAAGTATAAAAAATGTTAGCCAAAAATTAATTGACTAAATGGTATGTTCGAGTCATTGATTAGAAGTTGGTTTAATAGTATGTACCACCCCATGATAGTAGCCTCATTTGTATCTACGCGCTTCAAATTGTAATCAATAAGAAGCTCTTCCCCTGCACGTATTGATTTTATTGCATAGATGAATACACAATTTCCCCTGCATGCCTCAAATATGCAATTGGGTTGCTTTATAGTTGAGCCAAGTCATGTACTATTTATAAAACCCGTAATATTCCCTGTTGCTTTTGGCCTTCCATCAATGTATATAGCCACACTTTTACTTTGATTATTGTCTTGCTGTTGTATATAATTTTCCAAGAGCGCATACCTAAGCATTATTTTTTTATATTGAACAATATGCATCCAACTTTTGTAATCGTAACATGGTCCAACATACTCCATCAATTTAGAAACTTTTTTGTAAGACACCTTTATGTCATCCATAGAAAATAGGCCCAAACCATGTAATGATTATGGTGCTATGCGATATATGCTCTCATTAACACAAAAATTAGTGTTTATTGGAGGAAGTTCCTTGGGTACCTAATCCTTCTGTAGATGTTGGTACCTCAAGGGCACCTCAATGTCGCCTTCCATCTCATCATCATAAGAACATGACCCCCCTTGAGAAAGGAAAAATTTCATGCATTTATTGAATTTCTTTCTAGTCCTTTGACCTCTAGTTAATCTCCCTATTCTAGATAAATTGCATGTCTCACTTTCCTCTTCTATTCCTATATTTCCCTCACTCGAGGAAGACACTTCTGAAAAATACCTATTTTTTGGTACCTACAAATGGGAGAGATCTTAGAAGACATCAATCTTACTATTGATAAGTGTATTAAATAGACTATCTATAAGGAGTATTGACTTATACCTGTCAATCCATGAGACTATGTGGGATGCTCCTGAGAGGGGTTCAATTTCCTGCAAATGTAATTCAATTATCATGAGCATAATCACATCATAATCATAATCACATCCATCATAAGCAACACATAAAAATTTAAAACATTAAAAGGTACACAATATAACACTTAAATCAGGCTCACATTATAAGACTACTAGGGAAGTAGGCGTAGTGAAGGGCTAAGCACTTATATTATGTTTTCCCTATGAATTTTATTCTAGGTACAACTCCCTTTTATAGATATTTAATAAATTACCTTTTCTAAACTAAAAACTTACAAATGGTTTTGACCTAAAATAAAATAAGGCTGAATACATTCACGCATCAATATGTGTTTTAAATAGTTTTATTTAATTAATTTAGATGAATAGTTAATTTAGATTAGCAGTATTTTATTTCTAGTTGAAACTTGTAGCTTTTAAATAGATAATGAATAAACTATGTAACCATATAAGAAAAATATATTTCTATCAAGAAATGAATATTAAATAGATTAAGAATTGATGCCATACCTCTAAATTTCATCATCATCATCCTCGTCATCATCATCATCATCATCCTCGTCGTCGTCATCATCACCATCATCATCATCCTTGCCATCATAATCATCATCATCGTCATCGTCGTCGTCATCATCAACATCATCATCATCAACATCAACATCATCTTCATCATCATCATCAGTAGCAACATCTACATCATCTTCTACTTCTTTGGTATCTTCTTCCTTCATCACATTATACTTTATTAGCCTTCCTCTCAATTCATGTCTAATAACAAATGACCAACCTGGTTTATGTGGAACCTCTGAGTAAAATACCTACTCACATTACCTTGGAAGAACATAGGGCTCATCCCCAACTGGCTCAAATGACCTTGTATTAACCATTGTAAATTCATTACCATGTTAAATAATAGTTCTATTAGGATCATTTGGATTAAGTCGTAGCCTGTACCATTTGACAACAAAGAGTACTAATTTGAAGGAACTAAAGTCACACTCAAGTATATCATCCAAAATGCCATAGTATCAATTTTCAGAGTCTCGAGGATGTAAGTCATTTCTAGATGAAATATTAGTCACTTGAAAGACTGCAGTTATTCCTAAATCACAAGTTTTCATCGTGTCATCCAACACTTTGATGTCAAAATTTCTGACCATTACAGAACATAGCCTTGTGGTGTCTAACCTACAATAATATGTGAAACATGTCAAAACTATTGTATCATGAGTTGATAAACATATGGGTGATTAATAAATTTGTACATACCTAGAAATCTCTTAAACCACGTGCTAAATCTATTTCCCTTTGCGTAACATTGGAATCTCCATTACAATGAGCTTCTTTAACCAATGAAGATACACCTTCCCATGTTAATGTCTTACCACAATGTTGACATTGTTCAATCCATACCGTCATCCAATCAAGATTATTTGTAATATACAAATGTAGTGCATCCCACTCTCGAGCACCTGTACAAAAAAAAAATAGATAACTTACAACCGATTTATTTTGAATATTAATAAATAATTTATTACAATAACATATTATAATTTATTACCTCTCACTTTCCTAAATGTACCTTTTCACATCAAGTACTCCCCTTCTAATTTTGTAAAAGGCTTGAGATCTCAAATACGATCTACATGAATATTTGATGCAAACTTAGGAAGATATTCAGTAATGTACACCATAGTCTGGTATACCATATATCCCTCTACCATAGAACCCTTAGGATGTGCTCTTTGTTGAACCAAATCCTTCAAAGATTTCAAGTGCCTCTCAACCATCCACATTGACCTAGTGTGTAAAGGTCCACACAATTCAATCTCCTCAACTAGGTGTATGAGGTAGTGTTCTTGTGCATTGAAAAAAGTTGGAGGTAGACACTTTTGCATTTCACACAATAAATGAGGAATTCTTCTCTTCCAATAGTTTATATCTTCTTTATGAATTTCTTTAGATGAAAATGACATACATTAAGAGATTCAAGTCACAAAAAATATATAGATATGAGACTTTACAAAATAATAGACAATAGATTACATAGCAAGAAAAAAAAATCATGAATATAATAAACATATACATCAAATTGAATAGATATTATTGCTTACCTCATGTATTTTTCAAGATCGTATATCACTTGTTTGATGTTATTGTTGAAGGGCTCTAGGAGAGATAGAGGAAGCATGTATTACAATAATTATAAACCAATCATTTCATTGTTTTTTAACATAACATAATGAACAATACACATAGTTTATGAATATATTGTAAATACAGAAGAACATAACTTACCTTGATGAAAGTATGCCAATCATGCATTTTGAGCCCTAGGCAAAATTCACTTTTTTTTATATATGAGATGGTTTATGTTCGCAGAAAATCCTATGGGAAATCAAATTTTTCATATGACTTCTTTTATGGCATCACTTTTCTGCTCCGTTAATAACCAAGGAAGGGCACTTATATTAATTTGATCTCTGTTGCTATTTGAGTGAATGAAATTATTCAATGCATGATTGGATTCATGAATGTCATTACAAATTTTGACAATTTTTTCTTTGTCATGCCTTCCATCCAATATTTTCCACAATGTCTCTATTATATTCTTTCTAATATGCATAGTATCAAACAAATGCACAATTTGTAAGTGCCCGTAGTAGAGCAACTTGCTAAATTTTCTAGGATAGCTTTTTAATCCCTTTGGAAGGTTGTCAGTACTGCCTTGATGACCTTCATGATCATCAATTACATAATTAGTAAAAAAAAATCACAATAGAAATATATAAATTACAAACATAAACCATTAGGTGGAATGACATTACCTCGACGATTAATTCTATTATATTCCAACCTCCATAGGTGAGGTCTCATTCTTCGTGGCTTTGATGTAGTCTCTTCTTTCCCATTGAAAAGATGTTTTTTCGTACTTCAATACTTATGATTCCTGTGGAGGAAGTTTCTACACTAATCAAACACCCGCTTTCCTCAACTTCTTGAATGATGAAATTTCATCTTTGGACCACAAACTGGGCATGCAAATTTTCCCTTTGTTTGAAGACCTACAAGATAATGATATAATTGGATTATTAAATATGTTGATTTTTATAATTAGAATTATCATGCGCAACTTGAATTCACTATAACATACCACAAAAAATGTGTTAGCCCTGGGGCATCATGTATTGTTCATGCAAGTATTGCATGGAATTGAAATTGATATTTACCTACTTGAATGAATAGTAACATTACGTAATTATTATGACTATTTTACTGCAAGATTTGTAAGTACATGTAAATTAATAACTATCAAATGATAAGATGCCTGGAACAATCATTGCCAACATAATGTGCTCCCTATTTATTGACATCCATGGAGGAATGTTATTGTTGATAACAAAAATAGGCCACACTAAGTAAATAGATCTCATCTCTCCAAATGGATTGACACCATCTGCTGCTAATGAAAACCTGAGATTACAAGGTTCTTCTTTGAAGTGTTGCCACTTTTCCTCTATGTGCATAAATGCTGAACCATCTGTAGGGATTCAAATAATGTCATCTTGACTTCTATTGCATGCATGATACTCCATAAATTGAGCCAAGCTACTACACCTGAATAATTGTCGCATCTGTGGAATAATGCGGATGTAACGAAGAACCTTTTGAGGCACCATTTTTGTTAGTCAATCTATTCGATATCTACTCGTATGACATATAGGGCATTGTGTTGCAAATTCATGTTCTTTATAATATATAATATGATCATTGGGACAAGCATGTATTCCATTCCAATATATTTCATAACAATAGATAATTCTCGATATGAGCGAGATAGAATATTTGATGATGGTAACAGAAACTTGCCTATCAATCTATAGCAAAAAATATAAGTTGTTAATATAAACAATATTAGTGGTACATTATTCACCCTTTGTTAACTATAAATACATATATGACATACCTTAACATACGTGACATTGTTATGTTGGATAAACCATTAATAACCTTCAAGTTCAACATCAAAAATACAGTAGAGGGAAGAGCTTTTTGGGAGTCTTTGTATAGGGGCTCGTATGCATTCTCAAGTAGAGGTACATCGAGGCTATCATCATCATCGTGATCAAATACACTTGGACTAAATGTGTCATGGGTCAATGTATTTATACCATCATCTTCAATTGTGTTTTCTAGTGCATGATCATCATTTTCCATGGGATCATTATCTTCACCTTGGATATTCGCACCTCCATGTTCCTCCACTTCGAAAACCATATTCTTCGAATTGTTGTGGTTCATATCATGTACTTCCCTGGGGAGATCAACCTATATAAAATTGATTAAAATAAATAAACCATGATCATCAAGTCATCATCAAGTGATTTCATATGTATATAAATTGTTAAAATGATATAATGAATGACTTACCAATGAATGATCTAGTCATGCCCCCCTTCAATGTGACCATTCTCCCTACAATGTCTCTTAGTTTTTTTGATTAGCAGTCTTCTACAGTTTAAGCCCTTACAAATTTTGCAAGGACAATAACATTTTCCATCACCTTTTATTTTCAAGTTTGACTACAATCTAGCAATTTTCTCCCTATTTTGTTCTTCACTTATCTTATATGACATGATCGTTCTTCGCAGAAAGCAAAAATCTATCTACGAAAACTTCGGTCTACAACTTTCACAAACTAAGCAAAATTGTCAAAAATACACAAATCTTCTTAGACCTAGCTAAATACTTTAATATTTTAAAAATACTTTCTTTGACTTTATTCCTAAGACATTTAATCCAATCACCTTTTATAACATTCAGTCAATTGCTCTAGGCAAATTTTTGGATAAGATTATTTGTTAGACTTTGACCAACTGCCTGAAGGTCTTATTTCAAGAGACCTTACAACATTAAGCCACTAAAAGAAATTTCAAAACATATAAGCTAAGAGTCTAGTTAAAATATACATTAGATTAAAAAATATGCAATTTTCATACCCAAGTGCATCACTATATAACTCGTGCAACAACCTTCTTGCTTAGCTATAGAAGCTCTCCAGCAATCAAATCATACAAGCTACAAGGCCTAATAGCAATTTGAAAACATATAAGCTAAAATTCTAGTTAAAATATACATTAGATTAAAAAATATGCAATTTTCACACCTAAGTGTGCAGCTATATAACTTGTGCAATGTCCTTCTTGCTTAGTTGTAGAAGCTCTCTAGCAATCAAATTATACAAGCTACAAGGCCTAACAATAATTTCAAAACATATAAGCTACAACTCTAGTTAAAATATGCATTAGATTAAAAAAATATAAAATTTTCATACCGGCTGAGCGCGAGACTATAACTCATGCAACGGCCTTTTTGTTTAGCTGTAGAAGCTCTCCAGCAATCAAATTATACAAGCTACAAGGCCTAAAAAAAATTTCAAAACATATAAGCTACAAGGAAAGACATATTACATGACATGGAAAAAGGAACAAAATTTACAAGTTTTAGCAAGACATATTAAATGACATCATAGTGCTAGAGAGATCACAATTATATGAGTCAAACATAGTCATGAAAAAGCACATAAATTAGTTATTATATGCAATTAAAAGATATATAGTTAGATAGGGACATCCATAGGGCATATTGAAGAAATGAAATGGTCATATAGATTTCATACGGGATTTGGAAGATGTTAGTGTTCTAAGGCAAATAATCCATTCATATAACCATAATTACTCTACTAAGGTTGATTCTAGTGAAAAAAAACTTGAAAATTTTGAAACCCCCATTCAACGAGATATAACTGAAGAGGTTGAGATGCACCTGGTGGAAAAGTAGGAAACTCAACCCTAACCCCAATAAAATAAAAATTGAACCCTAACAAAAAAAACCATTTTGAATTTTGATCCCATGCCAAATCAAGAAATTCTTTAATGGTAAATAGCTGAAGTTGTGTTGTAGGCTCTTGTTTCCAAATCAAGAACCTATCATTAAACCACATTAAACTTGAAAACCAAATGAAACAATAAACTAGATTGAACCCTAATATCACCACCAAGTCTAATTGAATGCTGAACCATGTTGAACTCTACACTTACAACTTAACCAATATGAACTTTAACCATAATTAATATACATCCTTATTACATATAAACCTTACACCAAATCAAATCTCAACCCTAACACTAAACCCAATTCTATATTTCACTTGAACACTTAAAATAAAGATTAAGACAAGTAGAACCACCATATGCCAAATTTAACTTTAAAATAAATTTCAGTCTAAACCTTACAACCATCATCATCAAGCTTATCTACTATAAGGTTTAGAGTATTTGGCATTCTAAAATCTGTGATATTGCTATTAGGATTTAACTATGTGATTTTGAGTCAAACTCATTGACCCATGTTTCATGAGTAGTGATTCAATATGAATCCATCTCTCATGAGAATAAATGGAACACTTATCACTCATTGGAACAAGTATTTTTCAAAAGGTTCTAACTCATTTCATCACAAATCCGTTGATTTCAATTCCATATCCTTGATTAGTTTAGCCCAACTATTGGTCACACCTTTAGACCCTAGACAAACTCAACTACTTAGTAGGCCAAAGTTGCCCAAACTCATCTTTTCAACTTGGAGACCTTGAAATTGCCACCAAGACCATCTAAGACCAATTAAGAGAACAACCTCTACTACTAAAACAAAAAGAGGGTGGTTTTCATTTGCAATGTTGCAATGATGTGTAAATCTCACAACAAGTGTATTACATAAATTATGATTATATTATTATTATCTAATTGATTGTAGGTTCCAAGACAAGCTTATTTCATCTTATTTTTAGGTTAGAGTTATATCTCTGACTATAATTTGTTTATTATCTAATTTGGATTTGTCAATTTAGGGCGAATTGTAATGCAAACTAGGAAAAGGAAATTACAAATTACAAAGGGGGAAAACTTGATGAAGAGGTGCGACTCTCCCTCACATGCAAGGTATAAACAGGAGAATGTTTCATTTGAAGAGTACACTCAAGGGAGATCAATTTGGGGGATAATAGATTACTCTCAAAGGAAAAATTGAAAAATAGTAACTCAATGAATTAAAGGTGGTGATCCTTTATTCCTTATACCAATAAAACACAAAGGACAATTCATTCCAAGCCTGGAAGGGTGACTTATCAATCATCACTCATGGCTCCGTTGAAACAAATCCTTAATTCATCCATCAATCATTAATCCCTCAAGAAATCAAGCATCAATCAATCAGCAAGATCAAGAAAAAAAAATCAAATCACATTAATCACAACTTCATCTTGGGACTATGAAAATAAATAATTCAGCAATTAAGCATCTCTCTATCAAATCAGCATTCATTCAATCATCACTAAAAAATGTATCAGAGTAGGATTTATTACATCATCAAACATCAATAATCTAATTAACAATCGCTTAAATCATCACTCAGTAATAGCTCAAATGATACAATCAAGTAATTGGATTAGATCAGTACTGGATACAAAAGGCATTATGTGTTGTAGCAATTATTAAGATATGTATGATGAAGATGCAGTCTAACTTATAATACCTTATGAATTTGATATAGTTAATGATGTGAAATACTAAACAACTTAGATTCTTTATCTATTTATCAAATTTTGATATTCTCCTACAAAAAAATCATGTATAGGTTAGCAAAGAAATACAAGGGGAGAGGGTAGATACAGGTTCCCCTTTTAAATAGACCACCCCATGTTGGATGGATGTATTCTTGCCACTCATGAGCCAATGGGAATTGTATCTTTCCCTTGGGCTTTGTTGTGGCGAAAGTTCTAGAGCAGCCTATTGTTCTTTCCTTTCCAATGTCTACAATGGTTGCTTGTAGAAGTGAACTAAGGGTTGGTATTTATCATATATGGCTTAATAAGGAGACATGAGTTGTGAGGGTAGAGATGGGTTCCCCTTGTAAGTAGACTACACCATGTTGGGTGGATGTGTTCTTGCCACTTGTGAGCCTAGGGGTGATGTATCTTGCCTTTGGGATTAGTTGTGGAAAATGTTCTAGGGAACCCTATTCAAACCCTAATATGGTTGGCTATTCTAAATAAAACAATAAATTATGTCTACAAATGCAATGTTAGTAATTTAGTTGCTTATTTACTTTAAGTTTCAACAGCTATCATATGTTTAATTATAGAGAACGATTTGTATACAAAGTTTTTTGTGAAATTCTTACTTTGGGTAAAAATTAGTAAGGGACACCGTTATACTTTTAACATAGTATTTTTTAAATATTGCATGGGAGGATATTGTAGTTACATCCAATCATTTCTCACCTAACAAAGAACTACTACGTAAACTTGTGTGCCTGTGCACACAATTATGTGTGTATGGAAATATAGGTTTTGGTACTCTAGATCTTAATATCAAAGCTAAATTTATGTTGTTAACAATGTTATCAAAAAATTTTATAGGAATTTTATGAATATGCGCTATCTATCTTATGTGAAAAAGTGTCTTAAATTCTATGCCATATTTCTTCTTTATATTTTCCCATAACAAATTATTTGTGATTGTATTGCAAGTGAATTAAAATATTTTCAGTGAGTTACTCATTTTGGAAAGCTAATTCTGGTTGCTTTTCTTAGGTTTGGTCCATACTTTTGTCAACCAGTGATTGCTGGATTGGGGGATGGCAACAAACCATTTATCTGCACAATGGATTCTATTGGAGCTAAGTATGTATTCTTTCTCTTGTATAAAGTTCATCTAATTGTTATGGAAGCTATATTTTGTACCTTATTCATGTATAATGGAATTAATTTTTGAATAATGTTATATTTTAAAAGGTTGCACGAGCAAGATCATATGTTGGAATGTAATCTATTATATTATTGCTTTGTATGCACAAGTGTTAATGGTGACCTCCTAACATCTAGCTTTTACTGTCATCAAATAGAGAAATTGTAACATTTTAGGGTCAGGACATACTTTGTGAAAAATGAACATTTTTTTGCTATGTCTGGGGACATGGTGGGGATCAAAGCTCAATTTTTGATGCAGCAAAAGCTTATTAGGTCAAGATTGATTAGATTTCTTTGTACAATATTTTTTAGAGTTGGATCTTTTTATTACTTGAAAGAGATATATAAGAGAGCTGAGATACAAAAAAAGAAAATTTAATCAGGTCAAGGCTCATTTGACTAAAATTGAATGGGGCAGCATACCTTGTATTTTCTGGAAATGTAGTTTGATTTAATCTTTCTTTTTATAGATGATGTCCTGAAAGAGATATATGTACTAGAAAGGAGAGCTAAATAGGGGTTTGCAACACACATAGTTTATGGGAGAAATCAAAACTACCATTAGTAGAAGATGGACCTACAAAATTGTTCTTAGTTTGACCATAACCATCTTTTGGAGTAGGTGACTTTGTAATTGCCACAACAAAACTTGAAGCATCTTTAGAACCCTATGAGCATCACCTAGATCCAATGAGTGATAAGTGTTCAATTTATTCTCATGATAGATGTATTCATGTTGAATCACTACTCGATCATGAAACATGGGTCAATGAATTTGACTCAAAATCACATAGTTAAATCCTTATAGCAATATCATAATTTAACTTGATGTGGAAATTATCTCCTACTTATCAGTTCTAAAATCTATTGTAATGTTGGATGATTTTTTAGAGGTATTTTCATAACTATGATGCATCTTGATAAATCAAGCATTGGAAAAATATTAAGATTTATTAAACCATAGCTGAAATGAAACCCTAACCCTAGATCATAGGCTCACTATATTTTTTTGTATCAAAGAATTGATACACTGACTATCATGTGCATGGCAGATGATACTCACTAAAGTAAGCTACCTATTAGGTTTAAATAGGATTCAAACATGGTTGAATTCTTTTTATAGCTAACATATAGAATGAACAGTTCTTGCCATAGATTGTTCCCTTTTCCTGAAGATGCCCTTGATTTCTATGAAGAATATGAGTATGTCCAAGGTTCTGGTGGAAGAAATGTATGTTGGCCATTTCGTAGCTGGTATTGAAGGGTTTCTGAGAAATATCCTCACTTTCTCCTACAGTAGGGTGGAAGGAAATAACTTAGATATGAATAAGATGAAGTGGGTTATGGAGATTCATTTAACAAGGTAAAGGTGTCTTCAAAACAAGATCGAATGGATGCCCTTATGGGCCAATTGATCTATATCATATAGGGCAGATGTCATAGTTTCTATAAGATGGGAATGTTGCTATTCAGATGGGAATGTTACCCTACTGGCCGCCCACCCTCATATATCTAATCTATATAGGGGCGCACCATATAGAGAAGCGGGAGACCTAGATAGCTAGGTATGGTCGACTGCTAAAGCAAGGCATGTTGCTCGCATCACAAATTGGCCCCTAATGTATTAGTGCCACATGTTGGAGTGTTTTTTACCTTGGAGTTAGGAGACTCAATCAAAGAAAGATGTGAGGCTCAAGCATTACTAAGTAGTTTCTAGCTGCAATGTTAACCAATGTGCTCAATTGGAGTAGCATTACTTGGTCATGTCATAGTGGTACTCAATGCACACTAGGAGCTTGGTTCGTACTTTAGGGCTTGATTAATGATTAGGCTCAATTATGTTTGGTGGATTTGTCAATACTTGATAGTGAATTCCTAGTACTCAGTCATGTCTCAGATTAAGCTTGTCTAATTTGTGAATGTTTTGAATCTAGTGTGAGCTAACCTTGGCATTAGTTTAGTTATATGTATTTAATTTATGTTGTGAGATGACTTGTGGCTTAAATGTGTATTTAATGTAAGGGTTTATTTAATTTTTTTAACATAATTGGCTAACTTATGGCTTAGTTGGGTATAAGTAGGGGAATCTTTTGCCATGATCATCCAACTTGGAGAAGAGGATGTGGGAAAGGATTAAACTTTGACAAGCTATTAGTTGAGGCTTGGGAAACTAGGAGATTTCTTGGTGGGCTTACAAGCACAAGTTTAGACATTCTTTGGAGGTTTCTACCAGAGTGTGGATCTAGACTTGCTAGTATTTGGCTTGGATCTTAAGGGATCTTATAGAACTATTTTTGTAATTACTATTGTACTTGGCCAAAACTTAGAAGGCCTTATTGCTAAGAACATTGCATGTAAACAATTATTTTATGAATAAATAGATGTGTTTGGTATAAACTCTTGTATGTTGTATTATGTTTCTATTGTGTGGTTATTTTTTGAGGGCTAAGACATGTCCTTTGGGGGTTCTCCTTCCTTGAACTACATCAAAGTGTTTCTTTTTATTGTCCTTCCTTTTAGAAAAAAATCTGCATAGGATTTTCACCACCACAGTACCTACAAATAATGGGTTTTCATCTAGCTTATTTTTCTTCACCATAATTTCTTGAAATATGGTTAGAACATTCATTGTTTTGAAGTTTACTATATCCTTTCCAATTCTTCTTTCCACCATTTCTAAAGACTTTACTTTCAATTTCTTTTTTTTTCTTTTTCTTTAGACTGCAGGAATCGATGCAACACGGCCCCCCTATAAACTGCAGTGCACCTGGTAAACTTTTTAACATGATCGGTAGCACTAGCACAACACACCCACCAGTACCACGAGGAAGGGGGACACTAGAACCCATGACCAACCCCCTGCAACAGGGAAGATTTAGCCAACCGAGCTAGGGCCCCCGCCCCCTTTACTTTCAATTTCATATGCATGATTTTTCTTAATATATCCCTCTTTAAGAAGCTGATTTTTTTCATTTAAAATAGACTTACAAAATTCATCAAATGTTTCTTATGGAGCATTACGATTTTATTGAATAACCCTTTTCCTTGATTCCTTAAATACCTTGTATGAATGAGGTTGAGGGAGATTACTTTCATCAATTAAAATCATCTAACAGCTTTTTTTGAATACTCACCACTAATTTTAGTCAATTGATCATTTAATAAAGTAACTGCAATTAAAAAATCAGTCATTTTTTCAAATAAATATGGATCTAAGTTCACCAACCATTCTTGTATACTAAATGTGCTAGCGATATCTACATATTTTTAATATTTTTCTAAAGTTTCCCACATCTCTATAGGATCATCAACATTAACAAGCCTTCTATTGAGATTGGGTCTTGAAGCTCTAACAATAATACCTCTAGCTTTCTCTAACTTGCTCTTCGAAATCTCATTTTCTCTATGAGTATTGAGTCCTTTTATCTTGCTTCTCACAATTCTCCCTAAAACCTTTTCCCTCAAGGCATTCCTTACTACAATCATCCAATCTACAAAACCACTTCAATCAAATATAGGTTAAACCTCATTTATAGAGCTCATGTTAGCTACAAATTTTATTTTTTTTAAATATTACTCCAAAAATATAGAAGCCATGTAAAAAAATAACTTAAGAAATATATTTGTAGTTGAACCTTTTCTCTAGTAAAATGTATAAAAATCAAATATAAAACAATATAGAATAACATAAGAGAGGACTAATGGTTGGAGCAATTACTTTGCCTCTATTTATAGACAACATTTAGAACTTCTAGAATCTAAAGTGATAAGACTAAATTCAATTCTACCCTTACCAACTCTACACATGGATGGTTGTAAGAGAACACAAAGATATCTAGTCCACCAATTTATTAGGAAACTTATGGAATTAGTTTGTAACTAATAGCGATTTCAGTGGAGTCAAAAAGTACTATTGTAGTCCAACTACAAATGTCAATAGTAGAGAATTAGTTTAGAAACCAATTTTCTCTCGTCCAAAATAATCTAGACAATCTTATTCTTTCTAATGATTGAAAATTATTTACAGGTGATGCAAGATGAGTGAGATCATTTCAATCATCTTTTTTCCCCATTTTTAGAAGAAAATAAGCCTAACCTGCTTGTAAGGGATTGTGAAGAGCCTGTCCATAGACTGACTAGAGAGTCATAAGAAGATTGTTATAGTGATGGATAATGAAGGGCATGTTTGGGACTAAATGTCTTGCACATGTCTAGAGAATTAGAATACTATCAATTAGCACATATTTTACATCCCTTCTTGTTGCTACAATAATCATACAAGTTTTTCTTCTCCACTATACTCATCTAGTCTAGGCACTTTTCTTCCTTACCCACATAAATTCTAAATAGCTTTCACTATACTATACAATCATATTGAAACAAAGGTGTTAAGAGGATAGAAACATGCCCATATATTACTAGCTATTATAAAATGTTAATGAAATTTTTAGAGGAAAGTGATGCTGGGAGAATTTTAGAAACTAGGGCCAAAGGCTCACCCATCTAACAAAGCCACCTATGAGTGTGAATATAGTTGAAACAAAAAAAAAATGAACAAAAGCCAAAGGACATAGAAGAGAAAAATACTTATAGATTCATCAAATCATGAACATACATGACCGGTTGTAAGGCCTTTTGGTTATGACAAACAATACAATTCAGACTTTGATCTTCAATGATGATCTTTATATTCTAACTCTCTAGAAAAAATTATCATTTCTCTCTAACTCCTACTGATTATTTTTCCTCATCAAAAACTTATTTCTAAGACTCTACCCAAGACAAATTTAAATACTTGCATAGCCACAAATTGACCTGTTACAAATTACCAAATAAATAAAACCTTAAATTAAATGCAGCACTAAGCCACAAGTCATCTCTCAACAAATATTAAATACAAATACCAAATTAAGTACATTCAAAGTCAGCCAAAACTAGAACTAGACATAGACAAGTCGTTCAAAGGAGGGCTGAGACAACATTGACACTTGAAAATGCTTGGTACATACACGAACTCAATACCTGTTCAAGCACTCAACACTAATAAGAACTCGTTAAATGCATGAACTTGACACCAACAAGTACTCAACACTAACAATAACTCAACACATACTAGTAAAGCAATGCCAACTAAAAACTTGGCAACAACTAAGAACTCGACACCAACTAGGAACTTGACAATTGTAGGTATTGAAACTCAGCAATAACAAAGAAAAATGAAAAAGATGTAGGATAGTAATGCAACCCAAGATGTTCCTACATTAAAAAACTAGGGTTGAAAGAAATGATTCTTTAGAATCATGCAAGTGCCACAACTTAAGCTGAATCCAACTTAGATTAAGAAGTCCATGTAGCAGCTTCAAGTGGTATGTTCTTCCATTTCACCAAATACTGATAGTAATCTTTTCCTCTTATGTTTCTACCAATTCTCCACTCCAATGTATGTTCAACCTCTTCAATATGCTTCTTTGCATAATAAGTTGATACAAAAACTTCATCATCTGACTATTGGTACTTACATAAATTAACAACATTGAATATAAGAGATATATCCATCTCATTAGGTAACTCAAATTCATAAGCATTACCAATGTCAAAATTCCTCAAGATCATACAAGGTGCAAACTTCTTCATCTTTAGCTTATTGTATGTTCCACTAGGAAATCTATCTTTCTTCTAGTGAACCATCACCTCATAACCAATTTTGAAATCATGATGTCTTCTAGATTTATTAGCATTCTCCTTATACTTTTGATTACTTTGTTCCACCTCATCTTCACTTCCTTATATGAAGAATCCATAAAATCAAAAAATTCTTCTCCTACATCACTTCTCTTTTCTTCACCAACAACATCCCTCAACTTTGATATTCCTCTAGGATGCATTCTAGTAACAATCTCACAGGGTCTTTTCTCTATACTCCTATTCATGCAATTATTATATACAAACCCAACTTGTGTCAATACCAACTCCCAATTATATGGTTTATCTCCAACTAAATATCTTAGTAAATTACCCAAGCTTTTATTCACAACCTTTGTGTATGCACTTGTCTGTGGATGGAATGTAGAACTAAACTTCAACTCAGTACCCATCTTCTTCCAAAAAGTCCTCCAAAAGTAACTAAAAAAATTATTGTCTATGTGAGAAATAATAATTCCTAGTTAGCCATGCAATCTAAGAATCTCTATGAAGAAAATTCTAGCAACATGCTTAGCATCTAATGTTTTTTTGCATGGTATGGAATGAGTCATCTTAGAAAGTATATCTATGAAAAAAATTATATACTAATACCACTTTATTATTTTAGGTAATCCAAGAATTAAATCCTTAGAGATGTCACTCCAAGGTTTGTCATGAACAGAAATAGGTGTTTACAAACTAGTATTCTAGCTTACTCCTTTTGCAACTTGACAAACTCCAAAAATATTTAAAAACTTATAAATATCCTTATAAATATGTGGCCAATAATACTTTTCCTTTAGAAAGTTTAATTTCTTATCAATTCCAAAATGTCCAGCCAATCCACCACTTTGTTTTTCCTTAATCAAATTTACCCTCATAGAACTTCTATGGATACACAATTGAATTCTTTGAACAACATACCTTGTTGAATAAAATACTCATTATAGGTACTAATGTGATCTGATAGATTTGGTGCTCTCTACACTCTCTACATGCCTTAAAAAATTTAGGATCAGTATCATGTAACTCTTTCATCTCATCAAAACCAAGAACTTCACCCTTCATCTCAGTCAATAAAGAACATCTTCTGATCAATGAATTAGTAACTTGGTTATAGACTCCATTTTTATGCTTAATCAAAAATATGAAACTCTGCAAGAACTCAATCCACTTCAATTGTCTTTAATTCAATTTATGTTGACTCTACAAATACTATAAAGATTTATGATCACTGTACAACACAAAATCCTTAGAAATCAAATAATGTCTCCACTTCTTCAAGGATTGAACAATCACATAAAACTCTTGATCATACATCAAATACTTCTTTCGAGCATCATTCAAATTCCCACTAAAGAAAGAAACAATTTTACCTTCTTACCTCAATGCAAATGCTATTACACTTTGTCACTTGCATAACATTCAACTTGAAATACCTTATTGAAATTAGGAAAAATTAGGAACCTCAACAACCTTTTGTTTCAAAGTCTCAAAACTCTTGTCAGTTGCATGTGTCCACTTGAAATCCTTTCTATCTCCTCTCATTGTCTTAGTCATAGCATTACAAATAGAACTGAAATTCTTTATAAACTTCATGTAAAAACTAGCCAAACTATGAAACTATCTTACTTCATCCACATTCTGAAGTATAGTCCATTCCGAACTTGCTTTAACCTTATCATGATCTATTCTAAAGTTATTAGCTGAAATGATAAATCCAAAATAAATAATCTCCTCTTGCATAAAAGAACACTTTTTCAAGTTCTTCATCAACTTCTCCTCTTGCAATCTTTGTAATACTTTCCTAACATGCCCAAGATGTTCTTCCTTAGTCTTATTGAATATCTAAATATCATCCAAACAAACAATTACAAACTTATCAAAAAATATCATGAGAACCTCATTCATCAATCTCATGAAAGTACTAGATGCATTTGTCAAACCAAAAGGCATTACAAATGATCCATAAAAACCATCTTTTGTTTTGAAAGTAGTCTCCCATTCATCGCCTTCTCTAATTTTGATATGATGATAACCACTCTTCAAATCAATCTTGGTAAAATAATTTTCTCCACTCAAACAATCCATTATGCCATCCATCCTCGACATAGAAAACCTATATTTCACTATGATCTTGTTAATTTCTTGAATCAATACACATCCTCCATTCTCCATTCTTCTTATGTGTTAAAATAATAGGTACAATACATGGACTCAAAATTTATCTTATCAAACCTTTTTGCAACAGCTCATCCACTTGCTTGTTAAGTTCTTCATTCACTATAGGTGTCAATCTATATGGTGTTTTATTAGGAAAACTAGCTCTAGGAATAAGATCCATACAATGACTTATGCTTCTTACTCATGGTAAACCAATAGATATGTCTTATACACCAATATCTTTATATTATTTCAATTTTGTTTTTGTTTTTGTTGGTACTCAACCTCAACTAGTTTCTTCTACTTGGTCATTACTACTTGTTACTTGATCACCACTATTTTTTGTCACTCGGTTGCTACTAATAAACTTGGCCTCCTATGAATTATAAAAAAATAGACTTGATTATTTTTCACTTATTTTTCAAAATTTTCTCCATTAACAATGAAAATTATCATAGTAGTACAGTATTTATTTATTTTCATTCACCCAAAGTTTATATTGATTCAATCTTCCACCATGTATAATATATATATCATCTTACCAAGTTCTACCCAACAAAATGTGACAAAAATCCATGGGCATAAAATCATACAGAACTTTATCAAAATAATGTCCAATCTTGAACATCACAATACATTGTTCACTTAACAATATCTTATGCTCATCTTTGATCAATGAAAGGGTAAAATCACAAACCTATGTCACCTTTTATAAAGAAATGTGATATCAGAATGTGACAGTTCAACATTAATGACAAAAAAAATGGTATTTGTGTTTAAAATATGAAGATGATGTAAACTAATGTTCAAATGTTTATAATTGTATGAATTTTATGCCTATATTTTTTATAATTTTTTTGACTAAGAATTTATTCATTTTATTTTATTTTGGAGTCCCTTTTTTAACTGTAAAAAATATAGGATGTAGTTCCCGTCAAACAAGTACGTGAAAATCACCTTTTTTTGTTCTAATTTGAAAATATTTTATAGATTACATGTATAGCTAGTGCAAAAAAAAAGAAATAATTATTTTTGATGTATATTTTCTTTTTTATAAGTACTCAAGTTTGACCTTGTCAGAATCGAACAATTTTTTCCTCCTGTCAAAACTTCCCTATCAAATCTATACCTTCTTGAAAATAAATTACATATTCGTGAAAATGATTCTCTCCTCTAGTGATAAATATTTATTTTTTATTTTTTTGATATGATTTACTATTTTTTATCATTTTTTGAGAGAGCATCTTCTGAAATGTTGGAATATCGACTTATAATATTTTGAGATTATAACATATTATAACTAATCAAAACACTCAAAAATTTATATAATGATGATATCGAATTTGAAATCTATAAAAGCGTATTTTTAGTTTTTTTTTTAAAATTGAGTTTTGATAGAGAAATGAGATTTGACCAAAACAGGTTTTTGTATCACAAACGGTGATACAGATCTATGCTTTTACCTGAAACATGGTAGGGATTAGGATGCTTCAACCTCTACAACTGCAACTCTATGACATACTCTTCTAATGCCAAATTTGTTGAACTTCCACTATCAATTATCACCTTGTAACATTTTCCATCCATCTTACATCTGGTCTTGAAAATAATTATCCTTAAGATAGGTTCCTCATCACTTCCCTTATTACATAAGGTTCTTCTCACAATTAGATTTTCTCCAGCCTCAAATCCACTAGGTGAAACCTAAGTGTCTCCTTGAACTACAATATTTTTCTTACCTTTCCCATTTTCAAAAGATCTACACTAAAAGGAAATATGCCCTTCTTTACCACATCTAAAACAATTACTATGAAAACCACCTCTAGAATAAGAATTACCTCTTCCTAGGTAAGAATCACCACCTTTCCACTTGGTCTTTATTTTCTCATCATTCTTCCATTTAGATTTCCCCTTATCTTGGATAGAATTGTCAGATCTGCAACCTTTTCTATAAGTTCTACCTATGCATATCTGAAATCTACCACCTCTACCTCTTTTTCTCTGTACATGCTTCTTTGTCAAGATTTCCTCAGCTTTCGAGGCATATTGATATGTTTCCTCCACAATTTCTAATTTCACAAAATTTATCTCATCTTGAATCCAAAATCTCAATCCATTTATGTACCTTGCAATTTTCTAAACATCATCATCCACATATCTAGATCTAATGTCAAATGTATAGAATTCCTCAATATACTCTTTCACATTTATATCCCTTTGTCTCAAATTTTGCATCTTTCTCAACAAGATATATTGGTAATCAACTGGAAAAAACTTGTTCTCCACTCTTTTCACCATTTTCAACCAAGTCTTGATATTCTCCTTTCCTCTCATTTGGCTATCAATTTGCAAATGCTCCCACCATAGTGAGGCATCACCCTTAACCCTAGTAACTAAAATTTTCACCTTACTATTATCAAGAGTGTTTTCATACTCAAAGAAGTTCTCAATGTTATAAATCCAATCCAACACATCATTTGTGTCCAATTTTCCATCACAAGGAACAACTTCTATAGTAGGATTTATATGTTCCCTAGGCCATTCTCTCAAAAATCTTACCTCATCTTGATGTTCTTCAAGTTCTAGATTAGGGTTTTCTAATATTGCTTCATGATCACTTGCATCATAAATATGTGCTCATCTCCCCTAGGTTTTTCTTACAACATCTATTTTTCCTGCAATTTGTCTCAATGTATCCAATATGACATTGTCAGCATTTCCTCTACCTTGAACCATTTTTACAATCAAGTTCCTAAAAGATCATCACCCTTTGCAAGTTGTACGTCAAATCGTTATATCTACTACTATACAACTAGATCAACTTAGAATTCTACATGATTTGATTTCCACAAGGATGAACCTCAAGATTTGATACCACCTGACATAGGGAGAATGATGGAGACTATGTCTAAAGGCTCACCTAGCTACCAAAGCCACCTATAAGAGTGAACACAGTGGAAACACAACACTAAGAACAAAAACCAAAAGAGACAGAAGAGAAAAACCCATAGAGATTCATCAAATCATGAACATACATGCTTGATTGTGAGGCCTTATGGGTTATGAGGTCAAAAATACAATTAAGACTTTGATCCTCAATGTCTATCTTCTAACTATCGAGAGAAAACTATCTTTCTCTCTAATTCTTATTGACTCTTCTTCATCATCGAACAATCATGCCTAAGACTCTACCCAAGACCTCTTTAAACACTTGCATAGACATAAGTCAACTTTTTATAAATTACCAACTAAATAAACACTTATATTAAATGCATAACTAGGCCACAAGTTGGCTCTCAACAAGTATTAAATACAAATATTGAATTAAGTACATGCAAAGTCAGCCCAAACTTGAACTAGACACAAATAACTTAGTCAAAGAAGGACCAAGATAACAGTAGCACTTGACAATGCTTGACAAATACATGGACTCAACACCATAGGCACTCAATACATTCTAAGAACTTGGCAATAGCTAAGAACTTGACATCAACTAGGAAATCAACAATGCTAGACACTAAAACTCAGCAGCAATAAGGAAACATGAAAAATATGCATGATAGTTATACAACCTAGGATGCTGCTACATAAGAAACTTTGTGTCATAAATTTATAGAGATTAAGCTTTCTAGCCCATTTTGAAATGAATTGTGATGTAACAAAAGATTTTAAGGGAAATTTCAAAGGAAAATTTCCCCTCCCATTTGAATTTTAATAGAAAAGTTGACAAAAAAAGATGTAGCAAGGAAGCATTGATTGTCTAGTGCAATGGGCAGTCTAGCTAACAAGTGCACCATTACATATCTATGTTTGTAGAAATGCCATGAGGAAGGCTTGTTTCATGTTTCAACACAAGGGACATGTTACCTCATTGTAAATGATCATTTTTGAACAATGTTTTCATTTAACTAATTTACTAAGACATAAATTTACCATTTTTTCCATACAATTACCTCAAGGCCAAGACATGAAGTTTCTTAGGTGCCTAGCTAATAGTAGGAGTAGTAGATTATTGTTGCATAATGTTTAACCTATGTACATTAAAGAACCTATTATCTATGATGTCAATGTGTAGAATTTTGTTAGTACTTGAAAATTTATCGACCATTACTTCTTGTAAAGAAATATTAATTCAACCAATAATATGGTAGTATCTACTAAATTTATTTTGAGAGAATAACTCATTTATTAGAAGCATTTGAATTGATTGGAGTTAAACTTGTATAATTAAATTGTTTTGGTTTCTATAATGAAAAAATTGCACTATAGAAATTTTTTTTGGGACATGATAGAGATTTTTGATGCCTTTGGAATCACATGGAAGGATAGAAATAATAATATGATGGTAGATCTATTGGAAAATATTTCTATTAAGCCTAATAATATAACCTTTGTTGGTCTATCAAAGGTAGAGGTACAAACCAGACCCTCAGTCCTTGACAATATCCAAAATTGGCAAGTCTTTGAAGAAGACAAAGATATAATAAGATTTCTAAGTTCTAAAGACCAATTTTGGGGGTTAGGGGATTGATTGTGCAGCTATTGTAGAAACCATAGATTGTAGGAGTGCTATTTTGGGTGAGGAGGTTCGACAGTTGAAAACAAATAAGATTCATAATGGTCTAGTTGTGTCAGAAACTATTTTTGATAATCGTGATAGATTCACTTGACAAGTGAAAAAGAGCATGATGCAAAGGATTTAGAAGAGGTCAACTTTGGAACCATAGAAACACAAAAGAAAGTGTATATAAAGAAAAAATTAGCTCCTAAAATAAAGTAAACTTTGATTGTATTATTGAGAAAATATAGACATGTGTTTTCTTTGTATTATAATGACTTGAAAGCCTAAATAGAGGATCTATTTCAACATGAAGTTCGATTAAAAGAAGGAGCCAACTCTTTCAAAAAAAAAAATAAAGGCCTATTAACCCAACTTTTTCACCAAAAATGGAAGAAGAATTAGTTGAGCTAAGAGATTCTAGAATTATTAAGCCTATTAGGCATTCTTCTTAGGTGTCAAATTTAGTTCCTATGAGGAATATGAATGGTGATATCATATTGTGTGTTGATTTCAAAAATTTGAACATATCATAACTAAAGGATAATTATGGATTGCCAAACATGTAGGCCATGCTGTAGAGAGTCACTAGACTAGAATTGATGTCCATGATGGAAAGCTTTTGAAGATATAACTAGGTAGTTATAAAAAAATCATAACAGTACAAAACAACATTTATAACACCTTGGGGAACTTATATCTATATCAGGATGCCCTTTGGTTTAACCAATGTTGAATCCACTTTTCAAAGAGCCATGGATATGGCCTTGTCTAATATCATTGATAAATTATTAGTGGTATATTAGGATGACCTAATAGCATATTCAAAATATGAGAATGCTTGTTGGATGCACCTTGAAAAGGTATTCATCAAAGCTTCAAAATTTTGAATCTCTTTAAATCCTAGGAAGTGTGGATTTTATGTTATTGGGGGTAAATTATTAGGCCACTTGGTTGGAAAGGAATGAGTCATAATAGATCTTGAGATAGTTGAAGCTATAGATAAAATTCAAAAGCCAAAAAATGTAAAGGTTTTTAGTCATTCTTTGGGCACATAAACTCTCTTAGAAGATTTGTCACAAATTTTGCTGAGATAAGTTGACCCATTTCTAAGATGCCAAAGAAAGGTTCAAAGATCAAATGGGATAAGGAGCCAAGCATGAAATTTCATAAGAGAAAGAAAGAAATCAGAGATGCCCCTATTTCGAGAACTCCTAACTATTCTAAGCCCATGCACATATTCTCTTTTTACCACATTACATGATGTTGTGACAGTTTTATTACAAAAGAATGAGGAAGGATATGGGTAGCCCATAGCATTTTTAGTAAGTGTTTGAAAGATACAGAATTAAAATATGATATAAATGAGAAGCAAGGTTATGCATTGGTCAAGGTAGTAAAAGCATTTAGATGCTACTTGATGGGAACTACAATAATTGTATTTGTCCCAAGTGCTATAGTAAAAGATATTTTTTTGACAACAAGAGGTTTTAAGAAGGAGATGTAGGTGGATCAATAGAATCAAAGAATTTAATATTGGTATCCAATTCACCAAGTTGGTTATAGGTCAAGACCTTGCTAAGCTAATGGAAGAGGCTAACCTTGAAGAAAACAAAATTAATCATTTTGATGATGATTGTAGGAGTGATTTGTGTGATATGGACACTTCTAACTAGTACAAGAGTATAATCCTCTACATATAGCATATGAAAGCTCCATTAGGACTTGCTGATAATCAAAAGAGGGCTCTAAAGTTGCAGGCCATTAGATATGTCATTGTGAGAGGTGCATTATGGTGGAGAGATATGAAAGGCATTCTCTTGAAACATAAAAGTAAAGAATAATTAAAGAAAATCTTAAGTGACATGCATGATGGAGCATGTGGGAGTCATTATATGGTGAAAAAAACTACCCAAAAAGTCCTTAGGTTTGGCTTCTGGTGGCCCACATTGTTCAAGGATGCATAGGAACTAGTAAAAAAGTGTGATGCATGTTAGAGATTTAGTGGGAAATTGAAATTTTTGTGAATCCACTATTGAGACTACTGGAGGTGCAAGCTCATTTTTAGTAATGGGGCATTGATTTTATTGGTGAAATCTCAAATAAGTCCAATGCAGCGAATTCTTGGGTTTTGGTTGCCACTAATTACTTCACAAAATGGGTAGGAGCTATTACTACTAAGAATGCAACAAGTAAAGTGGTAATAAATTTCATATTGAATAATATCATTATCAGATTTGGATGCCCAGAAAAAAAATTTCATTGATAATGCCATGTGTTTTAGATTAGAGGAACTCAAAAGTTCTTGCAAGAAATATGGTATTACTAGATCTACATCATCACCTTATCATCCCCAGGGAGATGGTCAGGTTAAATCTAACAATAAAATTTTTCTCAAGATCATCAAGAGAATTTTAGGAGAGAAGAAGAAAGCTTGGGATTCTAAGTTTCCTATGGCACTATGGGTAGACAGGGTTACAGTAAAAAAACTGTAGGTTGTGCCCTTTTTGATTTAGTGTATGGGATCCAGGTAAGGTTGCCTCAGAACAACATGAATGAGACATATAGGTTCATCCAAGTTTATGATGAAGATATTATTGATGAGATACAAGTAAGAATGGATGATATCTTATAGTTGAATGTGTCAGAACTCAAAATTGCATTCTCAATTTGAGTACCTTTTAAGCTTCAGTCATTTTGAGCCCATATGAGTGCATTTAATACATGTGCACTTGACTATCTTTTTGAGACCTAGGAGGTGTTTTATGTTTCTAATACCTTGCATTTAGTATATCCATGTGTCCTATAATGATAAATTGTCATTTTGAGTCATTCCATGAAGTTTCATTTTAAGTAATGTTCAGACCTACATACTTGCTCAAGTGTCAAACAATGATAGAAAGCCTAGTTTCCCATTGAATATCGTGCACCCAGTAATGTTTAATAACTTTCTTCTTTTTGTGTGTTTAGAATGAATATGAAAGAAACTATTTTTCTATTTTCAAGTCATTTGGGTATGTTTATACTAGGTTTTGAATCCCTCAAACTTAGTTGTTTACTATTGTCATGCTAACGTAAATTGTTCAGAATTGTCAGAGTCTCTATTTGACTAGTTGTAACTTTAACCCAATTGACCAAAATGATAAAATTCTTTTTGAATTTTATTATAGAGGTTAGAGACATGCTACATTTCATTTTTTAGATTATGAAGAATCTGTTTGACTAGTTTACAAATGTGATTTCAAGTGCAATTTATGATGTTAAACTAGCGTCAAGAAATTAAAATTTAACAATACCCCTATTCAGGATTTCATAACTTTAAATCTATGATTGTCCAAACCAAGTGGTTTGTATCATATTTTTTCCACTCTAAAAATACTTGAAATGTGTTAGTTTTCAAGTGTTGACCAATCCATTTGCACACTTTCCCAGATCTAAATTTCTACCTATGTTTCCAGTCTTGCAATTCTAAGTACCCCACTTTGACCACTTTCCAAATGCACCATGTTATTTTTCATGAGCCCTAATCACGGATTTATAATCTCCTTGTAACAGTGAACTAATGGCCTAGTTTTAAAGCACTCAAGTATTAGTTTGACCTATTTCCAAATCCAAAACCAAATGCATTTTCTTGTTTTCTAACATGTTTTCTTGTAGAAAGTTTCACTAAGGCAACTTTTATTGTCAATATCTTTTGATTGAGTGGTCCTCATGACATGAGATTTGATAGGGTGCAAGGATGTAAAACAACGAACCATCATGTAAGCTTTTAGAGCCTAGTTGTCAGTTTTCATCAGTTTTTCAAGCCAATCAGAGGACCCCTTGGCACAAAAATTTGTAGTTTGCATGAAAGGTTAAAAATGTGTTTAAAGGGTTGAATTAGCAATGCAAATTAATTTTAGTCAGTGAATTAAGATCATTAGATCAATTTGACATTTTAGGTGTTTCAATTCAATTTTTTTAAATCTAGATCAACTTTGGGAATCAACTAATCTCATTAGGCTAATAGAAACACATGTGGGTATTGTTGTGGAAGCTCCTAAGTTTATGATCATGCAAAATTTATAATTCAAGACAAACAAAGGATCATTTACTTGTGGAAGCTTTCAGAAGACACAATACGTTAAGACACCTCAACACTTTATTCAAACATCTAGAAGAGCCATCATTTGTCAGGATAGTTAAGTGTGGTAGGTTGATTGTTCATGACATAGTCCAAGCAAGAGGAAATAGGATGTCAAAGGAAAATAAAATCATAGACCTTGACACTTTATCTGAATGAATGAAAGATGAAGATAAACTTTATATTGTCTTGTTCATTTCATGCGATTTCCTTGAAACATTGCAATAAAACAAAAATAAAATCAAAACTTTATGATCAATGGGATCCGTTTTCATTTTCACTTATAATACAAATGCCATCTCTTCAAATATTGACAATAATTCCATCCCTCTTTTGTCCAAGTTCTATGCTCTCAATTTTAATTAAAGTCTATTCATTTCATTTGTACCAAACCTGTAATTGGATACTAGCTATGAATAGAAGATATAGAAAAAGAAGAAGATTGCAAGTCAAGATATGGGCATGGAATTTTGATGAATTCCATAATCTAGAGTAAATTACTCTATTATGTATAAGAATTTGTAGTGAATGGCAAGGACAAGGGGCAATTTCCAAAGATGTCCATGGAGCAACTTGGAGCAAAGAGCCAAGCGAGAAAATGTTGCATTATGAGAACACAACCATAACCTCCTCCATTACAAATCTTGCTATGTAGAGAGAAAATGAAGCCTTTTCTTGGTGTCAAACAGTTGAAAACTGTGTAAGAAACCTATTATCTTCCACTATGCAAGCTTCTTATAGAAAATCAAGTGATTAAATTTCATGTCAAAGATTTTTTGCCCCCTCTCTATTCCCCCATCCATTCATTCTGAATGTGCATTTTAAAAGGGAAACATGTGATGAAGTTTTGTTTTTAAAAAAGGGGACATGAGTAGATGAAATTGTCAATGTGGGAGCACCATAAAACAAGCTCATGGTTACTGTTGATGCAAAAGGGGTTAATGCAATTTTAAGACTTCATACAATATCAAAGTTTGAGTCCACTAAAGGAATAAATCACACATATGGTATGTGATGTGTAGTAAATCCTTGCCCCCTATTTGACAATTGAAACAGATGAAAGAAGAATCATTTGATTTGAACCATGCTTCTCCCATAAGTGATTTTGATCATCATTGAAAGAAGAGGATTCTTCATGAGAGTTATAGATAAATTACATTCTAGGCTTGAAGTGGAATTCCTATACTTAGTATATACATGGATGATCTCTACATTACTACTTTTACGGAAGCGATCGATCAAAATGCTTCCAATTTTGTTTTTAGCTTGCTCTTCTTGCTTATTCACAACAAACTATCTTCCTTTCTGGGAGGTGAAATCATTTTTTTTATTTTGTAGATGGTTTCCCTTAGTCACTTAGATTTCAAAAGAGAAGTATGGATGAGTAAAAACCTATAGAAGCCACAAGCAACAAAGGATAATGCAAAAGTAATTATCCCACATTGATCAGACAAGTGTCCTTTTCATTATTTGAAAGCCTCAATGCACAACTACATAGCATGTCTAAAAGACACCAAAGATTTTGAAGTCATAATCTCACATGGGGGCCTACGTGTGGATGACCAGCTAGTAGTTAAGAAGATAAATTTGATAGGAAATAATAGATAAGAAAAGCATAAGAATGACCTCATTGGTTACACATGGCTTGCAGGAGTGCCCTCACAATTGTAACCATGCAGTTATTGGAAATGGATCTAATGGCATGAAATAGTTCATAAATCATCGGGTTCATAGTTGTGGTATAAAATGCTAAGTTCAGAAAATAACCCCAACGATGTGAAATATGATATTGTGTGGCTTCACATGGCTTAACCATAGTTAAGGGATCGAGGTTCTAACATTAAGAGGACATATACAAATAGCAATCCAGTAGATATGTGGACAAAGGTAGTAACAAGGGAGAAGTTGAACTCCTTTTCAACTTCAGTTGGTCTTCTAGACTAAACTTGAATAAAAGAATAGTAGAGTCTAGGGTGGTTTGATCTAGTGGCAGCCTTAGGAGTAGCAAAATAGCTATAGGATTAGTCTCCAAGCGGGAGATTGTTGTTTAGTGTGGAGCTTGATCAGTCCCCAAGTGGGAGATTGTTAGATTGTGGTGACTGATCAGGATAGTGCTGTGCATACTTCATACATTCTTCAGGGCTTAGAGCATCACCTTGAAAAAATGTTTTGGGCCCTATTTTATTGGGATTTTGGGTGAACATGTAATTATTAATTATAACCCTAAAGTGGTAAAAATACTTGTATAAAAGAGCTTAAGGTTAGGGATTGTTTTATAGTTGTGATGCAAAATTGGTTCTTGTAGCAGTATTGAGCTATAAGGGGTTATGGATTGTAATCAGATTATAACCACTGGATTGTAATCATATCAGACTTGCTATTTGGTGGACATAGCCCAAGGATTGGGTGAACCACATTAAATCTTGGTGTCTTTTTTTTCTTTTCTATGTGATCTATTATTTTTTGTTATTGGTTATATTTGTATGTAATTTTAATTTCTATTTGTGGTTTAATCCTAACAAATGGTATCAGAGCCTAGTTGTCTTTTTAGTTATCCTCTGTAGAAAAGTCTCATATTTGAGTGGGAGCAATGGCAGAGAAGGGTAAGTTGAGGGTTGATAGGTTTAATGGGAAAAGCTTCTAGTTATGGAAGAGGCAAATGGAAGACTATCTTTTTCAGAAGGATTTATGGAAGTTGTTTGAAGACAAAACCAAGAATAAGGGATCTATTTCAAATGATGAATGGAATTTTTTGGATAGAAAGACACTCGGAATCATTCGATTATGCCTAGCATCATCGGTTTGCATTTAATATTAAGAAAGTGAAGACAATAGAAGAGTTGATGAAAACCCTAGTGACACTATATGAAAAGCCCTCCACTTCAAACAAGGTATTTCTCATGAAGCATTTATTTAATATGAAAATGGTAGAAGTTGGATCTATTACAGATCATTTAAATGAGTTTAATACTATTACTAGTCAATTATCTTTTGTGGGTATCAATTTTGAGGAGGAAATTAGGGCTCTCTTGATTTTGTGTTCTTTTCCTGAAAGCTAGAATGGCTTGGTAATGGCGATGAGTAATTCTATTTCTAGATCTAGTACCCTAAAATAAGATGATGTGATCAATGTTATTTTGATTGAGGAAACTCGTAGGAAATCCTCAAGTGAATCTACATCAGGAAGTGCTTTGAATGCACAAAACAAGTGCAGAATGACTGAGAGAGGAAGTAATTCTGAGAATTGTGGGAAATCAAGAGGAAAGTCAAAGGGGAGGAGGTCTCAATAAGGAGGACTAAATGACTACTGGTACTATGGGAAACTAGGTCATAAAAAGGAAGATTGCTAGAATTGAAAGAAAAATGAAGGAGATAAACTGGATGGAGGCAAAGAGGCAAATGTGGTAAGTAAAACATTCAAAGAGGATTCTTTTCTTCAATCTTTAGAAATTGTTGATGATTCATGGGTTTTAGATTCTAGTGCTTATTTCATGCTACACCTCATAGAGGTTATTTCATTGATTACGTCCAAGGGGATTTTGTGCTTGTTTATTTGGGGGATAATGAACCCTACTAGATTGTTGGAAAGGAAAAAATTAATATTAAGTTGTAGAATGGGAATCATTGGTTACTACATGATGTAAGACATGTTCCAAGACTGAGTAGGAATTTAATTTTAGTAGAGAAACTTGGTGATGAGGGTTGTGTAGTTACTTTTAATGATAAAAATTAGAAGGTTTCAAAAGGTTCCCTTGTAGTAGCAAAAGGTGTGAAAGTAGACACCTTATATCTTTGTACAAGTCATATTGTACCTTCTATTTTAATCGTTCAAGAGAAAAATGAATGTTCAGGAACAATTGTTGTAGTTGAGTAAGGAGAACAAATAGCTATTATAAATTTTGATATAGCATTGTGGCACAATAGACTTGGGCACATGAGTGAGAAAGGTATGAAAGTACTTCATTCAAAGAAATGTTTACCAGGTCTAAAATGTGTTAATATGGATTTTTGTGAAAGTTGTGTGTATGGAAATATAAAAGAGAGTGAGTTTTGTAAAGACTAGGAAGGAAAACAAAAAGGAAAAATTAAAGCATGTGCATACAAATGTATGGGGACATGCTTCGGTATCTTCCCTTGGTGGCTCTCATTATTATGTTACATTTATTGATGATGCAACTAGAAAAGTATGGGTTTATTTTTTTAGATAGAAATCTGATGTATTTCAAACTTTTATGAAATGGAAATGCTTGGTTGAAAATGAGACTCGCAAGAAATTAAAATGTCTTAGGTCTGATAATGGTGTTGAGTATTGCGGTCATGAATTTAAAAATTATTGCTCCACTAATGGTATTCATAGATAGAAAATTGTTCCAAAGACTCCACAAGAAAATGGATTGGTTGAATGCATGAACAAGACTATAATGGAGCATGCAAGGAGCATGAGGTTGCATGCTAGGATTCTCTTACACATGTCAGTAGAGGCTATCAATACTATTGTATATTTGATTAATAGAGGTCTCTTTTCTCCTTTACGATTTGGTATTCCAAAGGAAGCATGGATTGGTAAGAAGGTGAGTTATTCTTTTCTCAAAACCTTTGGCTATGAAGCATTTGCTCCCATAGACTCTGAAATTAGAATTAAGTTGGAAGCTAAGTCAAAGAAATGTTTATTTGTTTGATATGGCATTAATGAATTTTTTTATAGGCTTTGGCATTTTGAAAATTATAAAATTTTAAGAAGCAGGGATGTCATATTCAATGAGAAAGTTTTGTACAAATATTTGTTGCAGCAACATGAGAAGAAAGAAGATTATTGTGTAGTGCTAGATGATACTCCACAAGCTGATGTTCTAGTGATTACTCCTGATGTGCAACAACTACAACAACAAATACCACACACACTAGTGAATGTTAGATAGTCAATAAGGCAAATTAGACCTCCAAAAAGATTCTCTCCCTCTTTATGAACCTAAATGTTATGATGAAGCTGTGTAGGTGCATACTAAGATTCAGTGGAAGTCTACAATGAAAGACAAAATGAACTCTTTGCCAAAGAATAAGACATGGGATTTATGCAAGTTGCCTGCGAGTAAAAGAGCTTTATAGAATAAGTGGATTTACAAGTTGAAAGAAGAGGAAGGAGGTAAGAAAATATTTCAATCTAGGTTAGTTGTAAAAGTATTTGCACAAGAAAAGGGCATTGATTTTGATGAGATATTTTCTCTTATTGTTAAGATGACTTATATCCATACTATTTTAAGTCTTGTGGCTACTGAAGATTTTCATTTAGAGTAGCTCAATGTTAAAACAACCTTCCTTCATGGTGATTTGGATGAAGAGATATATATGGATCATCCATAGGAATTTATAGTCAAAGGTAAGGAGAACATAGTGTGCAAATTGAAGAAAAGTTTATATGGCTTGAAGTAAGCACCTTGGTAATGGTATCTGAAATTTGACAGTTTTATGCATGATCATGGATACGATAGGTGTTAGTCAGATCATTGTGTTTATTTTAAGAGGTTGGATGATGAAAGCTACATTATTTTATGTTTATATGTTGATGATACGCTTTTAGTTGGGTCTAACATGGATAAAATTAAGGGGCTGAAATGCTAATTAGCACATGCATTTCTATGAAGGATTTGGGGGCAGAAAAATAAATCATTGGTATGAAGATTTGCAGAGATAGGAAGAACAAAACATTGGCACTATCTCAATCTGATTATGTGGAGGTGTTGCAACATTTCTCTATGGAGAATGGTAAAGCTATGAACACACCTTTACCTAGTCATTTGAATTTGACTAAGGCACTGTGTCCTAAAACATAGGAAGAGGAGGATAAGATGTCCAAGGTACCCTATGCTTCAGCTATAGGAAGCTTGATGTATGCTATGGTATGTACTGCGCCAAACATTGCACATGTAGTGGGAGTCATTAGCAGGTATATGAGTCATCCAAGAATTGAGCATTCAAATGTCATCAAATGGATTTTTAGATATTTGAGAGGAACATCTAATAAGTGTTTAAACTTTGGGAGCTCTAGTACTAATTTATAGGGCTATGTTGACTTAGATTTGGCAGGGGATATTGATACTAGGCAAAGTACTATAGGTTATGTCTTTAATATTGGTGGGGCTACCATGAGCTGGGTTTCTAGGTTACAAAATGTTAATGCTTTATCCAATACAAAGTTAGCCAAGGGGATGATATGGCTTTAGTTCTTCTTGTATGAATTGGGACACCCTCAAAAGGATAATTATTTGTTTGCAAATAGTTAAAGTGTCATTCATCTTGCAAAGGGTTTAGTTCTACATTCAAAGACCAAACACATACAATTGCGGTACCATTTAATTTGGTCAATTTTAGAGGATGGATAGTTAAAGCTAGAGAAGATATATACAAATGAGAATCCAAAAGATATGTTGACAAAGGTAGTAACAAGGGAGAAGCTAAAATCCTCTTCAACTTTGGTTGATTTTCTAGAATGAACATGAATAAAAGAATACCAGAGTCCAGGGTGTTTTGATCCAATGGGAGCCTCATGGAATAGTGGCATAGCTACAAGATCAATCTCCAAGTGGGATATTTTTGTTTAGTGTGGATCCTGATCAATAACCAAGTGGGAGATTATTAGATTGTAGTGACTAATTAGGATAGTACTGTACATACTTCATAAATTCTTTTGGGTTCAGGGCATTGCACTAAAAAAAATTTTTGGACCCTATTTTATCGAGATTTTGGGCCAACATGTAATTATTAATTATAACCCTAAAGTGGTAAAAATACTTGTATAAAAGAGCTTAGGGTTCGGGATTTTTTTATAGTTGTGATGAAAAATTAGTTCTTGTAGTGGTATTGAGCTGTAAGAGGTTATGGATTGTAATCAAGTTATAATCACTCAATCATAATTATATCAAACTTGCTATTTGGTGGACGTAGCCTAGGGATTGGGTGAACCACATCAAATATTGGTGTCTTGTGTTCTTTTCTGTGTGATCTATTATTTTTTGTTATTGGTTATATTTGCATGTAATTATTATTTCTATCCATGGTTTAATCCTAACATGTTTCTATTATGAGTTTATGATTTTAAGGAGAGCACCCTTTATCAAGTAGCCAGATATATGAACTATAAAATTTGGTAGCAATGATGGGCAAGAATGAGATAGATGTATTGGAAGAATGACTAGAAGGATCTTATGAGTGGTATTTCAAAATCAAGAGACATTATGAAGAGGAAAATAGAAAGACAAGTTTCCTATAAGAAAAGAATCTTCAATTGAGATTGAAATAGTTCTTTTAAACAATACTGCCGAATCAACTATAAAAATTGAAGATAAGGGCATCCAGACAATGGAAAAAACATATAAGATTAAAGGTACATTAGGACAAGCTATGGGAATTGATGAGGAAGACTTGGAATCTAGCAAGGAGATTGAAACTAGAACTATCAAGAACTTGTTGGTTCACAAGATAAATGTAGTGAAAATGATTTCACAAAATGTGCATTGTAATTATCTTATTTTGTAGGGAGTTTAATACAAGTGTTTAGAGGCAGTTGCTATGTTATCTCCTCCTTTTACCACATGGAGTTCTTACACTCCATTTTTTGATAATATTGTACCTTTTTTGCAACAAAACAATGATTTACCAAAGATAATGATTATATATACCAGGAAGATGATAAATAAGGTAAAGGATTTAAATGGTTTCTTTGGTGGAAAGTTACAGTTAATCCAAAGTAAAATGAAAGAAATTGCCACAAGAACATCTAGTTTTGTTCCTAGACTTTTGGATAGTGACAAAGGAGTTGAGGATTTGATGGAGTGGTCATCTTCTTTCAACAATATTTTGAATCATCCCATATTTCTAGCATACTACAATGATGAAGAAAGTGTAGTAGTAGTATATGATTTAATAGATATGCTATATAAGTTATAAGAAGATATTTCAAAGATAATTGCAGAGGTTAAGGCTATAAAATATGCTAAATGTAGCAAACAACTTGAAGAAATAAATGTAGTTAGAGATACACCTGGCCTGATGTGGACACTAACATTTATATTTGGGAAGTGGTAGTAGACACAAAGGCCATACCATTTGGTGATAGTGACTAAGTAGCTCAAAGATGTAGTTAGATATAGAAGAGACAAAAGATAAAGATAGAAAAGAAAAGCAATAGGATGTTAAAGACCAACAGAAATATGCTCAAGACAACTACAAAAAGTGCCACCTACCAATTTTGTAACTAATCCTAAAATTTGATCAAACTACAAGGAATGCTTGTAATGTAATTGTATATGAAATATCTCTGTATTTTTCTTCTAATGAAGTTTTGACATCTATCCTCCCATCTAAAGCTTGTTGAAATCCTTCCTATTAATGGATTTCCAAGATGTGGATTGAGGGTCCAAAGTCTATATGATTTTAGTATTTATGCTATTTTAGAATTGGTCCAGTTTTTCTTTGTGTCAATTTTATGATGTATTCAATTTTACAAGTTTGAGAATACAAATGAATCTTGAATGAAAGTTTTGTCATGTCTTGAGCTATTCCTGGGTTTACACTAGTGATGTATTATTTAAAAAAAATATTAATACAAGGAGAGAGTTTTGGATATCCATGTCTCTAAATTTTGTCTCCTTTTTCATATGCTTGTTATTTTGGATTGAATGAAGAAAGTTCATGCAATTTAATGCAATTGGGATAGCTTCTATGTCAATTTATTGTTGCTTTTAATTCAAGGATTTAAGTACATACTTCCATAAGTTAATAGGTTTTCTAGTCATATGTGAGGGATATCATAAGAATGGAGTGTAGGATTAAGAACTAATGAATTTAATTACAAGTCAGTTAAATAGATCAATTGATTACTAGTATGACTATGTATAGAAATGGATAAGGCACTGATCATAAGTTGTGATGCAAATTGATAAAATTACTCGGTTGCACAAATCACATTTAAAATAAAATCAATAAAAACTTTTCTATAATGAAGAATCAAATTGTTGGTCATTACTTATTTCTAATACTATTTCTCTAAATAATAGCTAGCTACTGTAATCAGGAAATCATTACAAATGATAGAAGAATTGTTGACCATTATCTATGTTGGTGATTTTTGGACTACCATGTACACTAAACCTAATATGAGGGTGGGCAAGACAAAAATATGCCTAAGGATTAGCTAGATCCCATACTCAATAAGATGAATATCATCTATGAACCAACTTCAATAGAGTATACTAGACTCATTATACTTTAGGCTCTTGAGGGCTAATGTTGGTGCACTCAAGGATATAAATTTGACTAGTTATTTTTATTTTCTCTTCAAATACTTGATCACTAGTAATTATTCTTTCAAAACTATCTCTTATAGCAGATAATGGTCACAATTTCTTCTTAGATTTGCAACAAACTTTATGATTGCAATAGCTAGCTATAACCAGAGGGAAAGCTATTACAAATAAGGGTTGTGAAAAAACTTTACTTCTTCATTATGCTAAATGAAAAATTGATTTTTGATTGATATATATTTTGCAACCATATGAACCATCAACTTGCAACTGAAATTAATTGATCAATGCTTATCCATTGTTATTTAGAGTCAAAACTAACAACTTTAGACCTATTTAATTGACTAGAAATTAAATTTGTCAACACTAAACTTTGAATCTCATTCTTATCATATCCTCCTCATATAACCAAAACCTGTATCTCTCATTGAAAACAATTACTTAATTCTTTGAACTAACAACAATCAATAAGAGACATACAATTCATTCAAATTATATAAAATTGAAAGAATATTGTTTACTTCAATTCCAAGGATAACAGACATACAAGAAAGGAGACAAAAATAAGATACATAGATATGAAGAACTTCCTTAAAAAATGAATATAATACTAGTATAGATTTTAAATATAACTCAGAACTTGAAAACTTGATCATTTACATTCATTATATCTTCAAGTTTACAAGATTAAATGTATTCATATAATAAACAAAACTGGATGGATAGCAAATGACATAAAACAAAAAAATCTACTAACTTTTGACCTCTACTCCATGTAATACACTGCTTGGAGATTCTTGGAACAAACATGAAATACAAGACAAGATAAAAAATATTTTACAAGTATGATTGCACACAATATCTTCATTCAGGTATCACAAAGATTGCAATTGAAGACGAAACTACAATATTTACAACCAACAAATCTCCAAATGTCACAACCCAAATTGGCATGACCCACTCAAGGATAAAAAACCACTAAGATAGTAGAACCTAAAACCTATAAACTATAGAAGCAAGGAAACACAAACAAATCCAAATGGTACTTAAAACACCAAAATGTGTTTCCTAAAAACCAACAAGGATACCCCTTATTTTTTGCATGAGGACAATAGATTGAAGAAAACTCACATGTTTTAAGTGCAACACTACCCACAAGGATCTTTCTTTCGTGTGAGGAAATGCATCAAAGTACACAAGGAAGTACTTATCTTAGCAACCAAAGTTCCCAAGCACCGGTGTGTGATTTCATATGAGAAAGTGCCAAAAGCCACATGAGAAGGCCCAACACACCACATGAGATTTTTCATTAAAGTACAATTTCACATGAGAAAGTATAATTTTGCATGAAAAAGTACTATTTTGCACAAGAACCCAAAATAGTAAGCCAAAAAACTTAAAGGACAAAAGATAGAAAATTGAATTCCTCCACACTAGTAAGTATTGGATCCACATTTCAAGGCAAAGAAACTTGAATAATAACTAAAAGATGAAAGAAAATGTTTGGGTCTAAACATCTAACAAAGAAATGAATGCAAATAACTACAAGCAACATTGTAGTGTATAGAAGCAACACCATATTGAATTGGAACAATAAAATAAGTTTGTGGTTCCTCCCAACTATAATAACATCATGAAACCTTGGAGGTCCTAGCCATCCCCCACTCATAACACTCAAACTTCCAACTAGATAGTCAGAGATGTCTTACAAGTACATCACTAATAAAGCATAATAACATCATATGAAAAAGAAATCTAACATGCTAAACCAAAAGTAATAGATACTCCAATAAGCAATATCATTTATCATATGCTAAACATCATAATACGGGAATGCACCAATAAAATAAAATTATCTAAACATGTTATACAAGAATTTTAATGAAAGCATATATCAAAAGAAAGAATTCTTTGGAACCTAAAGTACCAAGTGAAAACATCCAACAATGGTCACACTAGGACAAAAAAGCCTCTCTATACACTGGTCCCCAGCATTGGTGAAGGTAGCTATGCCTCCCAACCATGTGGAACTCATAGGTCAACTTTTGCTATGCTGATGGAGATAATGATCCAACCACAAATACACATAAAGAAAATGTCCATGGCTAACACTCATGCCAAACAATAATGATGACTAAAAATAACATCATGAAACAATGCAGGTACAATAGGTCCTAGTCAGACACTCAATAGGATACTATGTAGGGCATGACAACATGGAGTGTTGCTTGGCATCCAAAATCCTAAGCCAGTTTGGTAGCTATGCTCACCAATGAAAGGAGCATAACTTGAGCAACAACACTGCCCAATAGAAGGAGCACAATTAGTACTTTTTTATTATCTTATATTTTATTACCACCTAGTATTTTTATTTAGTTACCACTTATCTTAAACTTCCTCTGCCAACCAATGGGAAATAGTCACTAGGTTGCGAGATAGAAGCCCCTCCATGTGCTACCCTACCCTAACCATGCTCATCTAATAATGAGTGTTTGTAAGCATGCATATTCCCAACCCAACCCCAATTATCATAAATCCTAGAAATACAATAGAAGATAAGGCCTTGTAAGTCATCCGACAAATGTATTTGCATGTACTTATGTGTGGCACACCACCATCATGAAGATCATAACAAAAGGACTGGATAAAAACACAAGGAAAATAACACTCAACTAAAATAGCTTGAGAGAATGGACGTGACACTCATCCCAATGCAACATAAAAGTGCAATAATGGTCAGACTAATATCCAAATAGATGATCTAGTTCCACGAAAAACATCATGTCAAGAAAACTTGAGAAAATAGGGTGGCACACAAAACAAGGTAAAAACCCCCAAAAATGGAAAAATTCTAAATTGAAACCATTTGGTCTTTGGGCACAAAAGCCTTGGAGAAAAAATACAATAAAATTTGGGTTTTGACATTGTATGCAAAAATGGCTAGCATAATGGTGTGAAACGAAAAACCCTCATCTGAATAATAGAGCAAATGTTCATACCCACCCAACCACGCAGAAATAATAAACAAAAATAGAGGGGAGCACTAGTTCTCAACTTCCAAACCAACAACTACCAAAATTAGATATACAAACTAATCTAAAACAAGAAAATGAGAGATCCCTACTTGACAAAAAAAGGAGCAAAAATAGAAATAAACTTGATAAAATAATAATTCTGCGAAATATGTCAAAAATTATAGCAAAACAAGGTCTCCCCAAGCTAGATCGAATGAGACTACAATTGCAAAGATCCAACACTTGAAGCTCTCATAATAAATAGAAATGTGATACTCTAGAAGAGGATTCTCAAAAAAGCTCTCAATTTTTTATTTTGCAAAAGTGAGAAGTGAGGAATTAAATTCCTCTTTCCATACTTATTCACTTTTCTAGTGAATAATTGATTAGGGAAAATAGCTAGTTAGACTAGCTAGACTCCAAATAGACCCAAATGAAAAAAGACATTCCTAGAAATAGAAATTTATCTATGGAAAAGTTGCTAGAAATTAAATTCAATAAAAAATAAACCCCAAAAATCCAAAATCACATAAATTTCCTTAACAACTTTTGCAACATTGTGAACCTCTACATGTACAGACACCCTCATAGATCTAGTCAAATAATGCAAATGTGTTCAGATTTAATAATCACTAAAAGGATACATAGACCATACAGGGACAAACTTTGTGAAATATGAATAGTTAGATCACTAACTCTATGTGCCATTTTCAGGGATATTAATCATGCATACTAAAACACATAAGCAAGTTCAATTGCATATAATATCATTGTCAAAGCAACAAATGCATTAAATACCCAGTTAAACCATTTACATCACTCAAGTTCACATAAAGCATAATGAAACAAGAATGAAGTAAATCACCATAGCATAAAATCCATCACATAATAGAATCATAGATATATCCAAATTCAAATAACCAGATATCATCATAGACCTATTGTCATCTCAAAATGACATCGACATGCAAGTATGATAAATTGAACAACATAGCAGTATAGAATCTATGGTACTAAAATCAAAGTATAAAATATGACCCTTACGTCGTCTTAAAGTACATATAATAAGAGTATCAAATAACTCTTGAATCAAAATATAATAAGGTACAGATTGCAAACATAAGAGGCACTACACTCCACATCTTGAAAATCCTTATGGGAGGAGGAAACATGTCAAAACACTACTAGAGAAGAAAGGTGATAGGAAATGTACAAAAAATACAATTTAAGACATTTCTTTGTGCTTGATCCAAAAATAGTTCATAGTTGAAAAGTCAATAGGTGGCTATTTATTGCTAGAACTTTAACTTTTATTCTTTGTCTTTCTCTATCTTGAGCAGGTAATTTCTCAACCACCTCCTAATCATAGAGCCTTAATCTCTCCCATTCCTTCTCATACACAGATCTCCCTCTTGGTGGGCCACTCATTTGATTTAAATTCATCTAAGTCCATTGTGGCTTTACTCAACCTGACATCTGTTATGGCTTTAGAGTACACTAAAAATTTAGTCAATTTATTTGTTTCTCTAAACAAGGAGTCAATCAATTTTTTTAATGAGGCATCACTATTATGCTCAAAAATTTCTACCATGGCCTCTTGAGTTAACACTATACTAAATGAATTAGACCATTCCTGTCAGTTTCTTAACTTACTATTTGCATCCATAATTGGTGGAATATGGGGCTCAATTCCCTTAGATAAAACTTTCAAATTTCCTTTTATTATTTTTATTTTTCTAGAAAAGAAGCCAATTAATTCCTTTACCATTTCTAGGCCCTCCTTCATGGTAATAATCTTATTAGGAAAATCTATCTTTTTATCCATTAGTATAATAAGCCTCTCTAAGAATTTAATATATGGCCCTTAAAGATTGAATGTAGGTAATAACCATGAAAGTGCTTCATTGCAAATTTGCTCAACACCTTGTAAAGAATTATATAATGTATGGTTCTATTTTGATATACTCTTTAGAGTTTTAACACGGTGTCTAATCATACCTCTAAGGCAAGTTGTCCTTTCCTCATTATCTTGTTGTGTCAGTGAAGCATCAATTCTCATTCTTCTAAGCTCTATATTATCTACCTCTAGGTCATTTGTTTGTGTCATTATCTCTATTGTGACCTTGGATGGTTGTTCCTAACTATTATGTTCCTTGTTGTACTCTACAATAACAACCTATTCAACATTTGATAATTCAATTTCTAATCCTTGGAACTGAGCCTTAAGCTCCTTAGTCTTCTCCTTCTATATATGGATTTTCTTAACCTCCTCCTCGTAGAGCTTTCTAACATCAATGTAATCATGAAAGGATTTGGCTAGCCTTGTCTCTATCTCCTCTACCTTGAACTCATTCATAAATGAGAATTTTTTTATAGCCTTGGAGATCTCTATATCTGAGGTACCTTGTAGTTTCCATACTATCATTTTACCCTGATCTATTCTCTATAAATACATTACATTACTCTTGTTTTTTGAAGGAGCCATGCTCCACGCTACTAGAGACTTGGTATCAATGTTGAATTCAAATCCTCTCTACAGTCCACCAACACCATATGCCTTGCATGAGATGGAATTTTTTTGTCTTGTGATTTGGTCAAGCATAAATACTTGTTCCAAATCCCACCTAGGCACTAACAACAGCCCAATCCTTTGCACTAGATCACATGCCTCCTGAAGAGCAATGACTTAACATTTTGGATCATAAGCATGCAATTTTTCAACCAATTCTTTCTTCTACTCATTTGACTCACCTAGATTCATTTTTAACACTAGTTCACTATGTTTGACATTTTACAAGAAGCTCTTGAACTCAGTAGATTTTATGAACTTTTCATCTTCTATAAATTATTGGGCTTGGATGATTCTATCATCTAACCTTGCTAGTGCTAGCTTCAATTCATTCAATGTGGTCTCAATTGCACTGACTCTATCTTGGATATAACTTTGTCTTAAGTTAGCTAAGTATTGACTTCTACTAGGTAGGATTGCAGTGTTCTTTGTTTAACCCTTTTAGGGATTTGGACAACTTTTTTCCTTGTTTTTCACTTAGTCACACATGATACCTCCTTTGGCTCATCTTTTTTCATTTTTAAGGTCACACTAGGTTCAAGGCTATAAGGATTCACCCTCTCTTCTTCCCCAAGTGGTTCCTTTGGCATTTGTGTGATTATTTTTGCATGGTCAACCACCATCTTTCTTATGCTTTGTCAATAAGAGATATCTAGGTAGAAACCTTTGAAATTAGGTTCTAATATCTTCATCTCCCTCTCTACCTTTTGCACATCATCAATTTTTTACAATTTTTCAGCCACCTCACCCTCAGCAACAATATTAGGAATGAGGTCTTCATGGGGCAAGTCATTGGTACTAGGAAAAATATAGTTTCTTATTTCCCTAAGGGTCTTCCCCATCAAATTATCAAGATAATATATCATATAAGGGCTAGTTGGAAAATTATATTGGTGGAGGAAAGAATGAATCTAATCAAGGGGTTCTTTTCAAATTAAAAAATCACCCACCTTGAATCACCTACCTTAAAAAATCTACATAGAAATGTACCTCTATGTACCTTAGGTCCTAGGCACTCCCAATTTACCGTAAATAACTACCACATGAATTAAATGATGTCATGTCTAGGGGGAATTAATTTTGGCATGATATGCAGGGGTTGGGGACAACCATAAACCCTCATCGAGGAAAAAGTTAGAAATAGGAAAATATCCCCATAATTATGATCTAATACTTTTCTTTCAAGGAGCAGAGCTAGTCATAAAATAATCATCAAAAGCTTAGGTTCCATAAACTAACTTGGGTCTAATATTTTCATTAATAAATTACTAAAATTATTGAAAAATGAGATATAATCAGAGTAATGATAAGAAGTATCCCATACTCACATGAAAAATTGAACTAGAAGCTATCCATTAGCATCAGATGTATGATAAATATAGTCCACTTGTATATACCCCAAATTTTTATATAGGATTAGGTGCATCAACAATGAGTAATGATGGAATTTGAATTTTTCCATTTCTCCATTCTAGGCCATCTAATATTCTCCTTCGCCCTCCTTAGAATATACTCAATGTAGTCATATTCTGCACCATGGTAGAAGTCTTGCACATCTTTGGCAATGATGAATTATTTTCAATATACCATGTCAATTCCATCATTACCAATTACCTTGTGGATACCATACATAGTTTTTACAAAATAATTCTTAAAGTTGTCCAAAGGCATCATCTTCTCCACCTAGTTGGGGTAATCACCCACCTATTTTAGGTCCATGGGAATATTTTTTAGCATTGACCTTATGTAGGCTTTGGTATTTCTCTCAACTTTTCCTTGTAGGTCAACCAGGTCTACTAGTTCACTTGTGGTACTATTTAATCCAAATGCTTCAATAAAAGAGGCATGGTCTAGTGTGCACAAAATAGTTATATCCCTTATATGGAATGATTTGGTGCTGGATTATATGATTTTTTCAAGTTTTTTACCAAATCAACATCCACAAAGACCTCTGGAAAAATTATCTTTCCAAGGTTAATCTTCAATGCATTTCAAATAAGGATATTCTTTTATATATTACAATAAAAATATCTAAAAAGCTCATAACTAGTGACTCCAAGACATGTAGCATCTCTACAAAGTACATAAGGATCCTTGAACTCATGATCATTTCTAGAAATAGGATGGGAAAATTCTTGTAAATAGACTAGCAACTTCTACAAACAACTCTAAAAATAACAATCTACTCACATTAAAGCTCTATAACTATTCTAAAATCTCTAATATCTACAAATGCTAATGGATTACTAGATTATGGAATGTTTTATGCTGAGTGTACATTCGTCACCTATCTTTATGCATTAATACTCTGTATGCTCAAGATTTAAATTTAGTGTAGTTTATCATCTCAAATGGAGTGTCCACATAACTATTCAAGCTCAAGAAGCTTTGTGCTTTACTGAAACCTCATTGGCCATGGGTTTATTTGTTGTTATTGCAACTTAGAAGATCAAAGTTTACTTTTGTGTGTTAGACAAGGGTTTATGATCTTTTGATACACTAATGAAGGAGTCCTTCATATCATCTTTGGTGGTGAACTTTGGCTTTCCTATCTTATAATTGTTTGAAATCAAAACCTTTATCATGTAATCATAAACATTGAAAATGACCTTCACAATCTCACGATACACCATTTATACATATTGGTGTAGCATCTTATCTCACCTTTGCTAGCCTTATGGTCATACAATTACATCTTAGTGGACCATTTCGTAGCTTTGACAGTTATCCTTCAAACACTTACAATGTTACAAGCACAACTTTGGCATAATATCATGTCTTCATTTTTTTTCCTGATGACCTCCCTACCATAGTCAATAAAAAAACTTGGTAAGATTGGATGTTAAATTTAGTAGCTATCATTGACCTACAACCACATGACAATAGTTATACTTTCTTTATTTTAGTCTCAGAAGCATCAATTTTCATCGTCATGATCCCATGATCTAACATTGCTTCGTAGCTTTGTAGAGCTTTGAACTTGCTATTGAGAACTTATGATCTATAGCTTTTTATACCTTTGAAAGATATTACTTACCACATGTCTTAAAAACTCATTTAAATGTGCCTGGCACCTACCTTCCTTTATCATCTAATCCTTATTATCTTACGATTGTCTCTATATCGTGCCATCAAACATCCAAAAATTTGCTTCTACAATCCTATGAAAATTAAAATTTTGTATCTTTAGAAGCCTTCTTGAAAACTTTTGTGATTTCTCAATCTTTCCTTTTTCATGAGATTAGGAATTACTTAATCTTTGCAATTTTTTGTTCTTGTAATCTTGTGATCACCACTTTATTGCATGGTCATGAGCCTTGACTTTTATCTTTATGATCCCATGATACATTTATTTATCATAACATTAGAACTTGACTTGAAAGTTTTCTGATAGACACTTAAGATGAGATGCCAAAAAGGGATTTGTAAGATTGGAGACCTCATTTTGAACACTTGTGATACTATGAACACATAACATATATTAAGATCAAGAGACTAAAAAATTTACCCTTACAATCCTCTATTAATCCCTATATCATAACATCAAGAGAGGGATATTTTAAGCTTATGAATAGATGCCTAAACCCTTGATCATGAGATTATATCACATGATTTGAATGTCATACAATCTCGCTCTTAGAATAAGAGTGAACCCGCAATAGTGGGTTACACTTTTTTGGAGGAAGAAATTCCTCCAAAAAAGCGCGGAGGCCAAAATTCATCCACAAAGTTTCGATAGACACTAATTTAAAAAATTTCAATTGAAAATTTTAACTTTCAATCGAAAATAAGTATCAATCGAAACCCACTTACTCGCTAAGTTTCGATCGAAACTATGGTCAAGTTTCGATCGAAACTTGACGATGTGGGTTTCTATGCAAGTTTCAAGTTTTGATCAAAACTTGATCATAGTTTCGATCCAAACCCTAATATGCTTATATAAATAGAGGCACAACCAGTTGTCTTCTCATTATTTTGATCAAAAGTTAGAGAGAGACCAGCATCCACCACATCAACCGTCTGAAAAAGGTATGGAACACTTGTTTTTTCCCTTCTTATGTTGTTTTAGTTAAAATTTATGTGTTTTTAGTATTTAAATATATGTTTCTTTGTGTATTTTATTATTTTCTTGTATATATATATATTTTTTATATATGTTTCTTTGTATATTTTATTTTACTGTTCATGCTTAAGCCTCTAATGTCATTGTGGATCTCTTAATGCACAAATAAAATATTTTTTAAAGATAATTTTTCATCCATATTAGATCTAAATATATAATAATATCTTTTAATTTAAAGTTTATTTAAGTACACTCTAACTATTTTACCTAATCTAAAATCTAAAACTAGCCATAGTTTCATGACCCTTAAAAAATCTCTAACATTAATTCTAACTTCAACTATAAGCTTTACTCCAATTTTAATCATAAATGAAATGCTAACCCTAATTTTTTAAAACCCCAATATAATTATTTCTCTAACCTAAGATGATGCTAAAATTAACTATATATCACTAATCCAAACCCTTACCATGTGATGTAAAACCTCCACTATAAAGCCTAATGTTGACTCTAGCCATAACCCAAACATAAAACCTAGGTATGTCATTTTAACCCAAACCCTATTTGTGACCAACCATGATGTAAACCCTAACCTTAACCTCAAATAATATTTTCAAACTATATCTAAACTTGAACCCAACCAAATTCTAATTCTCTCCCAAATTCAACTTCCCCCCTGAGTAGCATGCCCCCCTCGAGCAACCTATACTTGGGCCTGAGCAGCCTATCCCAGGCCCTAATTAGCAACCTATACCTGGGCCCGAGCAGCCTATCCTAGGCCCTGAGTAGCAGCCTATCCCCCTTGAGTAGCATCATGTCCCCCATGATCAGCTACCTATCCCACCTCAGGAGCTCTATGATCACATTAACCAGGAGATTCATTGACTTCAAGAATCCTTGACTAGTGGCTCATGCTATAGTATTTATAGTGGTACATGCCAGAGTATCTTACGTAGCCTGACATTTATTTGAGATGAGATTCATGGTGTTGCCCCATATTCTGCACATACTATATAAACTATCCTTGACAATAAGAGATGAGAGGTCTCCTCTGGTCTTTCACTCCAGGAGGTACAGGGCTTGGTGCCCAAAGATGTCCTGAAGATGGAATGTTTCCCTCATTATCTTTCACAAAAGTATCTAAAGGGGTATTCTCCCCTTAAGTTTACAGATCTACAAATGGTTGCATTGATATACCCATACTTCCTTGCTACCCATGGTCATTATCCAAATAATGACCAAATTCCACTTTATTTTGCCCGATAGCTTTATGCAGAGGTTCGCTTACCTAGGGCAGTGAACTACACAGATTTACTAGGACATTTAGGATAGGGTCATGGTAGACTAGTTGATAAGTAGTCAGGTCATCCCCCACTAGCACATCTATAGATTGATTTTCAGAGAGAGGGCACCTGCTATTTCCCCTGTGTTAGGTCTAGCAGCTAATGAGGCCATGCGTAGCACTCAGTTACATGGGGTCATTCAAGGAGTTGGAGAGATTACAATAGCTATTAAATCTATTTTGAGTGATGATGTTAGTCATTATTTGATGTCTCGTTGGTATTCCATATCATCATCCTATGCTTCATCTTTAGGAGACTTGTACAGTGCAGTAGGCATCCCTTTAATAGCTAGCTTAGAGGGTCTCATTCGAGTGTTGGCACGAGAGACTATGATTGGTTGAGCTGATGATCTATTAGATACATATAGATTTGTATTAGAGCATTTTGGCATACGCATATCAGATGTTTGAGGTCATGTCCATGGTAGTACTAGGACACATCCTCAGCCATATTCCTCTCATCGATCAGGTAGTGGTCATGGTGGTAGTGCACATGATGATCCACCTACTAACCACTCTTTTGCTCCAAAGAGACATATACATACCACAAACCCTTTAGCCAATGTTACAGTGCAGGCTCAGAGTTCAGATTTGGGCCTTGATGATGTTGATTTGAGCTTGTCGACCATAGGATGGACGGACTTGTTGACACATGATGATTCTACTTCTATGCCATCTCATCTACATAGTCCACTTGGCTCGTCACTATTAAGACATGTAAACTGTGAATAGCTTTGATAGAAAATAAGAAATTTAGTTTCTATTGAAAGTTTGTAAAAAAGTTTTGATAGAAACTAAGTTTCTATTGAAACTAGCTAGATAGAAGCTCACATGAATAGTTTGAAGTTTTTTCAATTATTTCTTTTCTTCGGAGCGGAATTACTAGGTTCAAATGAAGCAGTGAAGACTTAAAATTTTACATGATTGAAGTACTCTGAACTAACTTTCTAATGACTATGAATTTGGTGCTTTTCAAATTTTTTAGCTATATATATTTTAACATGAACTAAATATAGGTTTATTATAAAAAATAAATTGAGATATTCGATGCAAACGGAAAAGTAGTAAATATAAAAATAAAAAGTTAGAAAAATAAGTACAGTCTTAGTATTTGAGTCACCTTTCAATCAAATTTTTCTTTTTAAAAATTGGGTAAATATATAATAAGTTACATGTGTCAAAAGCCACATATGTCTAAATTAGTGTTATGCCAAATTTAAACTATAATAAAATATGAAATACTAACGATACAGATATAAGACCAACTCTATAGTTTAGATATGGATGTTAACAAACAAAATTTGAAAGAATCACATTGATATCTATTGGAGAAAAAAATTTATGTGTGTCAAAAATAGTGTCACTCTTTAAAAATCAGGTTTTTGATATCATACCAATTTTCATAGGAGAAAAAATAATTCAATAAATTCAATTTAAAAGAAAATTAAAAGAATATATTTATAATCTAGACACAAAATCCTAAAAGACTCTAGTTTACTTCATCTTCAAATTCCTAACCGTTAAATGGGAATTTGCATTTGAAAGTGAACATTTTCTTGAAAATTCAAAGTTCAATGTCAGTTTAGGCAAAAAAGTGTTTTTTGCAATAAATATCTTTTATGATTATGCCAAAATTTTGAAAATTCATTGTGGAAACATTTTAAACTAAGTTACATTGTTAGGGTTTTGTGTTTCATTTATTTTCATTTTGTAGAGAAACACTAACCTAGTCATTTCTTTCCCTAGCCTAGTGTTGAAAATCTTTCCCTAATAGAATAATTTGATACCATTAAAGTCCACAAGCATTTTACCATTGCCCTAGGTTTTATAAAATAAAAATAAAGCAACTAGTATCCATGAGTAACCGCTATTGTATTTGGTTGGTATTTTTCTTATGAAATAAATCCCTCATTGTTGAAAAGATGCTTAGACCTCAATAGATTTCAAATTAAAATTTCCAGAGAATTTTAATTTTCTAGTGAATCTCTTGCAAGAGTCACATTTTCTAACCAAGATCTCTAGATCTTTGAAAAGGCTAGGCCACCAAAAGCATACTCTCATGACTTTTTTTGAAGTAGTCTTTGCTATGTAATACTGACCACATACCCCTAAATGCATTTTATTCAATAGTCTTTCTTCTTCATCTTGATCAACGCACTTCAAAATTACAGCTTCAAAATTTCTCCATCATAGACTTTCATTAAAATTAATGTACCTAACTACATGCAATTTTATAGTCCTCTTTTATTATCTTTCAAATGGGGTAGAGCTTTCATATGTTGTAATGAATATATTACATCTCTATACCAGTCATCTTGATCCATATCACATGTATCAAAGCTAAGGCCTTCATTTAGAAATATTTATTTCATTAGCATCTAAATTTGATTGAGCCATAAGATTTTCTAATCCTTGACCTCTTACTAAATTGGTTATTTGGATATCAATATTGAACTCTTGGATTCTATTTAACCATCAACAGCTTCTACTAGATACCTCCTACTAAGAGAAAATATCCTTAACTACTACACTAGGCACAAAAGAAATGACATTAGCACCAACTAAGTGGCATCTAAAGGCCTTACCAGCTTTAAAAAGTGCATATACATACTTCTCATGTATTTGATACTTGATTTTTGTAGGCTAAAGAGATTGCTAAATAATACAATTGGTTGTTCATGACCATCCTCATTTTTCTATAGTAAGATTGATGCTAGGGTATGAAAAGATGAAAAAGAAAATATATGCATAGGATTTCCATAATTAGGTGTCCCAAGGATTGGTGCATTTGAAATATCATTTTTAATTTCTTGGAAGACAATAGTAGGTTCACCTTCCCAACTGATAGTTGCTTCCTTCTTGAGAATTTTAGAGATTGGTCTACTAATTTTAGAAAAGTTGGTTAGAAATCTCCTTAAAACATTAATTTTCCCAAAGAAATACTATATATCTTTAACATTCTTAGGCTTTGGCACCTTGTCAATTGCTTCTACTCTTTTAGGGTCAATCTAACCCCTTCCTTTGATATTGTGTGACCAAGAAGCTTTTGTTTTGTTACTCCAAATGTGAATTTCTTTGGGTTTAAAGAGGCACCATACTCCAAGTTCTTAATAAAAATCCTTTCTAAATGTTTGTAATAATCCTTATCCTTCTTTGAATATGAAGTTATGTCATCCTAATATACAGCCATAAACTTGTCAATATATTCTTTTAAAGCTACATCCATGGCCCTCTTAAATTTTGGCCATGCATTGATTAGGCCAAAGGGAATTCTTACATATACATATGTTCCCCAGGGTGTAGTGAAAGTTGTTTTGAATTGTTCTTTTTCATCTACCAGGACTTGGTTATATGTTGAGAATCCATCAATCATGGACATTAGTCCTAAACTAGTAACTTGCTACAACATAGCCTCCATATTAGGCAAACCGTAGTTATCTTTTAAAGATGCAATATTTAGGTTTCTAAAATTAACATGTTGCCTAATATCCTCATTCTTTTTCCTCAATGGCACTAGATTAGACACCCACGAGGAATGTCTAATTTGTTTGATAATCCCCCCATCCCTAAGCTTCATAAGTTCTTGCATTTTAAGGACTAGCGTGGGATTAACATGCCTCTATTTTTTCCTAAATGGTTTAACTCCCTCTTTTAGAGGTATTACATGCTGGAAAATATCTTGCCTATAAGATTTAAAGTCATTATATGACCATTCAAAAACATGTCTAAATCTTCTCAACAAATCTACCAGAGACCTCCTAATTATAGGAGATAAGGTTTTACCAATGTACACCTTTCTTGGAGATTGAACAGTACCCAAATTGATTTCTTCATGTTCTTGCATGGCTTCTTATTTTTAGCATGTGAATGGACTCTATCCTAATTATTAAAAGTACTCTCAAGAACCACTAAAACTTTAGGGACCTCATTTATTTTTAACTACAAGATTTCTTGACCAAAGATGGTTTTCTTTCCATCTAGTATTTCTACAAGAGCACAATAGTCCAAATCTTGACCATGACATTTATCCTTGTTAAGTAGAAAATTCAATACTCTTTATCATCTTTGAAAATTTTCCAATTCTCCACATTATTAGGGATAGAAGGCCTATTCTTCACTTTAATTATAGACACACCAGAAAATGACACATCATCAAGCTTGGTTGCTACATTAGCTAGCAAGTCAGACATCTAGTTATTACTCATATCCATCCAAGAAATGAAAAAGGCATCAAATTCTTCTATCTAATCCTAGAAAACATTTCTATACTATTTCAATATTTTGTTCTCAAAGGTATATATATCTCCATAACTTGAGACATAGTGAATTTAGAGTCACACATAATGTGCAACTTCTTAATCCCATGACTAGATGCAACTTTTAATCCTAGTAGAAGTGCTTCATACTCTACTACATGTAAAGTTCAAGGTAAATGAATACCTAAAAGTGTTTTTCTATGGAGATATAAATACTATAGCAGCCCCTAATCCTTCCCTAGAGCTTGCCCAATCAAAATACATTGTCCATATTTTCTGTGAATCCAAATAGTTGGTCACCTCTTGTGTAATCAAGGGAGGTGGTTTATCAATTTCTTGGATGATAAGTTCATCCCTATACACATTGACCTCAGTATCTAGGAAATAAGTAGCACCCTTATCAATATAATCTTCAAATATTTAAGTGACTCTTGGCTCTTTATCAATTTTCATAGACTTGTCTCCTATGTGAAAAATGGTATATGACAAGTCACATTGTAGGCTACCTCCCATTTTAGAACTCCATTTTATAGAGAGTAACATCCCATAATGGGCAGGAATATCAACTACAAGGATTTTCATGGTCATTTCAATATCAGGGTAAGTAGCTAGTTTGAAATGTAAAGCATTAATTGTAACTATGACAGACACTTCTCTAGCATCCATTGCTCTACATCTATCCTTTTTGGTGCCTACTTATAAACCAAGGACTTCCATGACTTTGACAAGCATAATAGTATTTGATTCCCCTCAGTAAATCATAGAATTCTTTAAAGTTTAGTCATTTATGACTAAATTGAGGAAGAAAGGGTCAATATCTTGTAAGTAGGCTATAGAGGAATTGTTTAAGTACATTTGAGGTATTTGAGACATAACTCATTTTTTCTCTTTATCCTCAATTACAATAAGTATTTACTATATTATTAAAGATTCTTGTTTAACAACATTATTACTTCCTACACCACTCAACCAAGAAAGAGCCTTAATTCTTTTGTTGTTCTATTCTAAACATTTTAGATAAGGAGACCTGAATAGTAATCTAAGATATCATACCAATAGGATCATATGTAGGAGTTTTGGGAAGATTACCTTTGATTGGTTTCTCTTCAGCAATAGATTTATTCACTTGCTTGATGATACCAAAGCATGGGTTTTTTTCTTGCACATTGGCTTTGATTATTTCATTTCCTTGAAACTGCACCTTTTTCTTTGGCTCCCACTTCTTGGTCTTATTGTCCTTGAATTTCACAATCATCAAATATTCTTTCTTATTCTCATCACATATTTTATGAGAAATATCCTTAATGAAGATGTTAGATGGCTTACCTACAACATTATTGATAGTTTGATTTCTCAAGTTGTAGGTGCTATGAACTTGAGCTATCATCTCAGCTATGATTCTATCGATATCTTCTTTAGATGGTTTCCTTAAGTTTGTGTGATCCATACTTGAAAATGTTCTACATACATTGTCCTTATCATGATCTTCATTGGCTAAAAACACTTTCTCATGGTGTAATTGATAGGAATTTCTCTTATCTACAACATCATATTCAAACTATTCTAAATTAGATTCCACACCATCATCACATAAATTTACCATATTATAGCCCATGTCCTCACGGTTTCCTTCCTTATCTACATCCTTATTTTGTGCTTGCTGATTTGCAGAGAAATATTGGGACAATACACAATAATCAAGGGAGTGAGGGGACTGACATACAATGCACCAAGATACATCCTCTATCATATTTATAGAATATTTTTATAAAATATGTAGTCTACTTTTATCTTTTTTTTCCTTGAGGGGAATTAGGGATTGGTTTTTGTAAGAATTTAGCTTAGGATAGAATTCAACCAAGAACAAAAGAACTCAACACAAGCACACAGTAGACCAAAATAGGCAGAGTAGTATTAGAATGATGATATTCATTCAATAATGGATGCAAGAGTACAGTAGAAGTGCCTAAATATAAAGGCCTCAGGAGAGCTTCTAGAATGCATACAAGTCAACACCATGACATGTCATACAACCAGGCACATGTCCACCAAATATGGATTAACCTCCATTAAGTATGAGATTAAGTGTGATGATGTGAGAATAAGACTACAATGGTGTAGCATGCAAATCAGTGGATTAGACAACATGTGCTAAATGAGGAGTGTGGAAAACTATGTTTTCATCATGAAAACTAAGTGAATGATACATACTCCTATGTTGTAGACACCATGTGCCTAATTAGAGTTGCGTAACTCAATGAGAGTTCACAAACTCCTAAGTGTCTCACCTAAAATAATAATAAAATAATGCAAAATAATTAAATAATGCATTAACCTAGTATAACATAAGTAAGTGTAATAAGTAAATACTTATTTACACCAACATTTTTCTATCCTTCCACTAAGTAGTATAAGGATATTTTTGCATTCTAGGCTACCTATTGTATGGTGTATTATATTGAAGTTTATCACCGGTATTATTCTTATTGGTCTAGTTTGTTGATGGATTTAAGTATTTTAGAAGGTTTAACACTTGATCCATTGTGTCTTCTTCAATCATTTTTCCTATAGCTAGCCTTTCACCCTCTTTCCTATTTCTAGGATTAAACAATTTAGGGTCATCCCTTCTCTCCAATTTACCAAATGCTTTTCTATTATTTTCTATGTTCACAACCATATTATAAACCTCCCCTAGTGTTCTAGGATCTTTTTCCCTTAAAGTATATGACATATTACTATAAAAGAAATTGAAGTAAGAGGTAACAAATACATCTTCACCAAGTCTCATTACTTGAAATAAGTTATACGTCTCTTTCTAAAATCTCACATTAAAATCAAAGGTAGACTCATTTGGGTTATTTTTTATGTTGCTGACCTCATTCAACACAAAGCTAGCATTGGTGTTGTCACCATATTTCTCTTCAAAAAGTTTTTTACAAGTCATTCCAAGAGGCTACACTATCATCTAGCAATCTTCTAAACTAGTCACTAGCATCTTCAGTGAACGAGTGTACAAATAACTTCATGACTACATCCTCATGCTCTGCTTCATGGTCATTGAGCATGTCTATAAACTTTCTCAAGTGCTCTTCACAAGTGACAACATTATTACCTAAAAATTTAGTAACCTTATCCCAAAGATCATTAGAAATAGGGTGTGGGAACCTAGGAATTCCTACAAAAGACATTTTCTTGTATTTCTCCATATAAATTGACTTTCTCTGGAATCCCATAGAATTTGAAGTACTTTTCCTAGTATAATAGTTTTAGATAGGAATCTAAGGTTGTTGGACTTGCTGAGTGACATGTATTTCAATATTTGCAGTAGACGATAAGGTAGGGGTTATTTGTGATATGTTTTGGCTAGTTAATACAGATGCACAAGTAGGAATAGATGGGAAAAATTTTTAGGCTTGGTTAGGACAGGAAGCTAAGGCAGAGTTAGACTTGACAAACTAAATTTTTCTTCTAGTTTTAGTAGCTTGTGCTTCATTCTTGACCTTCTCTAGATCTTTATCTAAATCTTCTCTCTCCTTTTTGGCCCTTTCTAAATCTAAGTCAAACTTTAAAATAACAAGGTTTGTAAAGTTTTTAGGAAGAACTTGGGGATCACTTATTTGTACCTCTACCACCTATTATTTTCATTTATCAGGTTCCTTTGTAGTTATATCTATAATATTAGGTTCAATATAACTATAAGACTACAATTGTGAGATAAAATGGCCCTCCTTCTCTTTAAGAAGGTACCCTTTCTCTTGGACTTTGGATTTTAAAGAATCAATATCTTCAAACACATCTAAGTGTATCTTAGAAGATTTCTCTTCTAATCTTTTATTTTTCTCTTACAAGGAGGCCATCCTCCTAAGAAATTTTTCTCTCTCAATGAGTTTATTTAGTGTAATGTGTTCCTTTTCTTTCTTAAAAAAAATTATTTGGCCTCTTCTTTTGCAATCCTTTTCCTATGAACTTCTAGTTCTAAAAATAAATCTTTTGGATTTGTAGAAGTGGCTTCTGAATCTACTAGGTCATCTAGGTCTATGATATTTCTTTCCTCATAAGGGTCATGCCTAGGATAAAATCCAGTATCCATTTACCCCTATATCCCCACCTATGGTTCATTTAATTAACCATATCTAGTCTACAAGGAATGTCCCCTACAGGAGACACATTATTGTCATGATAAACTATTTTTTCTTGAAATGGTGTGGTGAATGTCTCTCCTAATAGTATAATAGTTTCATATTTAGAACTCAAGGAAGATGACTCTATTCCTACCATAGGTTGGTAATTTGAATGGGCTAACACACTATTTCTAGGCTTCCAAGTAAGATACGAATCTACTTTCTTTTTATTTTGCTTCTTCCTATCCCAAGGAGGTAATTCTATGTAAAATGGTATTTCTAGGTTAGCCTTTGCAAAAGACTATGTATTTGTCTTCTTATCAGTCATTGGTTAGAAAATTTTGAAAAATATAGCACTAAATACAAATTTTTTTACTTAAGTCAACACCCCATGAAGGGAAAGCATTTTTAATGATCTTTTAGATTGAAAAATAGCATGGTAAACTCTCAAATAGAAAAAGTGCCAACTAGGAAATGTTGATACTTCAACGCTGGGTAGTACAACCTTACTCTATAGATAAGGCACTAGGTTAAAAATAGTAAAGATTATGACTCATGTAACAAAAATTCTTATTAGAATCCCAAAAAATTCGCCATTTTTTTGGTGTTTTCTAGACTACAAAGTCAGGATGCACAAGATGAAAACATGCCTAAGGATTAGCTAGGTACAATACTCAATAGGATTAATCTTAGCTCTCAACAAACTTCAACATAGTACACTAGAATCTCTACACTTTAGGCTCTGTAGGGACAAGGTGGGTGTACCTAAAGGATATAAATGGATTGGTTATTTTGATTTTCTCTTTAGACACTTTTTCACTAATAATATTTCTTTCAAAAGTATCATGTATAGCAGATAATGGTCACAATTTTTTCTTAGATTTGAAACAAACTTGATGATTACAATAACTAGTTATAACCAAAATAAAAGCTATTACAAATAAGGGCTAGCAATTTTAGTTCTTTATTACATAAAATGGAAAATTGATTTTTGATTGATATATGTACCTTGCAACCTTATGAACCATCAAATTCCAACTTAAATTAGTTGATCATTGCTTTATCAATTGTTATATTGAGTCAAAACCAACAAATTTAGACCTATTTAATTCAATTGCAATTAAAATTGTCAACAATGAACTTTGAATCTCATTCTTATCATATCCTCATCATATACCCAAAACCCTTATCATTTACTAAAAATAATTACTTAATTATTTGAACTAATAACAATCAATAAGAGACATACAATTCATCCAAATTGCATTAAACTAAAAGAACATTGTTGACTTCAATCCCAAGCATCATAGACATCCAAGAAAAGATACAAAACTCAGATACATAGATATGAAATTTTTTCTTTTGTATTAACTTCATTTAAAAATGAATACATTATCGATATATATTCTAAATATAACTCAGCACTAGACAAATTGATCATTTATATTTATTATATATTCAATTTTACAAGACTAAGTGCATTCATACAATAAAAAAAAATGGATGGACTATAAATGACAAAAAACTGAAAAATTTGTAGACTTCTAACCTCTACTCCATATCTTGGAAATCCTTATAAAGGATTGCAACAAGCTATAGATGGGAGGAGGGCACACATCAAAACACTAATGCAGAACAAAGGTGGTAGGACATGTACAAAAATTTACAATTTAAGACATTGCTCTATGCTTGATCCATTACTAGGTGGTAGTTAAAAAGTCAGTAGGTGGCTATTTATTGCTAGAACATTAATTTTAATTAGTTCTGTTCTTCTATCTTCAGCAAGTAATTCCTTAACTACCTCCCACTGGTTGAATCTTAATCTCTCTCATTGCTTCCCATACATAGATCTCCCTCTTGGTGTGAGACTTAGTTGTTTTAGCTTCTTCTATGTCCTTTGTGGCTTTAGTCCACCTAGAACCTATTATGGCTTTAGACTCCACTAAAAATTAATTGAAGTCTATTTCTGCTCTAAACAAGGAGTAAATCAAATTGTTGAATAGGGCATTACTGTTATCTTGAAAAGTTCCTATTGTGGCCTCTTAATTCAACACTATACTGAATGAATTAGACCCTTCCTACCATTCTCATAACTTACTATTTGCATCTATAATTGGTGGAACACAGGGCTCAATTGCCCAAGATAAAACTTTCAAAATTCCATGTATTATTTTCATTTTTCCAATAAAAAAGCCAATTAATTCCTTTACCATTTTTAGGCCATCCTTCACTGTAATAGTCTTATCATGAAAATCTAGCTTTCTAGCCATAAGCATAACAACCGTAAGAATTGAATATATGGCCCCCAAAGATTGAATGTGGGTGATAGCCATGAAAGTGCTTCATTGTAAAATTTCCCAACATATTTCAAAGAATTATATAATGTATTGGGAATGTTGTGATATACTCTTTAGAGTTTCAACCCAATGGCCAATCATACCTCTAAGGATAGTTGTCCTTTCCTCATTATCTTGTTGTTTTGGTGGAGCATCAAAGCTCATTATTTTAAGGTCCATATTATCTACCTCTAGGTCATTTGTCTGTGTGATTATCTCTATTGTGGCCTTTGATGGTTGTTTTGACTAGCATTTTCCTTGCTTTTCTCTACAATTGAAACTTTCTCCGCATTTGATGGTTTCTCTCTAAGAGATGCAAAATCAGTTTATAATCCTCGGCCCTTAGCCCCAACCTCCTTAATCTTCTCCCTATATAGATGGCTTTTCCTAATCTCCTCCTCATAGAGATTCCTAAAGTCAATGTAATCATTAAAGGATTTGGATAGCCTTGTCTCTATCTCCTCTACCTTGGCCTCATTCATAAATGACAAATTTTTTATAGCCTTGGAGATCTATGTACCTAAGCTACCTTGTAGTGTCCAAACTATCATGTTTCCCTGATCTATACTATGCACATCTATTAGTTTAGGTTTTGTTGTTGAAAGAGCCATGCTCCATACTACTAGAGACTTGGCATCAATCTTGAATCCAAATCCCCTCTACAATCCACCAGCACCATTTGTCTCATATGAGATGGAATTCTCTTATCTTTTAATTTGGTCAAGCATAAATTCTTGTTCCAAATCCCAACAAGGTAGTAACAACATCCCACTCCTCTTCACTAGATCCCTTTCCTCCTCATGATCCATGAATTCATTTTTTGGATCATAGGCATGCAATTTTTCAACCAATTCTTGCTTTTGCTCATCTAACTCACCTAGCTTCTTTTTCAACACTACTTCACTCTATTTGACATTATACAAGAAACTCTTGAACTCAATTGATTTGATGGAATCATAATCTTCTATAAACTATTTATCATGGACGATTCTATCAGCCAACCTTATTTTTTCTTGGTCCAAGTCACTCAATGTGTTCTCAACTGTAGTGACTCTATCTTGGATATAACATTGTCTTAAGTTAGCATAGTATTGAATTATACTAGGTAGCATTCGTAGTGTCCTTTTTAAAAACTTTTCAAGTACAAGGACAACCTTTTTCCTCTTGTTTCCCTTAGTGACCCATGATGCCTTAGATGGCTCATCTTCTTCAATTTCTAAGGTCACATTAGGTTCAAGACTATTAGGATTCACCTTCTCTTCTTCCCTAAGTGCTTCCTCTATAATTTTTGCCATAATTGATGCATGTTCAACCACCATATTCCTTATCCTTAAGTGGTATTATTTAGAGGGCTTATGGGATTCAATAAAACTCTCTATAGCACCAACAAGATCATCCAATGATTCAAATATAGTTTTCAATCTATTAGACCTCCTAGGCCTAACCCCAAGGCTTGCCTCCCAGGTATAGCCTTACTTCCCTTTAAATCTCACAACCCTTGCTATTGGATCACCACCCTAGATGCTATGAATTTTCACTCGTAGAATTCCTCTTCATGTTCTTTAATGATCAATGCTTTCCGTACAACTTTCTTGAGTCTTGCTAAAATTTCAAACATGCTCTTTTATGCCTCTGGATAGACCCATACACAGATAGATGTAACTCTTGAAAACGGACTAAAATTCTCAATCCCACCATTTATAATAAGAAAAATTTGGTTTTCACTAAAATAATCAAATTTTAGAAAGATCTAATGGTTGGTTAAAAAGATACGAGCTCTGCACTAAGCTGCATTTTAAGAATTTCTAGGCTTCCAGGACAGATTTTCAGTTTATGCTTCAAATGCTTCAGCAGTCAAAATATAATTATAACCCCATACACCAGTGCAAATAGGACTCAAATAACTTTCCATAAAATATACCTAATGGTGTCTTTCTTTACACAAAAACTCTAAATCAAATAGATTTTCCCTCTCTACAGGCTCATCCAAACACGGGGATCAGCCTAGGGCATCACCATAAATTTTTTTTGAAAGGTCTGTAGAAAAAAAATAAAGAATATAATACAATTTAAAAACTCCATTACCACTTCTCAAGATATAAAACATTTTCAATCATGGCATCGGCAATAGAGTCCTCTGTTTGCATGGCAATGCTGAAAATCAAGATTCTAGACTAGTTCATAGTATTTTGCTTATAACTTTTCAACTAGATCGATTCAAAGCATGAGACAAAGTGAAAATGAAAGGTAATTCAAAGAACTAATTAAAAATAAAAAAAAGAAATTGAAAAGCCTCTGTACACTAGCCATATAGTGCATCAAAACTCATAAAAATACTTAGAAAACAAGTTGTGACAGCATTTTTTTGTACTTTCAATGATGGATTTGTTCATTAATCCAACCCATTAAAAAAATAATTTCTTGACTTATATAAGCCTTATCACGTGTTTCTATGGTTACCAACTCCTCTTATCCTTTCACAATGCTAAATACCCTTGCAAAATACTAAGTTGTTGACAACCTAGGGAATGTGGATCAGCATACTAGCATGTTTGTCACATTTTTAATACTAATGACTCTTAGCATAAACTAGATAAAACCATCAATTAAATTAAGTTGGACTATATCAACCCCTTACACACACCAAAATAAGGTCCTAATATCATTTTTACATAGTAGCTCCAATTAGGCCTATAACAAATAAAATGGACTATGACAAGTCCTTCATTACAAACATATAAACTTATGAGATTAACTAACTCATGTCAACACAACTAAGAATAATTAAAGATTAGAACTCAATTAAAACTCACTAATTAGACTTAACTATCCATTTATCCGCCAAGGTGTCTTCATAGTGAGGGTGCTTTGCACTAGGGTAGGTAATATCTAGGTAGAAACCTTTGAAATTAGGATCTAATCTCTTCATATCCCTCTATACCTTTTGCACATCATGATGTTTTGACAATTTTTCAGATGCCTCCCCCTCAACAATAATATTTGGAATGAGGTCTTCATGGGTAAGCTCTTTGGTACTAGGTAACACTTAGTTTCTTATTTCCTTTAGGGTGTTCCTCATCCTGTTATCAGGATCATACACCCTATAAGGGCCAGTTGACAGATTGTAATGGTGGAGAAAAGAATGAATCTAATCAAGGGATTCTTTTCCAATTGAAATGTCCCCTATTTTAAAACATCTACATAGGAATGTACCTCTATGTACCTTAGGTTCTAGGTACTCCCTATTTACCATAAATAGTTGCCATGTGAATTCAATGATGGCTAGTCTAGGTGGAATTAATTTTGGCAGTAATATAGGAGTTGGGGATAACCATAAACCCTCATGAAGTAAAAAGTTGGAAATAGTCAAATATCCCCTAAATTATGATCAAATCATTTTCTTTCAAGGAGTAGGTTTGGTCTTAAAAGACTCTTCAAATCCTTAGGTGCCCTAAAGTAACCTAGGTCTAACATTTTCATTATCATAGTACTAAAATTATTGAAAAATGAGATAGAATCATAGTAATGATAGGAGGTATCCCATACTTATATCTAACATTGAACTAGAAGCTCTTCATTGGCATCAGAGGTGTGATCAATAAAGTTTGGGCTTATATACCCCATATTTTTATATAGGATTACGTGCATCAACAATGAGTAATGATTGAATTTGAATTTTTCCAATTCTCCATTCTAGGCCAATCCAATGTTCTCCTTCATCCTCCCTAAAGTATACAACTTAACCATATTCTCCACCATGGTAGGATTCTTGCATACCTTTTACAATGATGAATTATGCTCCATATACAATGTTAGTTCCAACTTTTCCAATTACATTTTAGACACCATATACAATTTTTACAAAATAATTCTTAAAATTTCCCAAAGGCATCATCTTGTATACCTTCTTGGGTTAATCACCCACCTATTACAGGTCTATGGGAATATGTCGTAGCATTGACTTCCTTGTGTAGGCTTTGCTATTTTTCTCAAATTTTCCTCGTAGATTAGCTAGGTCTACATGTTCACTCAAGGCACCATCTGATACAAATGCTCAATAGAATCGACATGGTCCAATGTGCATAAAATAGTTTTATCCTTTCCATGGATTGATTTGATGGATGTCTTATATGATTTGATCAGGGATTTTACCAAGTTAATGTTCACAAAGACCTCTTGAAATATTAACTTTTCTAGGTTCTCCTTCCATAGATTGCAAACAAGGATCTTCTTCTCTCTATTGCAATTAAAATATCTAAAAAGCATATAACCAATGACTCGAAGACATGTACAATCTCTAAAAAGTACATAAGGATCCTTGAACTCATGGTCATCTACATAAATGACACTTGAGGATTCCAAGAATAGCTTAATCCATTCTTCCACAAACCTATTAGGTTTATTTTGCCTAGTTTTTCCTTCCTTTGAAGCTAAAGTTTCTACAACTTCAATTTCTAAAGCTTGAATTTCTTCTACTTCCTTGTCAGAAATCTTGTAAATAAAATGGAAACTTATGCAAATAGCTCTAAAAGTAATAATTTTTTGGCACTGAGAGCTCTACAACTATTTTAAAACCTCTAATCTCTGCAAATGGTAATGTAATACTAGATTATGGATACTGGATTATTCATCACCTATGCTTTTGTATTGATACTATACATGCTTATTCCAGCTCAAGAGATCAAAGCACACTTTTGTGTGTTAGACTAGGGTTCATGATCTTATGATACACTGAAGAAGGAGTTCTTTGTATCATCCTTGGCATGGAACTTTGGCTCTATCATCTTACAATCATTTAAAATAAAAAATTTTATCATGTTATCATGAACATTGAAAATGCCTTTGATTATCTCACAACACATAATTTATACACATTGGCATAGCATCTTATCTTAACTTTACTAGCCTTATGGTCTTATGATCATGAATTAGTTGACCATTTCATAGCTTCAACAATTATCCTTCAAACGCTTATGATGTTATGAGCACCACATTGGCATAACATTGTGCCTTCATTTTTTCTTACTTACAAAATGCCCATCATAGTTAGTAAACTAACTTCATAGCATCAAAGGTTACCTTTTGTACCTATCATTGACCTATGACCACATGATGATAGTTATCCTTTCTTTATTGTAGTCTTAGAAGAATCAATTTTCATCTTCTCAATCTCATGATCTAACACTACTTCATAGTTTTTTAAAGCTTCAGACTTGCCCTTGAGATATTTCAATCTATAGCTTGTCATAACCTTAGAAGACTTGACTTTCCATGTGTCTTAAAAAATCATGCAAATGCACTTGAACCCCAAACTTTCTTTATCATCTGAACCTTATGATCTTATGATTATCTCTTTATCATGCTTTTAGACATCCAAAAATTATCTTCGATGATCCTACAATCATAACCTTTTCGTATCTTCAAAAGCCTTCTTGAAAACCTTCACAATGCCTCGACCTTTCATTTTTCATAAGATCAATAGTTACCTAACCTTTTCACTTTTGTGTCCTTACAATCTTGTGATCACCACTTTAGCACATGGTCATGAGCCTTCACTTCTCCCTTTATGATCCCATGATACATCTAATTATTATAACATCAGAACTTGACTTTAAAACATTTCCAATAGACACCTAAGATGACACAACAAAAAGGGAGTTGTAATATTGGAGACCTCATCTTGAACACTTGTGATACTATGAACACATAACATATGTTAGGATCGAGATGCTCAAACTTTACTCCTATGATCCTCCATTAATCCCTATATCATAACATCAAGAGAGGGATATTTTAAGCTTACAAATAGATACCTAAACCCTTGATCATGAGATCGTATCACATTATTTTAATGTCATACAATCTTGTGCTTAGAAGAAAACATAGGGAAAGGGTAAAGTTTTTGTGGACTTTAATGAAATTTTCATGATAAGGGTGAAGATACAACCTTTGGGTATCACATTATTCCAACACAAATGCCTAACAATGCAGCTCAATTTAAAACATTTTCATAATGAATTTTCAAAATTTATACATAGTGAAAGCAAGGGCTATCAATCTACTATAGGGGATAGATCTAATAAGAAGAGTGTGAGTGAAGGATTTTCCAAGAAGAATATTAAATAATCTATTATGTCCATCCCTAAGGTGCACCCACCTTGGCCTTGCAAACCCTAAGTGTAGAGTGTCCTTGTACTCTGTTAAATGTTGGTCTAGATCTAAGATGAATTTAGTTGAATATAGGAAATAGCTAACCCTTAGATTGAGTTTTGTCTTCTGCATCCTTGTATTGGGTTTAGAGCAACTTGGTAGTTTTAAGGCACCAACAATCTCCACTATCAAGTTTATTGGAAATTTATAGAAGAAACTTTTGGTTATAAATATGTCCCTCCTAGTAGACGAAGTGAGTTCATCTTATCTATTTTATGTGAAAATATAGATAATCTCATTGGTCAAATCAATTGCATTAGAGGAATATGTGACACATGTTCTAGTTTGGCTCTTTTTCCTTTGAATAATGAAGATATTTATGTCACAAAAAAAAAATTGATAACTTGCGAGGGTTACAAGTATGTAATGAATCAAACTAAATATCGAAGAGGAATTGGAAAAATTAGAATATGTTGAAGAGGAGATGACTATTGGAGCATTTATGGAAAAATTTAAAAGTTTGATACAACAATATATTTATCATGCATAGTTTGTAAAGTGGCAACCACAACAATTTCAAACACTTAAAGATAACTTCCCACTTGGAACCACTTGATCAATTGTTGACTTTGTAGAAAACTATTCATTTGTTCATCAAAAGGCTATTCAATCAAACTACTATATTTCAGACTAGGTTACTATTATGATACAAGTGTGTTATCATCATGCACAATTAGATTTGGATGGTATTAAAAGAATAGTTGAAGCATGAGTCATAAAAAAAGAATATAATTTCTACATAAGTGATGATAAAGAACACTATATTCATTGTGTAGAATATTATTTCAAGATTTTTTTGCATATATCAAAGAAAGATGCATAAGTATCAGGTATGTGCAAGATCATGGTGTACCAAAAAGTGGCGATCTAAAAAATATGTAGTTCTGAAATATCTAAAACCATTTCAAAATATATTCCAACTTTTTTCCCACCCACCGTGATACTAAATGAAAGAAATTAATATCTTTATATGGTCTACTACATATTTTGATACAACCCTATATGCTCAACTTTTAAAACATCCTAAAAAAATTTTTTTGGTCTATTTTTATGTGCTATTTATGAAATGGTACATTCTAGAGGTCATATGCTATCTAATCACTAGGATGTGCCAATTTATAAATTTTGGTGTATGAAGGTAGTTTATAAATTGAGACATTCTGACAGATGAATAGTCATTTTTGTATATTACACTTCTTTACATTGTACATATGAAAGGATTGATTTTCAGTTTCTAGAATGGACCAATACATCAATTATAGAATAGAGATAATTTATACATTAGTGCATCTTAAAGATCAGATAACCATTTCATGTATTTGATGGACAAGCTTTATTTGGGTAGGTAATGCGACCTCTTCTAGTTGGGTTGGGTGTCTTGATAATATATTAGGTAGTAGGCAATGCAATGGTAGCATCAGCCTAGCCATGATTGATGCTTATGTTGTTAGATTTTGGATCCAATGGCTTTTGTTGGTGGGTCCCTTGCTTGCAGTAACTATTACAACTGCATACCATCAATACTTACTAAGACTGGGAACTACTTGTAAAGGTCAATCAATGGAAGACCACAACATTCCTTCAGTGAAACGATCCATATAACCAGTCAGCAGTAGCCATGTCTATCTCTGTTGGACACTAAATTTTTGTGACTCACAGCTAGGGGAATGTGTTTCAATTTCTACCCTAGATAAGAGTATGAATAGAAAATGATGTCAATATTCAAGGTTGTACATCTCTTTAATCCAGTCGATGATAGTAATGTTCTTTGTCTTAGTGCTTGCAATGTAAGCACATTCAGATGGGTCATACATCAAGTAAGGAATAACAACAATTGAAGATGAGACTAAGAATTTATTGGTAAAAGATAGCAATGGATTTAGGATCCATTTGAAAGAAGAAAAAATAAAATTCCCCAAGAACAAAACTGATATTTCTCAAATACCATTGCTTGCATTAGAATCACTAGTTTAAACATAAGGTTGATAATAGTTAAATAGTGTAAGTTCAATGTTGGTCATAACCATGTGGTCATCAATTAATTAAATTAATTGAATCATTTTTTATTTCTTTGAATAAAGACTTGACTTTATTCGTATTGTATCTATATCAAGGGCTGAAACTATTCCTATAATTAGAGCTGAAAGATTAGATTTTTCAATGTGATATAACCTTGACAAATACTTCTTTTTTTAACTGATCATTAAATAACATCTTAAAGTCAGAAAAAATGAATATAAATTACTAGATTAAGAGAAGATTAACTTTTATTTTCTTATAATTTTATTTTAGTAGTTCAATCAATTGATCTTTTACACAGGTCATCATTACTCATATTTTTTTTTGACTTATCATTAAATAACATCCTAAAGTCAAAAAAACATGAATATATATAAATTGCTATATTAAGAGAAGATCATTTTTTATTTTGTTATTATTTTATTTTACTAATACAATCAATTGAACTTTTACATACATCATCATTACTCAAATTATTTATTTTTAGTTTAACATGATCGATGGTTAGAGATGACTTTGTAATTTACAATCATGCATGCCTCTATTTTATCTTTAAATTTTCTAGATAATTCTACCTTTTTGTGAGCTATTCTAGACACTACAATAGAATAGTCGGTGGTCCAATGCACTCCCCACATAACATGACCTAGAAGTATAGTCGCAAGTAGTAGGACAATTAAACATTTTCAATCAATAGAGAAGTGGATGAGTTTGGGAAGAAATGAACATAAATGATTTTAGTTAATTTTAGGCAGCAAGCTCTTTGCTTCTTGCTGAAGGAAAGAACAAACATGGTCATGAAAATAAATGAACAAAGAGACTAAAGCCTTACAATCTCCACTCCTCCCAAATTGTAAACTCAAAAATAAAAGGTACTAGTGTCATATATTAATACAGGTGATCAGAGTGGTCCCAAGTGGAGAGTAAATGAATGATATTGAGCTCTCATTGATCACCATCAATAGGTGATAATGTGATATGTGATTGGATTCAGTTTCCAATCTATTAATCTTACTGAAGCTATGATAATATTCTAAGGCCTCTTATAGACCAAACAATACAATTCATAACCAAGGACTTTGACTTCATATTTATTGTGCAGGAACTTGGTTACCATCTATGTCAGAAAGTTGTCTATGTTGCAGCTCCCATTTAAGATGTTCTTATTTATTTTGTTATATATTATTTACAAACTTCTATAAATGATTTGAAGAAAGAAAATTCAATGATCTTACAACTCTTGAACCCTGCTTTGTATAACAAGTCCTTAAATTCATCTTCAATTCACTCTTATCCACCTACTGAAAGAGTCATCATTACAACATCTAATGAGAGTCTCAAATGATTTTTGATCCCTTTATTTTGAATCACTTGATCAACAATAAATACCTTTCCATTATCTAGGACAGCCTCATAACTCTTTGTGAAGATTTTTAAACAGAATTTATCATCCTAGTCATGCAAAACCCTTTGTAAGTACAATAACAAAAGAATTCCAAAATATAACTATTTAAAACAATATATAAGTTTTCATTTAAAAAAATATATAACTATTTAAAACAAAATAAATTTTCATTTAAGCAAAACAATATTTTAAAGTTGTTACCTTCATGAGAACTGCATCTGCCGATGGAATTTTCTCGAACATATTACCTTCAACATTCTCTACCCCTGAACAAAATTTAAATCTTCATGAGAGAGAATCACACTATAGTTTTACTCCTAGTGAAATTCATGATATGAAGAACCACATTAATGTGGTTTAAATTGTCTTTAACCTCTTTGAAGAATTCTTTAACAAATTAAGCACAACTAAGATCTCATTATCAGTCATTTAAACTTGTACAACATATTGTAATTAAAATTAAATTTAAAAAATCAGTCAACCTTTACTATTTAACACTTTTAATGAAGAATCAATTCCATTGAAGAAGTCTTAACCAAATTAACCACAACTTATATCTAAGTGTAAATTATAAATGGTCATTTCAACTTGTACAACATCCAGTCACTCTTAAACATCATACTCATCATATAGTAAAGAAAATTAAATTTAAAAAATAAGTCAATGTTTACTATTTAACACTTTTAATGAAGAATCAACCTCTTTGAAGAAGTCTTTGGAAAATTAAGCACAAATTTGATCCGAGTGTCAATTATAAATGGTCATTTAAACTTGTACATCATCCAATTAATCTTAAACATCAAACACGTCATACAGTAAAGAAAATTAAATTTAAACATCTAAGTCAAATTTTACCTTTTAACACTTTTAATGAAGAATTAATATTTTTGAAGAAGTTTTTAACAAACTAAGTACAAATTAGATTTGAGTGTCTATTATAAACTATTATTTAAACTTGTACAACATCCAATCACTCTTAAATATCATACATATCATACAATAAAGAAAATTAAATTTAAAAAAATAAATCAACTTTTACTATTTAACATTTTTAATGAAGAATCAAAGTTTTTATATAAATTGAATTGCTCACATACCTTTTATTGGAGCATCCATTCATGTTAAGGTCGTGAGGAACGTCGAAATTGATACCATTAATATGAGGATATTGGTTAACAATGGTAGATACTGTAGAACCAAGTCCTCCACCAACATCCACCACACTCTTAAAGCTCTTAAACCCATCATAAACCTTCAATACAGAAGCCATGAGAGAACTAGTCTGAATAGTCATGGCCTCATTCAAAAGCCTACTTGTTTCAGGATTATGGCTGGCATACTCAAAAATGTTCATGCCATTTTCTTTAGTGAATGGTTGGCAACCATCTATGACTAGAATCATGAAGATGCTGATAAGCATCTGTCACAGATTTTAGGTTTAAGAACAATAGATTTGGGGCAAAGGATTGTTGGGCCTTGTTGTTTTCTAACAACCTAGAGAGACTTGTTGGACCATATATGATTTGGGAAGTGCCTATTAATTAATGTTAGTTGGACAACTATTATTTCTGACCCAGAAATAGCAGTAGTATTTATGGGTAGCTTAGATAGTTGTTCGTCCTTATCTATGTATAGCAGCATTAGTTATGGGTAGTTTGTACAACTTTTTGTCCACTTGCTGAGAATTAGTAAATGGTTATTGCAAGGATAATTATTTACTAATTTTAGTGATTCCCTTTTAGACACCTTGCAACCAATTCTATTATTGGTTGTCGAGTTGTCTTAATCTCAGCCATTGGTTTGATTTAATCTTGGTCGTTGGTTTTTCCAATAGGGTAGTATAAAAATTGGTCATTGGGTCATTTGGATAACAAGTTTTTGAGAAGCATTTTACAGTGATAGAAAATTGTCTTGCAGTGTTAGCAAGGGCACAGTGTTAGCGTAGGGATAGCAGTGGTGAATATCAACGGGATAAATTAGGAGGTTGTCAGAGTTCTGCCAGTGAGAGGCAAAGAATTTTTTTATCTCTTGATTTGCTAAAGTTTAATATAATTCCTCACCTGTAGAACTGGTACTCGCTTAGGTTTTTTTCCAGGGACAATTTGTCCAAAAATATTGTGTTTATTGTGTTGCGCATTTCTTTTCATATTTTATAAGTGAAGTTGTAGTTGAGATATTTTTCAATATTAGTTGGGAATTTATTTTCAGCAGTTTAATAATCATTTATGATAGGAGATTAATAATTAGTGACTATAATAGTTAAATTTTTCACATGGTATCAGAGTTGTTCAACTACAGTACATACCTATAGAGGAGCAGGTAGCAAGAATTCCAACTAAGGCATTGAGGAAGGCAAAATTTATCTTCTTCAGAGATAAGTTAGGTGTCCTACAGAACAGCTTCCTCCCTAGGAGGGAGTGTTAATTATTGTTAGTTGGGCAGTTGTTATTTTTGACCCAAAAATAGTAGTAGTATTTATGGGTAGCTTGGACAGTTGTTCGTCCTTATCTATATATAGTAGCATTAGTTATGGGTAGTTTGGATAGCTATTTGTCCACTTGCCAAGAATTAATAAATGGTTATTACAAGGATTCTAGAGAGATAGCCTCTAGAATATTTCAAATATATAGTCAATTCTAGTATCGTTGAACGAGACTAAAGATTCTCATTTCATTCAGTAGCGTATTGGACCATACAAAAATTAATGTCTATATGAAATATTAGCTAGGTAGTGTAGTCAAAATCATTTATTATTTTCCATGGCTCTTCCCTTATCGGTATCAATAATTTCTCTACAAATTGACAAGTTTTGTAAATGATCAGACATAAATGGCTTCCTTAGAGTCTTCCATTGAAGCCCATCTCTAGCTCTATGAAATATTTCTTTCATCAGCCAAGCCCATGGCTCTTCAAGTTGTTGTCTTGCTTATCATTACTAACATTATTGCCAGCCACGGTAGTGAAAACCACATAACTGTAGAGGAAATTGCTTCCCATATTTTTTCCTCTACAAACAAACCTGCCCACAGAGGCTATCTCTCTAGAATCATGAAGCTTCTGGCATGATGAGAAAGGTTTGAAAGCCAATCCCCTTCTATGCAAGTTTGTTAAGAGGAAACCGAGAGGAGATGCAATGCTGAACCAAAATCTTCCAGGCTTCATCTCTACTGATGCTACAAATAATCCATTTTTCACAAAGAGAAAGGGCTTGCTTCTATGTAGAGAGAAGGCCAAGGCCTCCAAACTCTTTAGGGAGACAACAAAAATCTCAAGCCACTGTGTGAAAGCCATGACGGTCGAAACCAAAGTCCCAAAGAAGATCATGGACAGGTCACTCTAATTTTTGATAGGAGGCTTTAGAAGGAGACCAGCAAGAGGAATAATAGACATGCATAGCTACAAGAATTTTAGAGCTAATACGAAATTTTCTTGCAAGAGAAAGCAGTTTCTTGAGCCAATAGCTTATTAATAATTTTGGCAAGCATGAAATTCCACAAATCCAATAACGAAGCTTGAAAGGAAAAAGGAATGCCTAGTAAGTGAAAAATCTCATTATGTGTGATCCATTTCTATTCAAACTAGTTAAACCAAGGTGGAGCTAGCAAGAAAGACTGATGATAACAGAGTGTTTGATGCCATTGAGTAGAAAAGCAAGAGGCTTGAAAAAAAGTATCAAGGAAATTCAAGGCATTATTGATGTTTTCTTCATCTTCCAAAAGAGTGAGAAAAGAATCATTAGCAAAATGACCATTCACTAGCTTGGGAGAGGAATCTAGCAAGGAGATGCAATGAACCAAACCTGCAGAGATGGAGTGCACTAACAAGTAACCAAACCCTTCAGTAGTAACAACATATAACACTAGACCCAGAGGGCAACCCTGCCTAATGAAAAAAAAAAGCTCAAAGGCATAAGATTTGGAGTTATTGAGAGTAATGCAAGCATTAGCATCACCAAAGAGCATCTCTAGAGACTACAACAAATTCTCACTAAAACCAAGAGCCTAGAGCATAGCCAAAATGAAAGACCATTCAATCTAGTCATAGGTTTTAACAAAATCAATTTTTAAAAATACATACGCTAATTGGACTTGTGAGCCCACTCCATACCTTCCCAAGCAATAATGATGTTGTCAAGAATATACCTAGATTTGATAAAGCCAATTTTCTCTAGCCACATAATTAAACAAAGGAGATGGTGAATTTTAAGAGAAATTGCCTTAGCAATAATCTTATAGGACACATTGAGAAGAATAAGGGTTGTCAGTTACAAATATCCTCAAGATCACCAAATTTAGGTATGAATTTAATGTTTTCTTTGTTGATAATAGCTCATAGGCTTCAAAATAAGTTTTGTGTGAGTCAACACCAATGTACTCCTAGAGGTGTTTGTAAAATTCATAAGGAAACCCATCACACCTAGGGGACTTGTTATCAGCCATGGAAAAAACTACCTCTTTAAGCTCTCAAATGGTGATAAGCTTGTTGGAATATTAAAATGGGAAGAATGCTTCTGAGAGGGGGGGTGAATCAGAAGTAATGTATTTAAAATCTTTAAACTGAAAGTAGATTGCATACATACAAACGTATCAAACAATTATGAGAAACACATAAGAATCACCACATAACACTTGAGATTTTGGTAACCCAGAAACTCTCCAGGAATAAGAAGGTAAAATTGGGGTGGGGATGACACCCACAAATTTTTTTGCAGCAGTAAGGTTTTAACCACTTCTGATGGTCTGCCCTGTTAAAGGTTTTACACTATATTAATAGTGACTTGGTTAGAGGATTTACAAACACTTTACATGAAGTGTCACCCTGTTAAAAGATTTAATCACCTATTTAAAGGATCTATGAAATAGTTGTTAAGCTAACCTATTAACATAGGATTTTCATTCTAATACAATTTCTAGAAAGTATTAGGTACAATAAACCTGATAGATTACAATCCTTCGATTGCTGAATACAAGCACTTGATCTACTTTCTCTAATCTTGATCCTTTGTGATCTGATAGTCCTTACTCTGAAAGTAGTTTTCTTTACACACCCTTGTATAACCACTCATATGTTTTACAATGAAATTTTGTCTTCCTTATAAAGACATTCAAGGATTTAGGGTTAGGTATGGATCTACGATCCATATTCAATCTCTATTTCTAACTCATTGTTTGCACTTCTTCCATTGGTTGCATGCCTTCATCATTTTTCTTATTGGCTGCATGTAGATTGCATAGGAAAAATAAAAGATTCGATCTTATCATTTAATCCTTCGAGATTCATCACATGTCAGCCATGAAAATGATTTACATATGAATCAATGAAGTGACAAACTCATATGTACATTCTGTGTTGCTTCACACTTGCTGATTCCAAATGCTCGGGACTAATAACAAACTGGCTTACTCGGCACTTGTTTCATTTTTGTATTGCTTGGCATCATCTATGACTCGGCACTTGAATATCACTTAGCACTTTATTCTGCTTGAAACTTAAAGTCATTCAGCGCTTGAACTTCACTTGGGACCTGATCTTCACTCGACACCTAAAGACTACTCAACACGTGAAGATCACTCGGCACCTGAAGTCTTTCCTAACTCAACTTTTGTTGTGGCTTGGCATACATGGTGTACTCAGATCCAATATAGAAAGTAGTTAAGTGTATTAGCACTCAAGTGTCAAAAACCATTATGAGGTTAACAATCTCCCCCTTTGACATGAGTGACAAAAACACCTAACTGACCTTGTGAGTACATTAACTAATCTATTTCGTATATACAGAGTTTTTAAAGAAAACTTGATCAAAATTTGTAACTTACAATATATACCTCAAAATTATTGTAACTCCCCCTGAGTTGGTTGTGCCTCATACATTATATAGTATCTCCTCTTTAGTTAATATCTCCCCCTTTTATTGTTATCTCCTTCTTCTATTCTTATCCCCCCCTTTTTGACACTTATTTCAAAGGATTTTAAGGGTTAAGACCACATTTTGCCAAAAATGTGTTCTTTACCTCCATAATCATCCTGAGAGCTACATCCCAATTGTTCAAAGCAATTTCTAGTGACTTATGCTAGATGGTAGTCTCTGTAGCAAGATGAATAAGTCCATCTAATGTAGAAAGATTAGAATCTTTCTTGAGAATGGTTTCTACATAGACTTGTTCCTTATGGAGTAATTCCAAATGTGGGGTAATGGAGGACTGTAGTTGTATCAGTTTTTCTTTGATATTGGCCTCATCTGCTATTAATATGCCTATTTCTTTGTGAGTGTGAAGCGATTGAGAAAAATGCTTTTCACTTTGAGCTGGATCATTTGGTAGCTATATGCTTGAAATGTTTAAATTTCTTTCCAAGCTCAGTATCTTTTGGCTTGTCTCTTGTGTGAAGTATGAAAATTCACACAACTTTTTGTACAATGAGAATATATTCTCCACTACATTTTTCACTTTGTCTACTAACTTTTCCAATTCAACCTGTGAAAGTTCTATTTCACTAGATACTTTCTCATTCACTTTCTATTGAAATTTTCTTTCAGACCATTCCATAAGTTTTGTATTTGTTTCTTGGTCTTCATTTGTCACCTGGTCAACAATATCTAATAATTGCTCCATGATATTCTTTGACTCATCTGGTGATTGCAAACTGAAGGCATCCATAAATATGTCCTTAATCTGATGTAGTGTTTGCATTTGTTCATACTCCTTCCTAAGTATCTCTTGTCTCTTTCTTCTATTCAGTGCTTCCTGCACCTCATTTATATGATCAATGGTTATTGTTTTTGAGTCATAGCCTGGTATGACTATCTCCTCATCTAATTTAGTGTCTCCATAATGAAGTACCCTTGCAACTTTTGTAGTACTAGATGTTGGTACAGATATTTGCAATGGTTGTTGTTAAGGAGTTCCCGAGGTAGGAAAATTTATCAATGTTTTTATTGCCTCCTGCTCTTTAGGGGTTTCCACCATTTTCTCCTCCTTCTATCTACTATCTTGATTAATTATGGCAATCTTAGGAAGTGCACCTTGTGTTTTCACTATAGGATCAGATGTAATAGTCTGTCCTATTTGTTCTGTTCCTTTTTCTACAGCTGCACTCGACTTCTGTATTGTAGTGTCAACTATGCCTATTGAAATAACTATTGGCATTTAAAGTTGACCACTAGTTGTTGTAGAGATAATGGAAGGTGGTTCTTGTGGATTCACCTTATCTCTAATTGTGCTTTCTACTAATTTTTGCAATTCATCCATACTGACCAATACTGGATCTGCACATAATTTTGCTTGTTGTGTAGATTGGTCAAGGATTCTTTTGAGATCTTCTATAGTTAATGGATTGATGTTCTGACCAGAAGTATCAGGAACATCAACAATAGTTACAGTTTCTACACATGTGATGGGTACATGAGGAGGGCTAGAGGGTGGCAGTTGTGTGTGTTTCAAACTCTGATCTGGTTGCTGCTCTTGCTTAGCTGTTGTTGATACATCTTGTTTTTATGTCTCTTCCTCCTCTCCATCTTTATTTTCTTCTTCTTTCTTCTCTTCTTCTACCTTCTTTTCTTCTTCTACTTTCTTTTCTTCTTCTACTTTCTTTTCTTCTTCTACTACTGTCTTCTCTTCTCTCCTTTTTCTGCTCTCTTCTAGTGGAGCAGTAGCTTGTTCCTTGTATTCTTCTTCAAGAAAATCTTCAGTCATTTTGTACAAGTTTTTCCATGATTTCATTGTTCTTTGAACAATTTCTTCCATCTTGTTTTGGAGTATTAAGAATTCCCTATAGTTAGGTGTAAACCTATAATTATGCCTTTTGATTGCTTTCTTTATTTGTTCCCTAGTCAAATTCGAAAATATGCTTGCTAGGGTTGATTCCCTCATCTCCTTTTCCATTTTCAAACAAAAATGTCATCTGTCTTCTACAATTTTAGACAGTTATTTTGGCAATTGTCCATCTAGTTCAAGTGGAGTGTACTTGAACTATACCATCATTCCATAAATAGTTTCTTCTATCCTATTCTGTTGTTCTTTAGTAAACTTATTAAAATCAACTTTATTTAAGATGCTTAAATCACCATTTCCAATCTTTTTACATAAAGTATCAACTAAGGATGGCTTACATTTTTAGATTGATCTTCTTCATCAGAATCAGGTTGAGCCACATATCTTCTTCTTTTCCTCAGCTCTTCCTATGTTTCCTTGACTAGTTTCTTCTTTGTAACTTCCTCTTTAGCCTTTTGAGTGGAGGCCCTTGTTGCAGCTTGTGTTGTAGTCTTTTGAGGTGATGGCATGGCGGATTTCTTTGGTTTTGCTGAGATGGAGGCTATTATGTTGCCTTTCTTTTCTTTGTCTCAGCTTCAATTGGTGCTTCCTTGGCTTCTTTGTCTTCTACACCTTCCTCCTTGTCTTCACCTAGGCCTTGAGTTAATTCCATTGGGCCCTGTTCTTGTTCATCTTCATCATCATTGTCATCTTCTTCTTCTTCTACTTCAGCCTCAATTTCTTGACCAAATTTCTTCTTAATATTCTTTAAAAAATTGTCTTTCGTCTTTAATGTGGAAGCAGTCTTTAATTCCATTTTTATTTTTGACCTTACTACATCATAAGTGCCAAAATGTGGAGCACTTTTATCTGTTTCTTCTACCAATAATGTAGTTACTACTACAAATGCCTCATCAACATTGATTTCATATCCAAATGGCCTTAGCCATCTCACTCTTGGAATTTCAGCTTGAATGTATGTGAAGTCAATATCAACCAAGAAGCATAAATCATTAACATATTCTTCTACCAAAGAAACTGGTATTCTCACCCTTTGTTTCATGGATTTCTTGAAATCTTCAAAATAACTTGTCATCACGGTATCAAAATTTTCTCCCATTTGTTCTATATATTCATTGATTTGGGCAATGATAGTTCTATCATTCCTCCATGTAATCTGTTGCAGTTGTAGTTTTGCAAGATCATAAGTATGATCCTTTTTCACCAATTTGTAACCTACATCTATTGCAATACACGACACATTTTTAAGTCTACTAGATTGATAGAACTTATGGGCAATGACTCTAATAGAAAACTCAACTAGAAGATCTTGAATTGTGTGAATTTTCATTCCTCTCGTATTCCACTGAGCACCGGTGTTTTTTTCAATAACCTCCTTCGATTCACTTCTCAAGGTTTTGAACCGATCTAGGGTAGGGTACCCTGTTAATCTATGTATGATTTATTTGGTTAATTTGATAGGAGTATCTTCTAACCATAAACTTCCACCATGAATTCTGCTTAGCACAAGTTTAACCCATTCTGTCTGGAATATGGTGGGAAAGCTCAAAACTCGGGTCAAACCCTTTCTTTCAACAATTTTGAATTCATCTTTTAAGACTCCATCTATGCACAATTTCTCATAGGCTTTCCTTATTTCCATATCTCCTAGGGCTCCTATCTTACAATTGTAGCGTCTCCTCATGTCTTGAACCATTACAACTTTTGGGAGTACTTGGGAGAGAGCTTTTGCTGGGTCATTTTTGTATGCAACTTTAGGTATGGGGCAAAAATCAGGTTGCTTGACCTCATTGGACACTAACTGAACTTCAAATGACTCTTTGTGCTCAATTTTCTTGGAACTTGACGCTATTTATGCAAACTAGGGTTTCTTTTTTACGAAATATGAAACTGTGTAGCTCAGCACAAATGAAAAATACCTCAAGATCGATGAAAACATGTTGAGAGATGTTGCAATCTGCTTGAAATGCTGGATTCTATGCTGTGAAGTTTCTTTTCTCTCTTTCTCTTCTTTGCTTCTTGATTGTGATGAAGAAAATTGATTAGAATCGTGATAATATACCATATTTTCATTGCATTAAATGCTCAACTGCCAACTCGGCTTCTTAATTTTTTTAACCTAACTTGACATCAGTTATCAACTTGGTTGCTATTAGGAGCTTGACATGTGTTGGAGTTTAACTCAGCATCCAAAGATAGTTTGGCAACATCATTTAGACTTTGTCTTGACATCTTGTCTCATGCAGATTTATACTTTGCATTGCTTCTTTGTCTTGGGACTAATGTGTGATTTAACTTTGTATATTAGTCTCGTATACTTCTCATGCTTAGTTTGATGAAGTGTGATCACTTGACCTATTGGGTGAAGTGATCCCTCCACTTGATGTGTTGCATTCATCTTTCTTTTTCCAAGTCTTATTCATTTGCCCCCTTATCTTTACGACATCAATCTTTTCTTTGCCCTTATTTTCTTCAATCTTGGGTGTCTTTGATCTTGTAGGATAGTTTCTACTGATATGAACATCTTTCAAACAATTGAAACATGTGGTTTAATTCAAACATCTTTTGTAGTTCCCTTTGAAATGTGTTCTTATGCAGTTATTTGGTATATGTCCATATTCCTGACAATAATGACAGCTATACTTGGTGTTGTAATCCCAATGATAGTGACTTTCATTCCCTTTTGATTTTGCTGGTTGATTTGATGTCCATATAGGCTTTGATCTTCATTCAAATGCTCTATGCCCATACTTCTTGCAATTGTGACACTGTCCATCAAATTTTTGTGTCCTTGTAACTCTAGATATGCAATCTTGTGTCATATGTCCTTGCATGTTGCACTTGTGACAGTAACTTTTGCTCTTGAGTCTATTTTGCTGATTGAATTTCCTATTCCTACAAATATTAGCAGTATTCCCCTTCTTATTACAGTAATGACAAGTGGGTTTTGAATTCTTACTTATGTCATCTTCTTGCTTGACACTCTTTGATGATTCTCCAACCTCAGTGTTGTTGTATCCTAGTCCTGATGTATCATGGGTAGATTTTGGGGATTTCAGCAACTATTCAAAATACTTGCTGGCTTCACTTGACTTGTTGAGATTCTTAGCTACCTCTTTTCCTCTATTCAATTTATTATGTAGTTTTTCATTGTGTATCTTCAAAGTAGAGATCTCAATATCATTCATATTGAGTTCATGATGAAGGTTCATCATTTGGGCAAGTGTATCCATCTGCATATTTGAGATCCTTGTTAATTTAGTACATTTTTTTTCAAGCCTGTTTGCAAGATTTCTTTTGTCATTTTCTATCATGACTCTATCCTCAACTGCTCTTTTCTTTTGTTCAGTGATTTCACATATCATTATGGCATGTGATTCATGTTCCATCTTGAGAGATCTTATCTCCTCTATTTGAACTTTTTTTTTCTCCATCAGTTCTGCTATTGTTGCATCAAACTCTTTAGTGTCTCCATTGGCACACAATTTTGTGGTATCAATCTCCTTATAGTTTATATCATTTTCAGCTATAGCTATATCCTTCCTTCTCTTCAAGGATTTTCTTAATTTTTCCCTTGCTTCATCTACTTTGTGTAGAGCCAGTTGCACATCAATCACTTGATTTTAAATAATCTTCCCAAGTTTGAAGACTTCCATCTTTAGATCTTTTTCTTCAAGTTGTTAGACTTCTTTTTGTGAGAACCAGTTGCTCTGATACCAATTTTTGGAATATTCAAATGGGAAGAATGCTTCTAAGAGGGGGGGTGAATCAGAAGTAGTGTATTTAAAATCTTTAAATTGAAAGTAGATTGCATACAGAAAAACCTATCAAACAATTATGAGAAACACATAAGAATCACCACATAACACTTGAAATTTTGGTAACCTAGAAACCCTCTAGAAATAAAAAGGTAAAACTGGGGTGGGGATGATACCCACAAAATTTGCTACAGCAGTAAGGTCTTAACCACTTCTAATGGTCTGCCTTGTTAAAGGCTTTACAGTGTATCAATAGTGACCTGTTTAGAGGATTTACAAACACTTTACATGAAGTGTCACCCTATTAAAGGATTTAATCACCTATTTAAAGAATCTATGAAATAGCTATTAAGCTAACCTATTACCATAGGATTTTCATTCTAATACAATAGCTAGAAAGTATTAGCTGCAATAAACTTGATAGATTACAACCCTTCGATTGTTGAATATAGGACCTTGATCTACTTTCTCTGATCTTGATCCTTTGTGATCTGATAGTCCTTACTCTGAAAGTAGTTTTCCTTACACACCCTTGTATATCCACTCATATGTTTTACAATGAAATTTCATCTTGCTTATAAAGACATTCGAGGATTTAGGGTTAGGTATGGATCTATGATCCATATTTAATCTCTATTTCCCGCTCATTGTTTGCATTTCTTCCATTAGTTGCATGCCTTCATCATTTTTCTTATTGGCTACATGTAAATTGCATAGGAAAAATAAAAGATTTGATCTTATCATTTAATCCTTCCAGATTCATCACATGTCGGCAATGAAAATGATTTACATATGAATTAATGAGGTTACAAACTCATATGTACATTCTGTGTTGCTCAACACTTGCTGATTCTAGATGCTTGACACTAATAAAAAATTGGCTTACTTGACACTTGTTTCATTTCTATATTTCTCGGCATCATCTATGATTCAACACTTGAATATTAGTTGGCACTTGTATCTACTCGACACTTTATTCTACTCGGCACTTAAAGTCATTCGGCACTTGAACTTCACTCGGCACCTAAAGACTACTCGGAAAATGAAGATCACTCGGCACCTGAAGTCTTTCCTAACTCGAGTTTTGTTGTGGCTTGGCATACATGGTGTACTCAGCTCCAATATAGAAATTAGTTAAGTGTATTGGCACTCAAGTGTCAAAAACCATTATGAGGTTAACAAAGTTTCTCACAAAAAACATATTACTCAATAGCTAGGTAGTTTGGAGTAATAGAAATACAGAATAAAACCATAGATCTATGTCACCATTTAGTTTACCCAAACCTAATTTGATCAAATATCATCTCTCTATCAAAACTCAATTTTTTCCAAAAAACTAAAAATACCCTTTTATTGATTTTAGATTCAATATCATCATTGTATAATTTTTTGAGTGTTTTGATTAGCTATAGAAAGTTATAATTTTAAAATATTATCAGTTGATATTTCAACATTTTAGAAGATCTTCCCTCAAAAAAATAAAAATAAAATTCTAAATCATATCAAAAAAATTGAAAAAGTAAATTTGTCTCTAGAGGAGAGAGTCCTCTTCATGAATATATAATTTTATTTCAAGAAGGTGTAGATTTGATAGGGAAGTTTTGATGAGAGGAAAAAAGTGTTTGATTCTGATAAGGTCAAGCTTGAGTACTTATAACAAAGAAAATATACTTCAAAAAAAATGGTTTCTTTTTTTTGTTCCCTATCTATACATGTCAGATCTATAAGATGATTTGTATATATTTTTTTGATGGGAACTACACCCTATATTTTTTACAGTTAAAAATGGGACTTCAAAATTTAAAAAAATGAATCAATTCTTAATCAAAAAGATTATAGAAATTATAGGCATAAAATTCATTTGGTTTTGCACATTTCATTAGTTTACACCATCTTTAAATTCTAAACACAAATACCATATTTTTTTCATTAATGTTGCACTATCGTAATTTGATATCTCATTTCTTTATAAAAGGTGACACAAATTTGTGCTTTTACCCTACACATTTTGAGGGCTTCCTCTTGAGTAACCAATTTTTCCTGCAAAGCAAACACATTTTCATAATGGTGAACAAAAGCTTCCAAGATATCAGGGAGACTGGAGAGAATAGAAGTGGCTTGTTTGAATTTTTTTAATCTGTAAATTGGTATGATAGGCTCAAAATTCTTTCAAAACTTTATCACTCACCTCCAACCAATGGAGGTGATTTTTGATTTGGGCCCCTCAAGCACCATAATTGTGCACAACTTGTTTGTCATGGCACAGTTTGGAAAGTTGAATTTTCAAATCAACATCAAATGGGTTAAAGGTGAGAGCCTCAAAAGCTTTCTTCAGAGTAGTGGTGTTGGATTCATAAGACCTCCTTCTGCAAGCCATCAACCACTGCCCATAGATGTGAAAAAATTGAGTAGTTTTGGTAATGACATCATTCCACTATTGAATCCACCCTATCTAAAAATATAAATGCAACACCAAATTCTAGACATGTAGAATATTAGCAATATCAACACTGACATATTGAGGAAAAACTAAGTACTGACAACTCGCTAGAAAACTATGTGCCACAAAATAGTAAAATAAATGGGATAGTGGTCGGCTAACATCACATTTGGCAAGAGAATGACAAGTAAATCTCAATCCTCAAAAATTAGAAAAAAGATTGTGCAGGAATCATGAAATGATCAAGACATTTTAAAATATAGTCAGAGCTAGCTCAAAAGTTGGACCAAATATGTCAAACCCCACTATGTTGGCAATGATTAGTATTGAGATAAAAAAGGCCCAATATATTATGCATGTAGTACTAGGCTTCCCTTTCCCTAGATGTCCAGAGAAAAGACAAAATGTCATCTTTGTTAGAGGCCAACTCAACCATATTGAAGTAACCATGGATAACCCAAGTAGTTGGAGGCAAGTTGTCAGCCATCCAGTGCCACAATCGAGATATTTCCACAACATCATTGGAAGCATAAATATTAACAACTCTAAAATAATAATTGTTAAGAGAAAGGAAAGGTCAAAATATTTTGTGCATGGGGTCAGAACCGTGTAAAGTAATAAAAAAATGAAGATGAGGTGACCAAAGAGTAACTACACCACCTCTACTGGAATCATTCTAAGAAGAAAGCATAATGTCATCTGACCAAATGATGCAACATCCAAAGGAAAGCATGAAATAAGAAATCTTAACTTCTTGCACATAGAGAAAATCTAAATTACCAAGTCTATGATGGGTATCTTTGACATAGTAGGGTAAAAGCACAAACCTGTGTCAACCTTTTCTTAAAGAAAAGGCTAAAAAAAGTATAATTGTTCACTTTCAATGACTTAAAATTAGTATTATTATTTTGAATTTAGAAATTTACATGGCCAAATCTAATCGAAAGGGCCACTTTCAAGAAACCACCTATTGAGGACTAGGAGGAGTAGCCATCGGGCCTGAGGACTAGCCTTTGCCACCACAGGGCAAAGAAACTAAGTAGGGATGCTAACCACCATTGGGAGAGTAGTGGAAAGAAGCCTACAAACATGATGTATGTGGGTGGTGGCTCGAAGAACTATGCCCCCCAAGGTGGCCTCTAGGGAATGTTATATCAATTGAGGCATTTGGAGGCACTTTGGCTACTCTACAAAGGGCATTTTCTTCAATGATTAAGAAGCTCTTAAAGGTAGGCCACTTCCAAAGCCACCTTGTTGGCTTGCACTTGGATCTGCACCATTACATTATGACAAATTCATGCTTTAGTGTACATAGCAATATTTATATCAAGAAATTTTTGAGTGAAAAGAAAAACATTTCTATCTTTCTAGAGAGTGAAAAAAATATTCATCTTGAAAGTATGTTAGATCTAGGTAAATTTTCTAGAAAACCTGAGGGAATCACCCAAAATAACCATATGCCAAGAAAAGGGTTCAGACAAAAATGTCTTAAAGAAATCATGAATCTAGTGCCAATAATTTTGAGCATGTCTATAGAACTAGAAAATATGCAAGAAAGACTCTAGTTGGCCACAAAATGGACATCAAGGATCTAGAACTCCAATATGTTTAAGCCAAGGCCCAAGGGGAAGACCTTGAAGAACCAAGCACAAGAAAAATGAGCAATTTTGGTTTTTGTGATGGCACTCCAAATAGTGTCAAATTAATTTCTCCAATAAGAAACACAAGATTTCAAATGTCATCTTTGATTGAGAGTATTCACCATTCATAGATGGGGAGAAGGTCATTGATATCCCAAACTTGGTTTGTAACTAGTGAATAGAGTGGTAGGATACCACTTCCAGTCATTCTACCAAGGTCAAACAACCTAGATACACACTTTATGAATTAAGTGACCTAGAATTACAAAAATGAACAAGTCAAAAGTTTGCAAATCTAGATGATCAAGATGATACTGGACCTACATATCTTCCCAAGATAGGGAACTTATGGAGACCCTAGATAAAAGATCTTTAGGAGTCTTGATGCCATATTTGAAAAAATGTAGAGCACTAGCACCGTGAGTCTTGGCTAGGGGAATACCTTGGATGGAAAATATAGGAAACCACCAAATGTTTTGCTAGTTCAAATAGATCCCATCACAAAACTCATCAGTAGATTAGCAAAGCAAAGGCTTAAGAACATCCTAGGATTTCCATATGGTCTTAATAACAAAATAGTCTTACATGTACATGTGTTGTCGCATGATGAGAAGGGTTTGAAAGCCAATCCCCTTCCATGCAAGTTTGTTAACAAGAAACCAAGAGGAGATGCAATTTCAAACCATAATCTTCAAAGCTTCATCTCTGTTGATGGCATGAATAGTCCATTTTGCACAAAGAGAAAGACCTTGCTGCTATGTGGTGAGAATGTCAAGGCCTCCAGACTCTTTAGGGAGACAAAAAAAATCCCAAGCTACTCTATGAAAGCCATAATGGTTAGAACTAGAGGCCCAAAGAAAATCATGAAGTAGTTGCTCTAATTTCTTATAGGAGCCAATAGAAGGAGCCCAATAGGAAGAATAATAGACATGCATAGTTGAAAGAACTTTAGAGAAAATCTAGAATTTTATTGCAAGAGAAAGTAGTTTCATAAGCCAATAACTTCTTCATAATTTTGGCAAGCATGACATTCCATAGATCCACTAATGAGGCTTGAAAGGCAAAAGGAATGCCCAGAAAGTGAAAAATATCCCTATGCGTGATCCATTTCCATTCAAACTAGTTAAGCCAAGGTGGAGTTGGTAGAAAAGACTAGCAATAATAGAGTGTCTTATGCCATTGAATAGAAAATCTAGAGGCTTAACAAAAAGTATCATGGCAATTTATGATAGTATTGATGTTTTCTTCATCCTCCAAAAGAGTGAGAAAAGAATCATCAACAAAATGACCATTGACCAACTAGGAAGAGGAATCTGGCAAGGAAATGCCATGAACCAAACTTCCAGAGAAGGAGTGGGCTAACAAGCAACAAAATCCTTTAGTAGCAAGAACATATAATGTCAAAGCTAGAGGGAAACCTTGCTTGATGGAACAAAAAAGCTCAAAGGTGTTAGATTGGGAGTTATTGATGCAAGCATTAGCATTGCCAATGAGCATCTCTATAGACTACAGAAAATTGGCACCAAAACCAGGAGCTTGGAGCATAGCCAAAATGAAAGGTCATTCAATCTAGTCATAGGCTTAAGAAAAATCAATTTTTAAAAAAATAGACAGTTGATTAGACTTGTGATCCCACTTCATACCTTCCCAAATAATAATAATGTTGTCAACAATATACTTGGATTTGATAAAGTTAGTTTTCTCTAGCCACACAATTAAAGGAAGGAGATGGTGAATTTTAAGAGAAATTTTCTTAGCAATAATCTTATAGGACACATTGAGAAGGGTAAAGGCTACTAGTTACCAATATCCTTAAGATCGCCAGCCTTAGCTAGGCTTTTAGAAAGGTAGACTTCAAGATAAGTTTTGTGTAGGTCAGGACCAATATACTCCTAGAGGTGTTTGTAAAATTCACAAGGAAACCCATCACACCTAGGGGACTTGTTATTAGCCATAGAGAAACTGCCTCTTTACAGTCTCGAATGGTGAGAAGCTACTCATAGACAACATGTTGCTCAACCACTGGGCAATTTGGAGCAATAGAAATACACTTTCTGAGGGCTTCCTCCTGAGCAACCAATTTTCCCTACAAAGAAAACACATTACTGTAATGGTGAAAAAAAGCTTCCAAGATGTTAGGGAGATTAGAGAGAGAAAAAGTGGCTTTTTTGAACTTTTTAATCACAAAATTGGTATGGCAGGATCCAAGAGCCTCAAATAACTCTTTTGAAAATTTATTGCCAACCTCCAACCAATAGAGGCAAGCTTTTATTTGGGCCCCTCAAGCAACATAATTATCTACAACTTTTTTTTCATGACATAGTTTGAAAAGTTGAATTTGTAAATCAACATCAAAAGGGTTAATGATGAGAGCCTTAGAAACTTTCTTGATAATAGTGGTGTTGGATTCATAAGACCTCCTTCTGAAAGCCACCAACCATTGCCCATAGATGTAAAAAAATTGAGTGGTTATATAACAACATCATTCCACTATTAAATCCAACCTATCTAAAAATACATATCTGGTACCAAATTCTAGACACATTGGATATGAGCAATAGTGGAAGTATGCATTAGCATTGATGTATTGAGGAAAAAATAAGTCATAACAACTCACTAGACAATTGTGTACCATGAAATAGTAAAATAAATGGGATAGTGGTCTGATAACATCACATCAAGAAAGAGAATGATTGGTAAATCTCAATCCATAGAAAAGGAGAAAAAAGATTGTTCAATAATCATGACATAATAGAGATGTTTTAAAATATGGTCAGAGCTAGCTCAAAAGTTAGACCAAGTGTGCCAAACCCCACTATGTTGGAAATAATTAGTATTGTGATAAAAAAGGTCCAATGTATTATGCATGTAGTACTAGGCTTCTCTTTCGCTAGTTGTTCAAGGAAAAGGAAAAATGTCATCTTCATTAGAGGCCAACTAAACCATATTGAAGTCACCACACATAACCCTAGTAGTTGGAAGCTAGTTGTCAGCCATCTAACACCACAATTGATATCTTTTTACACCATCATTGGAAGCATAAACATTAACAACTCCAAAAGAATGACTATTTAGAGAAAGCAAGAGGAAAAATATTCTGTTCACGGGGTCAGAGCCATGCGAAATAATAGAAAAATGATGATGAGGTGACCAAAGAGTAACTACACCACCTCTACCTGAATCATGCTCTAAGGAAAACATAATGTCATCCAACCAAATCAAACGACATGTAGAGAAAAGAATGAAACCAAAAATCTTAACTTCTTGCTTACAGAGAAAATCTAAATTACAAAATCTATGATGGGTATCCCTAACATAGTACTACTTTCTCGAGAGGTCTATACGACCTCACACATTCCATGATAAAAAATTCATGAAAATTCTTCCATATCTTTCATTTCCTTGAGAGAGGAGTAGCTATTTTGTAAAAAAGTTAAAACTTGGTTAAATCTAAGGAAAATCCTCTGGAATGATGGCCCAACATTTCTCAAAATTTTTTGCACATCCAGGAGGACTGGAAGAATGCCACAAATTTTGAGTCGCAATGGAGAAAGCAGCAAGAGGGGTGCAAATCACAACTGAGGTGTTAGCCCTAGTGGCCTCTTTAATCCCCTTTGAACTAGTGTAGTTCTATTTTTTTGAATAGAATAATATATTAAAAATAAGCAAAGAAAATATAAATTGAAGGAAATGGATTGAAATAGATTTTCACAATTTATTTAAATATTATGCATTTTTCTTTTTTATGATTCATGATATGAAACTTTAATGTTAAAGATATATACAATATGAACTAGAATATTTATGCATAATATAAATAAAATATCATTAATATTAAAGCATGGGAAACGATTGACAAAAATAAAAATAGAATTCATATAGAAGAGTGATCTAAAAAATGTAGTCATGTAATTATAGTTGTAATATTTCTCCTCAATTACAATTTCTATTAAAGATGTTCTTATTTTTGATCTAGGAAATTTATTTGTGAATATTTTCTAGGGTGACACTTTAAAGGGAACAAACACATTATCTTGTAAACGTAGAATTTACTAGTTTTATATCTTCAATATTAATATATAATTTAACTTGATTGACCTATTTAAATTATATGTAAAATTAGATGATGTGTATGTTGATAATTTTGAGAACACAAACAAGTAAAATAAAATTTTCCTCCATTTAATTATTGTCTAATTATACCTAAGTTGTCAATACTTAATTGATATAGTATTCATTTTGGCTTTATTTATGAGTAAAACTATGTAAGGAAATGTGAGGATATTATAGTATATCTTTGATTATAGATTTTAGTTTAATCAATAGAATGCTAAAGATAAAAATTTAATAGTAATGAAAAATTGATTAATATTAGATTGATATTTTTATGAAATTGTTTATATTTATAATATTTAATATTTATTATTTTGAATTATTAGATAGTAGCCAAAAGGATGGGGGGCTGACCCCAGAGTAGAAAAAGGCTAAAGGATTAGTCAGAGGTTACCTCCCTAACAACTAATTGATACTAGTTTTATACTTAGAAAAATGTACAAGTTCCAAAATAGAACAATCATTACCATGAGTTAAGAGTGATCAAAAGCATACTAATAAATAAACCAAAAATCAAAATTAGGGCTACTTGCCCTCATTCTTTTCTAGTTCCCCATTTTTCTTCTCCTTAGGTTTGTCCTTGTTCATTTCCACTCCCTCCCCTTTGATAGGTTTGTCCAAGAGCATCTTCAACCAATCCTCTACTAGGAAGCCATGAATGGGGCAGACAGTTTTGCTCTCCTTGCCCAAGTCTTTCCCGTCCTTATTTACCTGCACTAAATAAAGAGTAGTAGTAGTGGAATCCATAACTTTTGTGCAGAATTCCACTAGGCAAATACTAATGTGATTGTCCACCATCTCCTTCATCAACTTCTCCAACCTATCCAATTGAACCTTGCTTTGTTTCTGGTCATGGCTATGCTTCCCTTTTTTCCAACCACCTTTGGGAGTGCCTATCATGGGGGAGGTGATGTCCTCCCACCAAATTCTAGCCAGGGATGAGATAACTTCAAGGTTATCCAAGATGTGTTAAGGACTAGCAAGGCTAGAGAGAGGCTTCTTTCCAATGTCCTGATATGGTCCTTTCATCTTGGTAGGTGTTGTCTCACTATCAGTAGACTTAGAGGGTGATCAAACAATACTCAGTACCACTTTTATGGCATAAACAAAATAGGAAATGGATGAAAATTTCCAATTTCAAATTTTCAATTGTTTACATGAACATTCCCTGCATTTATCTTTTGCATGAATATAAATAGGCATATCCATGTGAACATACAAAACTTACTATTTTCATTGTGAATTTTCCATTTTTTTAAACTATGTGTTAGAAGTAGTAGATCATCGATATAACTGAGAGGGGGGGGGGGGGGGGGGGTTGAATCAGTTATATACTAATCTTAAACAATTCTTAATTAATCAACCAATGTAAATAGCAATCACAAAGAAATGCACCTACACAAATACACCACATATGTTGACTAGGGAAACCCTTGATCATATGGAAAACTCTAGTGGGAATGATGCCCATAAAATAATGGGCTAATTAGAATATTCCTTTAAAGAGAACAAATTTTCACAATCCATTATATTGTACTGGTATGTTTCTGGATTCGATTGTAAAAATCTTAACACAATCGAATCCAAAAACATACCAGTACAATAGAATATTCCTTGTTAGACAATGGACCCTATTAGGAGTTTGTTACAATACTTAGGACAAAGAGTCCCTATTAGGAGACTTTGAATCCCTATTAGGAGATTCTAACCCTATTAGGAGTTGTGGAAGGTAGCCAAACCCACTATCCAAATAGCTTCAAGATTAGATCAATGAATCCACTGGACAATTGATCTTGATACTATTTCTTTTAGAATAATAGATATGTGGCAATCTTTCACTTCTTTCTCTGTCTAGTATGTTAGACTTCTTCACCTTTAGATCATTCAATCAGATTTGGAACTCTATATCCATCAATAGTAACCCTTAAGGTCACTTACATGCATTAGCACATTACTCTGCTCCTCTACTTTGCAATTTACAAGTCTTCTCTACATCTCGATTTAAATGATGGTCTCTAAAAATATAAAAACATCTTTCTTTTATACCACACTCAATATTAATTCCTTGAGTTGGCTCCATATTTTACCATACATTAATTAAATAAAATACATATTTAATTAATGCTGTCAGCTCACAATTATACCCAAAATTTCACACATGAGTTCTAAACCTACACACTTACTAACATCATTAGTAGTTAGTGTGAGACCTCTAGTTACCTACGCAACCCTTAATTCTAAATAAAATGCTCTATATTGGTCATACAATAGAAATTATTTTTTGAATGCTCAGTTTTCCTATGATTCTTTGTAAATCATCAATATCTTCTATATGATGTCAATTTAGGTTCTAAACACTTGCCCAAATGTCAAATACATAGTGTAGTATATTTTGGTAACTATGCATAACTAGATGTGTAATGTAATGTGTTGGAAATCTAATTGAAAAGCTCATTATTGTTGAAGATCAAAGAGGGAGATTTTTGTAAAGGAATGTTTCCAATCATTGTTTTTCCATTGATGTCAAACCTAATATGTGTAGGGATGATATTTGCTTATAATATCCAAGCACTATCACTTAGTTGATTGATGAAGAGGATTTGATCAACAAGATGTAACAAGAGCACCTAGAGGAAAGGTTGAGTTATGATCTTGTAATGAAGTGCAAGGATCAGTTAAGATAATGGTTAAGCAATCTATTGATGAAATACTCAAAGATATAGAGGTTGGTCACACTTAGATACATAGGAAGAACTTGTAACAAGGCTGACTGCAAAACTTTAACTAAGATCATCAGTTGAAGCCAAGAAAGTCAGTTGAAGTTGAGAACATTCTTAGTCAGTTGAAGTTGAGAACATTCTTAGTAGAAGCTGAGTAATTGATATTTATAGTGTGTGCTAAGAGATCTTTAGGTGCCAAAGATCAAGAAAAACATAGTTGATGCTGACTAACATAGTATGTGCTGAGCACCAATATTTCAATAGTGCCGAGTTGCTACATTATTTCAAATGATGAAGATTCACCAAATTTGAGCTGATATAGTGGTTGCATTGAATTTTGTAATAGAGTTGGAAGATAAGGATGATGAGTTGTTGGCACAGAATCTTATGTAAACAATTTTTGGGTGAATTCTAAAGGATTATTCAAGAAGTTTCTAGAGGAAAAAAAATATGGGTTAGATACAATGATTACTACCTAATCCATCTAAATTGAAATTGAAGAATGGAAGAATCAAGTAGGAAAAAGAAATCCAAGACTTCTATTTAAGAAGTCATAGACCAAGAAGTAAAGAGTTGCTAATATTGTTGCTGTTGAAGTGCCAAATATGTGAAGTGGTTGAAAGGGTGTTAAGAAGGAGACATCTAGGAGAAGGAAAATCATAGAGGCTCTATTGATACAAGTGGTCATGAAGAGACGATTGCTCTAGTACATTGAGTATGAAGACTCAAGGAGACAAATTTGAAAGGAAAGGGCAAATTGTTAAGAGTTGCAGAGTTTGAAGGCCACACAAGGGTATGAGCTGAGAAGTGATCTAAGATCTACAAGATAAGTTGTATGTTGTAGTCAGGTGAAGATTTTCTAATACTCTCTAGGAATTGTATTAGATCTAAAAATCCTATGGACTTAGGTTGGCCTAATAGCCATTTGTAAATCCTCTAACAGGGTGGCATTCCTATTAGCCTAAAAATGGTTTTTGACACTTGAGTGCCAACACATTTAATCACTTTCTACATTGAAGTCGAGATCACTATGTATGCTGAGCCACAATATGTGTCGAGGAAGAAAAACCAACAGGTATCGAGTGGTCTTCAAGTGCTGAGCAGCCTTCAGGTGTAGAGTGAAGACCAGGTGCCGAGTAAGAATCAAGTTTTGAATGACTTTAGATGCTAACCATGATCTAAGTACTGAGAAATATTCATATGCCGAGTTATAAAGGGTGTCGAGTCATAAATGATGCCAAGCAATACAGGAATGTAACAAGAGCTAAGTAAGCCAATTTATTACATGTGTTGAGCATCTAGAATCAGCAAGTGCAAAGTAACATAGAATCAACATATGAGTTTGTAACCTCACAAACTCATATGTAAACCATTTTCATGGTAGACATATGACGAATCTCGAAGGGTTAACATGATAAGATCAAATATTTTATATTTCCTATGCAATCAACATGCAGCCAATAAGAAAAATGGAGAAGGCATGCAACCAATAGAAAATGTGCAAGGAATGAGTGGGAAAGTAGAGATTCAATATGGATAGTAGATTCATACCTAACCCTAAGTCTTCGAATATCTTTACAAGGAAGATGAAACCATATTTTAAATATAGATGGATGAAGGAGATAGCAAAATGATTAGTGGAGCCCTGAGTAAAGAGGTGGAAGACTTAGAGAAAGAGATAAACAATTCAAATATCCAGTTAATCAAGAACAAAGCAGGTGACACAAACAAGTATTAGATCTCAGAGGACCAAGATCAGAAGAGAGCATATCAAGTTCCTGTATTTAGCAATCAAGGATTGTAAACTATCAGGTTTATCATACCTAATACTCTCTAGCAATTGTATTAGAAATAAAATTCTATGATGATAGGTTAGCTTAACAACTATCTTGTAGATCCTTTAAATAGGTGATTAAATCCTTAAATAGCGTAACACTTCATGTAAAGTGTTTTCAAATCCTTTAACTAGGTCACTATTGATATAGTGTAAAGCCTTTAATAGGGCAGGCCTTTAATAGGGTAGACCATCATAAGTGGTCAAATATTATTACTAAAGTGATTTTGTGCGTATCATCCCCACCCCAATTTTACCTTCTTATTCTTGGAGGGTTTCGAGGTTACCAAAATCTCAAGTGTTATGTGGTGATGCTTATTTTCTTTTTCATGATTGCTTAATGTTTACATGCATGCATGTTCATTTCAAAGATATTTTATTAAGGATTTAAAACAAGTGAAAAAGAGAAGCTAGTATTTCTAATTCACCCCCCTCTCAGAAGCATTATCTCCAATAATATATTCCAACAATTTGTATCAGAGATACTTTCTCTCAAAAAGGAGCCTAACAGCTTGGAGGAAAAGATCTAAAGATGGAAGTTTTCAAACTTGTAAAGATCATTGAGGACCAAGTGATAAATGTGCATCTCACTCTACAAAAAGTAGAGGAAGCTAGAGTGGAATTAAGAAAATATTTGAAAAGGAGAAATAAGATAGCATAGCTGAAAATGCTACACACTACAAGGAGATTGATACCACACAAGTGTTTGCCAATGGAGACACCAAAGAGTTTGATGTAGCAATAGCAGAACTAATTGAGAAAAACAAAGTCCAAGCAGATGAGATAAGATCTCTCAAGATGGACATTGAATCACAGGCCATAATGTTATGTGAAATCATTGAACAAAAGAAAAAAGTAGTTGAGGAAAAAGTTATGATGGAAGATGACAAAAGGAATCTTTCAAATAGACTTGAAGAAAAATGTACTAAATTATCAAGGATCTCTAACATGCAGATGGATAAACTAGCACAAATGATGAACCTTCATCATGAACTCAATGTGAAAGATATTGAGATCTCTACTTAAAAAATGCAGAATAAACAATTGTAGAATGAATTTAAAAAAGAAGAGGAGGTAGAAAAAAATCTCAAAAATTCAAGTGAAGCCATCAAGTACTTTGAACAATTGATGAAATTTTGGAGATCAGCCCATGATACATCAAGACTTTGATACAACAGTAATGAAGTTGGTGAATCATCAAAGAGTGTTGAGCAAAGAAGTGACAAAGGTAAGGATTCTAAACCTACTTGTCATTATTTTAATAAAAAGGGACATACTGCTAATGTTTGCAGGAGTAGAAGAATCAATCAGACAAACACACCCAAAACAAGAGTCACTATCACAAGTGCAACATGCAAGGACATATGACACAAGACTGCAGATCTAGAGTTACAAGAACACAAAGATTTGATGAACATTGTCATAATTGTAAGAAGTATGGATACAAAGCATTTGAATGCAAATCAAAGCCTATGTGGACATCAAATCAACCAACAAAAACAAAAGAAAATGAAATTTAGTACCATTGGGACTACAACACTAGGTATAGCTATCATTATTGTCAAGAATATGGTCATATACCCCAAAGTTGCATAAGAACACATTTTAGAGGAAATTATAGCTAGCGGTTGAGCCAAAGCACATGTTTTAGTTGTCTGAAAATTGGTCACATTAGAAGAAACTCTCCTACAAGGTCAAAAGCACCAAAAATTGAATCAAACAAGGGTAAAGAAAAGATTAAACTGGAACACATAAGAACAAACATGAAGAAGACATGGCAGAGAAAGAATGAGTCAAGCACATCAAATGAAAGGGTCACTTTACCCACAAGGTCAAGTGATCATTTCTCATTTAACTAAATCTCAAGAGAAGTCTATAGGGTTGATACATATAAGGAAGTATCACACATCAACCCTAAACCACAAAAAGGAAATACAAAATATAAATTAGCATGAAACAAGATGCCAAGAGGAAATTTTGAAAGTTGATGCCGAGCTATCTTTAGATGCTGAGTAAAACTCCAATTCATGCCGAGTTGCTAACAACAACCAAGTTGATAGCTAATGCCAAGTTGAGTAACTCCTATGGAAGTCAAGTGAAGTTGAAATGTAGTACAAGCCAAGTAATGTTAAAAATCCTTCAGAGGTCGAGTTTGTAGTTTAGCATTTAATGCGACAAAAATAGGGTATATTGTTGTGATTTCAATCATTTTTTTTCATCGCGATCAAGAAGCGGAGAAAAGAAAAGGAGCAAAGAAACTTCATACCAGTGAATCCAACATTCCAAGTAGATTGCAACCTCTTATAACACATTTTCATCAATCTTGAGGTATTTACATTTGTGCCAAGCTATGAAGTCTCATATTTCTGTATAAAGGAAACCCTAGTTTTCATAAATGGCTTTGAGTTCCAAGACAACCAAGGACAAAGTGTCATTTGAAGTTCAATTAGTATCTAATGAGGTTAGGCAGCCTGATTTTTGCCCTATCCCTGAAGTTGTATACAAAAATGACCCTGCTGAAGCCCTTTCTTGCATAACCCCAAACGTTGTTATGGTTCAAGATGTAAGAAAATGCTATAATTGCAAGATAGGAGCCATAGGGGACATGGAAATAAGAGAAGCCTTTTCTAAGCTATGTGTTGATGGAGTCTTAAAAGATTAATACAAAATTATCGAAAGGAAGAGTTTAACTCAAGTTTTGAGTTTTTCCACCGTGTTTAAAACATAATGGATCAGACTCATGTTGAGCAAAATTCATGACGGTAGTCTATGATTAGAAGATGTTCCTGTCAAGATCACAAAAGGAGTCATTCATAGGGTAATTGGATATCCTACCCTAGATCAATTCAAGACCTTGAGAAGTGAAGTGAAGGAGGCTCTTGAAAAGAAAATAGGTGCACAATGGAACAAAAGAGGAATGACAATTCACACCATTCAGGATCCTCTAGTTGAGTTTTTTGTTAGAGTTATTGCACATAAGTTCTATCAATCTAGCAGACTCAACAGTGTGCGATGTATTGCAGTGGATGTAGGCTAAAAATTGATGAAAAAGGATCATACTTATGATCTTGCAAAACTGCAACTACAACAGATTAATGAAAATCTTTCTGCCATAAGAAAGACAAAGGGTGCACAATGCAAATTTGGAGCAATCTTGGTTTGTGTACTCTTTTATGTTTAGAAATCCATGAAGAAAAGGATAAGAATACCAGTTTCCCTACTGGAAAAAAATATTAATAATATATGTTTCTCAATTGATATTGACTTCACGTATATCCAAGCAGCAACACCAAGGGTGAGATGGCTAAGGCCATTTGGTTATGAGATTAACATAGATGAAACATCTGCAGCTATAACTGCATTATTGGCAGAAGAGATAGATAAGAGTGCTCTACACTTTGGCACTTATGATGAGGTAATGTCAAAAATAAATATGGAATTAAAGACCACCTCCACATTAAAGAAGAAAGATAAAATGATGAAGTAAATCAAGAAGAAATTCGGTGAAGGAATAGAGGCTAAAGTAGAAGAAGAAGATGATGATGACAATGATGATGATGAGGATAACAGGAGGAAGGCCAAATGGGATTAACTCAAGGTCTAGGTGAAGAAAACTAGGAGGGTTTTGAGGAAGACGAACCTAAGGAAGCACCAATCCAGGTCGAGCCAAAGAAGAGAAAGGCAATAAAATAGCCTCCAGCTCAGCCCAAACCAAAGAAAAATGACATGTCATCATCTCAAAAGCCATCAACCAGAGCTACAACAAGGGCCTCTACTCAAAAGGCTAAAGAGGAAGCCACAAAGAAGAAACCAACCAAGAAGACTCAAGAAGAGCCAAGGAAAAGAAGAAAATATGTAGCTCAACCTGATACTAATGAAGAAGAAGATCAAATTGAAAAGGTAAGCCATTTTTCAGTTGATACAATATGCAAAAGATTATAAATGGAGATTTAAGTAACATAAATAAAGTTGATTTTAATAAATTCACCAAAGAGGAATAGAATAGAATAGAAGAATCTGTTTATGGAATGATGGCATAGTTCAAGTATACTCCTCTTGAACTAGATGGACAATTTCCAGATGAACTGTCGAAAATTGGAGAAGATAGATGCCATTTTTGTTTAAGAATGCAGAAGGAACTGAGAGAATCAACCATAGCAAGCACAATGCCTGATTTGACCAAGGAGAAAATAGAGAAAGTAGTCAAAAGGCATAATGCTAGGTTTACACCTAAGTACAGGGCATTTTTCATTCTCCAAAACAAAATGGAAGAAATTGTACAAAGAACAATAAAGTCATGGAAAATCTTGTACAAAAAGATTGAAGATTTTCTTGAAGAAGAATACAAGGAAGAAGCCACTGGTCCACTGGAAGAGAGAAGAAAACAGAGGGAAGAGAAGAAAGTAGTAGGCCAAGATAGTGACGAAAAGAAAGAAGAAAAAAAGAAACAAGAAGAGGAAAAGAAGAAAGACGAAGAGAAACAAGATGAAGAAAAGAAAGAAGAAGAGAATAGAGAAGAAGAAGAGAAAGAAATAGAGGAGGAGACACAAAAGCAAGATGAAATGGCAGTAGCTGACCAAGAGTAGCAACAAGATTAGAGTGTGGAAGACACAAAATTTCCATCCTTAAGCCCTCCTCATGTACCCATTACACTTGCAAAAACAATAACAATACAAGATGTTCCTCACATTTTTGTTCAGAACATCAATCCATTAACTATAGAGGATCTCAAAAGAATCCTTGACCAATCCACACAAAAAGCAAGATTATGTACAAATCCAGTATTGGTCAGTGTGGACGAATTACAAAAACTAGTAGAAAACACAATAAGAGATAAGGTGAAACCACAAGAACCACCTTCCATCATCTCTACAGCTACTAGTGGTCAACTTCCAATGCAAACAATTGTTTCACCAGGCATAGTTGATACAACAATACAAAAGCTGAGTGTAGAAGGAGGAATAGAACAAATAGGATAGACTATTACATCTGATCCTACAACACAAATTCAAGGTGCACTTCCTAAAATTACAATAATTGATGAAGGTAGACAATAGGAGGAGAAAATAGTGGAAACCCCTAAAGAGTAGGAGGCAGTACAAACATTGATAAATTTTCCTACCTTGGGGACTCCCTCACAATAGCCACTACAAATCTCTACACCAAGATCTAGTTCTACAAGAGTTGCAAGGGTACTTCACTATGGAGACCCAAAACTAGATGAGGAAATAGTCATACCAAGTTATGACTCAAAAATAATAAGCATTGATCAAATCAATAAAGTGTAGGAAGCCTTAAATAAAAGAAAAAGACAAGAGATACTCAGGAAGGAGTATAAACAAAAACAAACACTCCATGAGATTAAAGACATCTTTATGGATGCCTTCAGTATTCAGTCATCAGATGAATCCTAGAATATAATAGGACAATTGTCACACATTGTAGAATAGGTGACAAATGCAGACTATGAAACAAATGCAAAATTTATGGAATAGTCAGAAAGAAAATTTCAATGAAAAATAAATGATTAAATATCTAGTGAAATAACACTTTCAGAGATTGAATTGGAAAAGGTCATAGACAACGTGAAAAAGGTACTTGAGAATATATTCTCATTGTACAAAAAGTTGTGTGACTTTTCCTACTTCACACAAGAGACCAGCCAAAAGATAATGAGCCTGGAAAGAAATTGGAATATTTCTAACATGCAGCTGCCAAATGATCCAGCTCAAAGTGAGAAGCATTTTGCTCAAACACTTCACACTCAGAAAGAGATTGCTGTAGTAATAGTAGAAGAAGCCACCATCAAGGCAAAATTATTATAGCTTCAATCCTCCATTACCCCACATTTGGAGATTCTCCATAAAGAACAAGTCCATGCTGAAACTATTCTCAAGAAAGATCCTAATCTTTCTACATTAGAAGGACTTATTCAACTTGCTGCTGAGATTGTCATCTAGCATAAATAATTGGAGATTGCTTTGCACAATTGGGATGCATCTCTCAGGATGATTATGGAGGTAAACAACACATTTTTGGAAAAATATGGTCTTAACCCTTAAAACCCTTTGACATAAGTGTCAAAAAGGGGGAGATAAGATATGAGGGAGACCATACAGAATCAAATTTTCAAATTTTGGTTACCAAGATAACAAAGATAATGGCACAATCAACTCATGGGGAGTAACAATCATTTTGAGGTACATATATTGTAAATTACAAAGTTTTGATTAAGATATAAGAACCTCTATATATACATCAAGCAGATTAGAAGATGCACTCACAAGGTTAGTTAAGTGTTTTTGTCACTCATGTCAAAGGGGGAGATTGTTAGCCTCAAAATGGTTTTTGACACTTGAGTGCCAACATAATTAATCACTTTCTATATTGAAGCCAAGATCACAATGTATGCTGAGCCATAATATGTGCCGAGTAAGAAAAACCAATAGGTGTCGAGTGATCTTCAGGTGCCGAGTGAAGATCAGGTGACAAGTAAGAATCAAGTGCTGAATGACTTTAGGTGCTGACCATAATCTAAGTACCAAGCAATATTAATATGCCGAGTTATAAAGGGTGCTAAGTCATAAAGGATGCCGAGCAATACAGGAATGTAATAGGAGCCGAGTAAGCCAATTTATTACATGTGTCGAGCATCTGAAATCAGCAAGTGCTGAGTAACACAAAATTAACATATGAGTTTGTAACCTCAAAAACTTAGATGTAAACCATTTTCATGGTTTACATATGATGAATCTTGAAGGACTAACATGATAAGATCAAATCATTTCTATTTCCTATGCAATCAACATGTAGCCAATAAGAAAAATGGAGAAGGCATGCAACTAATAGAAAATGTGCAAGGAATGAGCGAGAAAGAAAAGATTCAATATGGATCGTAGATTCATACCTAACCCTAAGTCTTTGAATATCTTTATAAGGAAGAAAAAACCACATTTTAAATATAGATGGATGAAGGAGATAAAAAAATGATTAGTGGAGCCCTGAGTAAAGAGTAGGAAGACTTAGAGAAAGATATCAGCAATTAAAATATCTAGTTAATCAAGAACAAAGCGAGTGACACAAAAAAGTATCAGATCTCAAAGGATCAAGATCATAAGAGAGAAGATCAAGTGCCTATATTCAACAATCCAGGATTGTAAACTATCAGGTTTATCATACCTAATACTCTCTAGCAATTGTATTAGAAAGGAAATCCTATGATAATAGGTTAGCTTAACAACTATCTTGTAGATCCTTTAAATAGGTGATTAAATCCTTTAATAGGGTAACACTTCATGTAAAGCATTTTCAAATCCTTTAACTAGGTCACTATTGATACAATGTAAAGCCTTTAATAGAGCAGGCCTTTAATAGGGCAGACAATCAAAAGTTGTTAAATATTATTACTACAGTGATTTTGTGGGTATCATCCCCACCCCAGTTTTACCTTCTTATTCATGGAAGGTTTCTGGGTTACCAAAATCTCAACTGTTATGTGGTGATGCTTATTTTCTTTTTCATGATTGCTTAATGTTTACATGCATGCATGCTCATTTCAAAGATATGTTATTAAGGATTTAAAACAAGTGAAAAAGAGAAGCTAGTACTTCTAATTCACCCCCCCTCTCAAAAGCATTCTTTCCAGTAATATATTCCAACAATTCCAAGTGATTGTTCTAAAGTCTTTTAACTAGGCCCACTTCTAATAGGGTGGTTAAATCCTCTAACAAGGTCAAATTTAACAGTGTGTTGTAAGCCTTTAATAGGGCATCACTTTAGAAGGTTGAGAATTGAGTAGCATGTTACTGGTAGTTTTTTTCAAATTGGTTTTCCATGTAAATCACTATGTCATGTGATGATTCCTTCTGTATAATACTTTTATGTTGATTTACAATAACTTTCTTATTAGATAAGTTAAAGCTTGGATGAATGAATGGTTGAATTGGTTCACTACACTTAGAAAAAAATTTGAATAGGAAAATTGGACCTTGAATAACTGATTTAGCCCCCCAGTCCAGAGTGATTCTAACAATTGGTATTAGAGCTATCTATTGATTTAGTTTCAAGGTACTAGAAGAAGGAAGATCAAGATGTCTAAGAGAGAAGTTCCCAATCTCAATAAAGAAAACTTTGCTACATGGTAGAGTTTGATGAAATTTTACCTCAGATCAATAGGTGACTATGCACAAACCTCAATTAGAATAGAGCATGTAACTCTAGTAGGACCTCTCACTATAGATGATTTGAAAAAAAAGGAGCATAACCAAGAAATTTTAGAGATTGCATTTGCACTTAGCTATGCTAAATATGATAACATCAAAGATTGTGACAATGCATTCAAGATGTGAAAATCTTTATCAAAAATCTATGGAGGAGATCAGAATGTCCAGAGAGTGAAGAGAGAAAGCCTAAGAGAGAAGTTTGATGACATGAAGATGGAGGAAGTTGGGAATGTTTCACAGTATGTTGCAAGAATGAAAGAAGTGGTGAATGCAATAGGAAGTCTAGGTGGACAATTGGAAGAGGAAATAGCTATCACAAAATATTTAAGAACTTTTCTCCCTATCTATGCTATTAGAGTTTCAGCCATCCAAGAGCTGAGGTGTGTACAAGGGAACACACTAACTTTTGAAGGAATAGTTGGAAGACTTATTGCATTTGAGCTTCCCAATTTTGACAACTACAAACTTAAGAACCTTGAATCTACTTTCAAGGCCAAGATGACAATAAAAGATACTAAGGAGGACACATCAAGCAAGAGAAGAAGAAAAGGAAAACATACATCAAGTGATAGCAACACATATGAGGAAGATGTGGAATAGTTAGAAGCACTATTGCCAGGAGATTCCATAGAGGTAAAGGAAAATTCAAAGGTAAGCTCCCTATCATATGTTTCAATTGTAATAAAGTAGGTCATATAGCTACAAGATATCCATAGAAGAAAACCTATAAAGAAGGAAACAAGTTTAGGAAAAAAAGAGAAGATGACAAAAAAGAGTACAAGGAGAAAGGAAAGAGATGCTACATTGTTGAAGAAGACTTTGATGTGAACGATGATGAAGTAGTCTATGTAGCCATGAAGGATGAATCAGATAAAAATGAGGATGAAGCTACATCATTGGTTACCTATGTGAACAAGAATGACAACTAGATCATAGATAGTGGATTCTCACATCACATGACATAAGATAAAAGTAAGTTCATTACCTTTACTCAATATGATGGAAATAGTGTAAGATTTGGTAATGATTCCCCATGTCAAATAAGAGGAAAGGGCTCTATCAAACTTATAGAGAAAATTTCATGTGCTAATGCATACTATGTTGAAGGATTGAACTACAACTGGTTGAGTGTATCATAATTAGGCAATGTAGGTTGCAAAGTTAAATTTGGGAACAAAACTGCCAATATTTATGACACTAATGGAAATCTGATAGGAAAGGGTGAACAAATAAGGAGTAATCTATTTTACCTAGATATGGAAGATGCAAAATGTCTTCTTGTTAGACTTGATGATGCGTGGTTGTGGCATAAAAGGTTGTGTCATGTTAACTTTTATAATCTAATTAGTATAAGGAAGAGAAAGAAAGTCAGGGGATTGCCCAAGTTGAAGAAACCTAAAAACACAATGTGTAAACAACGTCAACTAAGAAGAATGACTAAGTCTAGTTTCAATAGTAAAACATACACTTCCAAAGAAGTAATAGAATTAGTTCATGCAGACTTGTGTGTCCCAATAGAATTGCAAAGCTACCTAGGAGACAGATACATAATGCTATTTGTAGATGATTATTCTAGGATGATGACTACTATGTTCTTAAATTAAAAATCTGATGCATTCCAAATGTTCAAGAGGTATTTGGCTAAAGTTGAAAAGGAAATAGGAAAGAACCTAAAATGCCTAAGGTCAGACAGAGGAGGTGAGCTCACATCAAGAGAATTTGAAACATTTTGTAATGACAAAGGTATTAAAAGGAAAACATTAGTACCAAGAACTCCACCAAAAAATGGTATTTCTAAAAGGAGAAATAGGTCAATGATTGACTATACAAGAACCTTGAAAATGGAGAAAAATGTTGCACTAAAATACTAGAGAGAAGCTATAAGTACTGCAGTCTACACACTGAATAGAGTTCAAGTCAAGAAAGGTACAAATGCAACACCCTTTGAATTTTGGTATGGTCATTCACCTAATGTTAAACATTTCAAAGTGTTTGGTTGTAACTGCTATATTCTAAAAGATGCTAGAAATGAAAAGTTGATGCAAAAAGTGATGAAGATATATCTCTTGGATATTCCACTAGAAGTAAGGCATCTAAGTGTTTGAATACTAACACTAACAAAGTTGTGAAAAGTCCAAATGTAAATTTTGATGACCATGTAGAATTTCAAGTTGATGAGATAAAGCAAATAGAGGATTATAGATCCTTTGTATACTTCTATGAAGGAATGATAGTAGAAGACAATGTTGCAAACCAAGTTGAGAATCAACAACAAACTTTAGTATCTGTCGAGCCTCAACTAGTGAATGCAAAGTTACATTCAAAAGCCAAGCTAAAGAATGTGGAAAATGCACATTCTGATTCTAAAAATAGCATGCATAAAAGAAATGATGAAATGTCAGATGAAGAAGAACAAAATGACTCTAAAGCTAAAGGATCAAATGTGGAAAGAAGTACTGAACCCAGATTAACCAAGTATGTAAGAAGGCATCAACTTGCAGATCAAATCATTGGTGATAAGGATGCTAGACCAATGACAAGGAATAGGCTCAGGAATGAATCATGTCTTCTAAGCAAGGTTTAACCCAAAATAGTAAAAGATGCACTACAAGATGATGACTAGTACAAAGCCATGAAAGAAGAGATAGATCAAATTGAGAAGAACAAAACTTGTTCTCTAGTTCCCAGACTGGTTGATAAGAATGTGATTGGTACCAAATGGGTGTTTCGAAACAAACTTGATGCGAATGGTGAAATAACAAGAAACAAAGCTAGATTAGTTTGTAGGGGCTATGCACAAGAAGGAATGGATTATGGAGAGACATTTGCCCCTACTACAAGAATGGAAGGAGTAAGAACATTAGGTATACCAAATGGATGTGAAGATAGCTTTTCTGAATGGTATACTAGAAGAGGAAGTATACAGAGAATAACTAGAGGGATTTTTTGATGAGAAGAACAAGGACATGGTCTGCAAACTACACAAAGCACTTTATGTATTGAAGGAAGCACATAGAGCATGGTATGAAAGGTTGCACAAATATCTTGTAAAGATAGGATTTGAAAGAACAGATGACAATAGAAACTTGTACATCAAAGTTGAGGAAGGTAAAGACATTTTGATATCTTAAATCTTTGTTGATGACATAATATTTGGAGGAAAAGATGTTTTATGCAAATATTTTTCTAATCAAATGGAGCATGAATTTGAGATGTCAATATTTGAAGAAATCAAATTCTTTGCTAGATGACAAGTACATCAGCTAAAGCATGGCATATTTGTGACCCAATCCAAATAAATCAAGGAAGTACTCAAAACATTTGTGCTAGAAGATTCAAAACCAGTTAGCACACCAATGACAATAGGCCATAAATTATCCAAGAATGGTGAATCTGTTGAAGTAAATCAGACATTATATAGGTCAAATTTTGGAAAGCTGCAATATGTTGTACATAGTATACCAGATATTGTATTAGTTTTTGGAATGGTAGCAAGATTCTTTAGTAATCCAAGAGAAAATAATTTAATGGCAATGAAGAGAATATTGAGATACCTCAAAGGAACTACTGACTTTGGTCTATACTACAAGAGGAATGAGAAGTTTGAACTGAAAGCCTACACTAATGTAGATTGAAGAGGTAACATTGATGATAGAAAATGCACCAGTGGAGGAGCACTTTTCTTAGGAAAAAGGTTGATTACATGGACAAGAAAAAAGCAAAGTTGCACCTTACAGTCTGCTACTGAAGTTGAATATGTGGTAGCTGCTATAAGCTGCACCAATATTGTATGGATCAAACACTTGCTACAAGGTATGAAGGAAGAGTTAATTGAGCCTATGACACCTTGTTGTGATAATACAAGTGCTATTAATATATAAAAAAACCCAGTAATGCATGCTAAAACTAAGCATATTGCAATCAAGTATCACTCTGTAAGAGAATTGGTGGAAGACAAATAAGTGAAAATGGAATATGTCAGCTCAAAGGAACAGATTGCTGATATCTTCACAAAAGCACTACCTAAAGAAGCTTTTGAGTATCTTAGATGTAACTTATGGGTGATATCCCTATCTAAGGCTATTTGAACCGAAAAGAAAGAGTGCCCTGCATCAAATAAGTAGAATGTTAAAGATTTTACACATTGATGCAGATGATGTTTACTTTGGGAGCCATGCCTAAAGTAATAGAAGTTTTGAAATTCCAAATTAGTCACAAGTAAGGTGAAAAAGGGAGACATTATATGAACCTATAAAAGCTACATTTTCATATTAAAGATGCTAATATGTCTTTGGCATTGTTGTCAAAGAGGGAGAAGTGAACAACTGATCAACAATAGTTGAAGATAAAAAATAGAGGGAGATTTAAGAGGTTGATGAGAATAACAAAAGATGAATAATATAGAGGAAGAAAGATAAAGATAAAGGATACAATATTAAAGAAGGAGAAGTGAAATGAAACAACCAGAATAGTAGTAGGAGATGTGATGTTACAATTTACTTTTTGGCATTTGACTTACTATTCTAACCTAGTAAGCTTTTGGTGGAATAGTTTAGTTTGATGGTTGATCGGTTTGGTTTTCCATCACTGCCAAAGAGGGAGATTGTTGGAAATCTAATTGAAAAGCTCATTATTGTTGAAGATCAAAGAGGGAGATTTCTATAAAAGAATGTTTTCAATCATTTTTTTGCCATTGGAGTCTAACCTGATATGTGTATGGATGATATTTTCTTATAAGATCCAAGAACTATCACTTAGTTGATTGATGAATAGTATTTGATCAACAAGATGTAACAAGAGCATGTAAAGGAAAGGTTGAGTTATGATGTTGTAATGAAGTGCAAGGATCAGATAAGATAATGGTTAAGAAATGTATTGATGACATACTCAAAAATATAGAGGTTGGTCACACTTAGATACATTGGAAGAAGAAGTTGTAACAAGGTTGACTACAAAGCTTTAACTAAGATCATCAGTTGAAGCCGAGCAAGTTAGTTGAAGCTGAGCAAGTCAGTTGAAGCTGAGCAAGTCAGTTGAAGCTTAGCAAGTCAGTTGAAGCTGAGCAAGTTAGTTGAAGTTGAACAAATTCTTAGTAGAAGACAAGTAACAAATATTTCTATTCTATGCCAAATGATCTTTAAATGTTGAGTAAATATTAGGTGTTGCATATTAGAAAATTTTCAGTTGGTGTCGAGTGATCTTTAGGTGCCGAGCATCAGAAAAATCATAGTTAATACTAAGTAACGCAGTATGTGTTGAGCACTAGTATTTTAATAGTGCTAAGCTACTACATTATTTCAAATGATGAAGATTTGCCGAATCTAAGCCAACATAGTGGTTGCATTGAATTTTTTGAATGAGTTGGAAGATAAGGATGATGAGTTGTTGGCACATAATCTTATGTAAACCATTTTTGGGTGAATTATAAAGGATTATTCAAGAAGTTTCTAGAGACAATAGAATATGGGTTAGATACAATGAATCCTACCTAATCCATGCAAATGTATATTGAAGAATGGAAAAATCAAGCAGGAAAAGGAAATCCAAGACTTCTATTTAAGAAGTCATAGACCAAGAAGTAAAGAGCTACTGATACAGTTGCTGCTAAAGTGCCAAATCTGCAAAGTGGTTGAAAGGGTGTCAAGAAGGAGACATCTAAGAGAAGGAAGAGCACAAAGGCTCTACTTCTACAAGTGTTCATGAAGAGATTATTCCACTAGTACATTGAGTATGAAGACTCAAGGAGACAAAGTTTGAAAGAAAGGACAAATTGTTAAGAGTTGTAGAGATTGAAGGCCAAGCAAGGGTATGAGCTAAGAAGTGATTGGAGATTTGCAAGATAAGTTGTATGTTGTAGTCAAGTCAAGATTTTATAATACCCTCTAGTAATTGTATTAGATCTAAAAATCCTATGGACTTACGTTGGCCTAATAGCCATTTGTAAATCTTCTAACAGGGTGGCATTCCAAGTGAATGTTCTAAAGTCCTATAACTAGGCCAACTTCTACTAGGGTGGCTAAATCCTCTAACAAGGTCACATTTAATGGTGTTTTGTAAGCCTTTAATAGGGCAGGCTTTTCATAGGGCATCACTTTAGAAGGGTGAGAATTGTGTAGCATGTTACTGGTGATTTTTCTCAAATTAGGTTTCCACATAAATCATCATGTCATGTGTTGATTCCTTGTGTTTTATACTTGCATGTTGATTTACAATAACTTGCTGATTAGATAAGTTAAAGCTTGGATGAATGAATGGTTAAATTGATTCACTACACTTAGTGAAAAGTTTGAATAGGACAATTGGACCTTCGATAAGTGATTCAGCCCCCCCCCCCCCCCCAAACCTTCTCATTCACTCTAAAGTGATTCTAACATAATGTCCTTAATACAAAAATCTCATTCGACTACTCTGTCAGTCGTATAGAAGCTTATTGATATATTGTCATTAATGACAAATAATGTTATGCAATGCTCCCTAGTAGAATCAGCATTCATGCTAAAAATCTCCCCATTTGGCATTGATGGCAATATAGATGAAAACCATCTATTTCCAAGAATACCAAACCTTAATTACAAAACTTCTCCCCCATAGTACAAACTTTCTCTAATTCTTTTCATATCATTCTATACCCCATTTACATCAATGTCAAAGATAGTACATAAAAGGTTTAATAGCTCGAGCATACAATAATCTATTAGCATGAACTCAAGCTGATCTATTACTTTTACAAAATTTTCATATAATTCTATAAACAACACAAGTGTCTAAAGACACTATTGTATACCAATTATCAATCACCAAGAGCCCTTGCTAACTCTTTTCATCACAAATACTCCCCCATTGAGGAAGCATCAACATTTAGTCCAGTCTAATAATGGTGCTATGTACCCTAAACTGATACACTTTTGCATCTTCTACTTTGAGCTAGGTAGGGTCATAATCCCAAGTATACCTCTCAAGTATTCAAAGCTATCCTTTGGTAAGGCCTTTGTCAAAATGTCTGCAATATGTTCCTTAGTATTAATGTACTCTAATTCAATTTATTTCTCTGCAAATTTTTCTTTAGCACATGATAATTTATTGCTATATACTTAATTTTAAAATAAAAAATAGGATTCTTAGACATTTTACTAGTACTTATGTTATCACAATAAATGATATCAGGTTCTATGAATATAATTTCAATATCCTTCATCATCCGGTCCATCCATATGACTTGATTATAGTTATTTGCTACTACAACATATTTTTCCTCTGTAGTAATTTGTCAGGTACAATCTTCCTTCTTGCTAAGCTAAGAAATTAGTCTTCCTCCAAGGAAAAATTCTCCTCCACTAATGCTTTTTCTTTCATCCCTATCTACAACCCAATCAGCATCTATGTAAGTACAAAGAGTAGAGTCATTTCTTCTATTGTACCAAATGCCATAATCTGATGTTCCTTTTACATATATGAATATCCTTTTTACTAGAGCATAGTGATATTCTTTGGGATCAGCTTGTAATCTTGCCACAATTCCAATTGCATTCACTATATCTAATCTACTACGAATCAAATACTGCAATCCTCCAATCATAGATCTGTACTTCTTTTCTTCAATAGTAGGTGCCTCATATTTTCTTGATAACTTATGACCAGTTACCATAGGAGTTCCAATAGGTTTATAGTTTTCTAGACCAAATATTTTCAGCAAATCTTTCAAATAATTGGTCTAAGATATGAAAATACCTTCTTTTTTTTTAACAATCTACAATCCCAAGAAAATTTCCATTTCTCCTATCATGCTCATCTCAAACTCATTCTTTGTGTCTTCTAAGAATTTGTTACCGGCTTCATCATTTCCACCAAAAATGATGCCATCAACAAATACAATGATTATTAGCAAACTATCTTCTATTTTCTTCAAGTACAAGTTACTATCTGTTGTCCCTTTAGGAAATCCAAGCTTTGCTAAGTATTTGTCTAGCCCTGTATACTAGGTTCTTGGTGCTTGTTTTAATCTATACAATGCTTTCTTTAGTCTACAAACCATGCCCTCTTCTGTTAAAGGAAAACCCTCTAGTTGTTCAATGTAAACTTCATCTTCACACTCTCCATTCAAGAATGCTAACTTAACATCCATTTGATATAATTTAGAATTCTTATTTTTCGCATATGCTAGGAACATTTTCACTACTCCCATTCTTTCTACAGGTGCATATGTCTCTTCATAGTCAAGTTTTTCTTGCTAAGAGTAACCTTTGCATACAAGTCTTACTTTATTTCTTATTACTTCTCCCTATTCATTCATTTTATTTCTGAATACCCATTTTGTGCCAATTACTTTTTTGTCCTTTGGTCTAGGAACTAATTCCCATGTGTCATTTATAATTCTCTACTGGATTTCATCCTCCATTTCTCTTATCCAATGATCATATTTGATTGATTCATCTATGCTTCTTGGTTCTACTTGAGATATCTGACATAGTTCTTCATTAATTCTGCTCCTTGTCATTACTCCTTTTTCTTTACTTCCCATTATATGATCAGTAGGATGATTTCTTATCAAGTTCCTATTTTGTGTAGTAGTTTTTGCTTCAACTATTATTCTCTATTCTTATCTCAAATGTTCAATTTGCACATTATTCTGCAAGTCATTGTTAGTCTTGAAATATAACTCATTACTTCTATTAGCCATTTTAGTGTAATCATCTCCATCAAAGTTATAATCCACTATATTTTCCTTAGTGCAAAATTTTTCATCAATTTGATGATTGGGGACTCTATTATAGTTTTTTTTCTATAGTTGAAACATATTTAAGCTTTACTTTTTAATGAATAGTCAAGAAACATAGCTTCATCACTCCTTGAATCAAACTTACCAATATCATTATCTCTTTTGGTGTAACATTTACTTCTAAATATCCAAAAATATTTGACTGATGGTGAGTGACCAAACAATAGCTCATAGGGTGTTTTGTCCAAACCTCTTCTTATCTACACTACTTAGTGTGTATATTGTCATATTGATTGCTTCTCTCCAAAAGGTTTTTGGTACATCATTTTAAAATAACATAGCTCCTCTTGCTTTAGCAATTGACTTGTTTCTTCTTTTAACAATCCCATCCTTCTCAGGTGTATTGGTTGAGGATAATTGTCTCCTGATACCATCTTCTTCACAATAGATATTGAATTCTCTAGAGGTGAATTATCCTCCTCTATCTGAACTTAAGCTCTTGATTTTAACTCTAGATTTATTCTCAACTTTATTCTTAAATATCTTGAATTTCACAAATGCTTCTAACTTTTCTTTAAGAAAAGTCACCCACATCATTCTAGTGCAACCATCAACAAAAATCATAAAGTACCTTTCTCAATATAATCCTCTTGTTCTTGCAAAACCACTCAAATTTGTATGAAAAAATTCTAGCTTTTGTGTGGTACAAAATTGATTACTAGGAAATAAGACCCTCTTCTACTTAGCCAAGATACATTCCTTACAAATAGTGTCTATGGGTTTAGTGATCTTGGGTAAATCTCTCATAGCATGTGTATTCTTGGCCTTCACAATGTTATCAAAGTTAATGTGAAAATATCTTCTATGCCATAACCAACTATTGTCAATCTTTGTTACTAAACATGTTATTTCAGTGGAGTTTAACTAAAATATATTGCCTTTGGATTTTGTGCTAGTACCATGTAGTTTTCCTTCGTTGTTCTTGATAATGCATGTCTTATTACCAAACTACAATTGATAACCTTTGTCCATAAGTGGTCCAACACATAACAAGTTATGCTTTAGTCCATCAACAAAGTAAACATCATCACTATATGTTTTACCATCAAGTGTGATAGGCTATATTGTTCCCTACTCTACCAATTCCTCCATCATGGCTTTTGAATTTGACAAATTTGCTCATATCACTAGTCATGTAATGTTAACAACCACTATCAATGATTAAATATTTCTTTTCAACTTGTGAGATTAGTGTACTCTTCTTTGATTTCTCTGTCAATATCATCCTCTATTATAGCCATGAATCCTAATTCATCTTCACTCCTGTTTTGATTAGAATCTTGCTCTTCTTCTTCATTAGCATATAAACAATATCTAAGTATTCTAGACTTGAATCTTCCTTTATACTTTCTTTCTCTTTTAGGACACTTAGATGCATAATGACCATATTCATTACATGTCCAAAATTTAAAGATATTTTTACGATCTTTTTCTATTTCTACAAGAAGAGCTACACCCTCTTGGATCTTTTCCTCAATAGACTTGCTGCTGCTAGCAATATCTCCCTGCACTTTTGTGTTATTTGCTAAACAAAGTTTGATATTTAGTGCACTAAATGCTGTCTCAACCTTTTCTAATTCTCTAGATTTTTTTAGATCAAATTCTTTAGCTTCCAATGTCCCAAGCAATGTTTTTTTGGTGAAGTTAGCGGTGCAAGGTAACATTACTCAAATCATCTATGTTATTGTCTTCAAGGGTGGTGTTAGAATTTTCAAGATCTTCCATATTACTTCATCATTAGATTTCTTTCCATCAAGAGATGTGATTCCTACAATAATCTCAAATATTCTAGCAACATAACCTCTTACAGATTCATCTTCCATCATTTTAGCATCTTGGAATGTGCAATACATATTTTGCAATCTAAACCTCTTTGCATGTGTATCACCTTCATAATTAGCCTCTAATGTTTTCCAAATATCATGAGATATTTTAAGTTGTTTTACATGACTATGCTCACTTTCAAGTAATGCTGAAAATATTGCTTATGTTATCGTTACGTTGCACATAAACACTTCTCTCTGTTCCTCGGTGTAGTTTTCAAGATTATCCTCTTTTATAATGTTCTTAGATGTCTTCATTATAGGCCAATATCCTGGACCCATACACAAGAGATGATTCTTCATTTTATCCTTCCAACTATCATAGTTTGTGCCATCAAATCTAAGATTTTCCTTCCCAAACAGATTCGCCATGGATCTCTGAAAGTTGTTAAACTTCTTTTCAAGAACTTGATGCTTTGATACCAATTGTTAGAAATAGTAGATCAAAAATATAATTGAGGGGGGCGGGGGGGGGGAGTGGGTGGGTGAATCAGTTATATATCAATCTTAAACAATTCTTAATCAATCAACCAAAGTAAACAACAATTGAAAAGAAATGCACATGCACAAATACACTAGATATGTTGACTAGGGAAACCATTGATTAGAGGGAAAACCTTGGTACGAATGATGTCAACAAAATAATGTACTAATATGAATAATCCTTGTTAAAGGATGGACCCTATTAGGAGTCTATTATAATACATAGTACAAAGATTACCTATTAGGAGACTTTGAATCCCTGTTAGGAGTTGTGGAAGGTAGTTGGACCCACTGTCCAAACAGTTTTAAGATTAGATCAACGAACCCACTTCCCAATTGATATCAATACTATTACTTTTAAAATAATAGATATTTGACAATCTTTCACTTCTTTCTTTGTCTAGTATGTCATACTTCTTCACCTTTAGATCATGCAATCAGATCTAGAACTCTGTATCTATCAACAATAACCCTTAAGGTCACTTACATGCAGTAGTAGATTACTTTGCTCCTCTAGTTTGCAATTTGCAAGTCTTTTCTTCTTCTCAATCTCAATGATGGTCTCTAAAACCTTGAAAACATATTTCCTTTATACCACACTCAATATTAATTCCTTGTGTCATCTCCATACTTTACCATATTTTAATTAATTAAAATACATATTTAATTAATGCTATTAGACCACAGTTATACCCAAACTTTCACACGTAGAATTTTTGTACCTACACACTTGACAACATCATCAGTAGTTAATGTGCTACCTCTAGTTAATTGTGCAACCCTTAATTCCATATACAATGCTCTATATTGGTCATACAATAGAAATATTTTTTCCAATGCTTTATTTTCCTACGATTCTTTGTAAATCATCAATATCTTTTGTACAATGTCAATTCAGGTTCTGTACACTTGCTCACATGTCAAATACATACTATAGTATATTCTTGTAACTTTGCATAAATAGATGTGCAATGTAATGTCCTTAATACAAAAATCTCAGTTAGTAGCTTTTTTAGTTTTATACAAACTCATTTCTATGTTGTCATCAATGACAAACAATGTTCTGTAATGCTCCCTCATAGCATTAGCATTCATGCTAACAATATGTTTGCATGAACATATGTTTCTTTTTTTAAACTTTTCTATTTTATTTTAAAAAAGAAAAAAATAAGTTTTGATCCTCAAATTGGGATAAAATGATCTTCTAATTTAAATCAATAAATGTCAAATTGTGCATCTTAGAGCAAGCTTTCCAATGACTATAATTTTAATAGGTATTATATTCATTAAGAATTTCAAAAATGAGTTTAACTCATTATAGGTTTATTAATGATTTAACATCAACCGACTTTGACACTTTAGGAAAAATTGTGAACTAGATAAATTTTTTTTAGAAAAATATCTAGAAAAAGAGTTATTGAGATATCTTTCTATCAAAAAAAGAAAAAAATGATTTATGATAGTTTGAGTTTAAGTTATCCTTGTCAAAATGAACCTATGTTTGAATTATGATTTATGTCACTTCAAAACTTCATACACTATACAATATTCAACCAAATTGAATAAAACCAAATGCATCCTCTAGATGTTGATGCTAGCAATCCGACAATGAAAGAATTACCTCATTATCATTTCTAGAAAAAAGATATGCTAGTCAAAATGACTGTCACTCTATAAAAATATTCATTTTTCATATGTACCACTTTTTTGGGGAGAAGAGATTTTTTACTTCAGAGCTAAATTCATGGTCTGTGGGGCTTTAATTTCTCCAATTGCAGATGTTTTCTAGTTCTCCAAGCATTCTACTTGCTCCTCCTCATGTCCATATCTAAATCTATGAGGCTTATTTTTACCTTAGAGGTAGGGGTTTTCTTGATTTTTTTGTAGCTTGAGCCAAGGCTAGGGTCCATTGATATTTGGGGAGTGATAGTAGCTAGTGGATTGACTAGAAGCGATAGGTTTATGACAAGGTGGTAACTTTGTAATATTTAATTTTCATGTTATTTTTATTGTTTTATTTAATTTAAATTGAGGAAGTATTAAATATGTTTTATATTTCATTGGCTCCTTAAAGGTAGTGCTTCCTAAAAATTGATTCCTATAAGATCCCCAAAACATGACCCAATCAAAATAATTCTAATAAATGTAAAACTTAAAAAATTTCACATATGAATATAGAGAAAATGAAAAATGAAAATGAAATATAAAGATACTTAGATTTAATTGGTTGAAATAGATCAAGATTTAAGTTAATAAATTTATTATAATAAATAATTTATTTTAATTAATAAAAATATTATATAGAAATTTTCTTTAATAAAGCTGAGAGGCTTTCTATAGTGGTATTGTCCATCAATGTAAACATTTTAACATTTTAATAAATTTGGCATTCGTATGAATGTTTTCTAATAAATTGGTAGAGTAGATAATTGATGGGTTAGAAAATAAAATGGACAACATAGCATAATGGCACTAAAAATTAAATTAAATGAACAACTCAATAGCGAAGAGCATTACTTTTATTTTTCATGGTTGTCAAAATTGAATTAAACTAACAAATTGGTAGGTGAGGATTGTTACTTTTATATGACAGCTTGAGCAATAAGCTAAAGCATTCTCTGATAATTTATAAAGTTCAAACTTTCTCATATTTATAATAGCCTCATGTATATTGAATTTCTCCTTTGTCCTCCTCAAGCTTGTTAGAGAGGCTTTCTTTAAGTCAAGAGGTTTTCTATAGTGGTACCATCCACCAATGTAAACATTTTGACATTTTTAATAAGTTCTACATTCATATGAATTTTTTCTAATGAATTGGTAGAGTAATCAATTGATGGGTTAGAAATTAAAATGGACAACATGGCATAATAGCACTCAAAACTAAATTAAATAGACAAATTAATAGCGAAGAGCATTACTTTTATCTGGCATTGTAGTCTAAATTGAATTAAATAGAATGAAAGAGTTTCTTTTCTCTCTACTAGGGTTTCATGCATTCTTTGAATTTCTTGTGTATGGCTCTCTATCTAAGCTCTCATTCTATGTTTACCACCTATCAAACCACATTTACTATGAGATTCTTTTAGACTAGTTTATAATGGCCCTAGCCAATGGTGACCTAGTTGTCTATACTAGTGTTTACATTGCTGCTTTGAAAAGCCATGGCACCTTCATTGAACAAACATTCTCAAAAATTTTCCTAAAGGTTTTTCACAAGGTAATCTTGATATTATCCTTCCTTTGCAAGAATTTGATGCTAATTATGATTGGTTAGAACAACATGCCATGATAGGGTATTTTGTGGCTAGGAATCCTCTTGAAGCTATGCTCTAAGAATGGGTTAAAAAGAGCTAAACTCCTGATGTAGTCTCCCTTAATGCTATGTGAAACCTTACCAAAGGTTATCTTCTATATTTTTCCAACCTTTCTTAGGAAGACACAATTTTTAGCAATGGTCAATGGTTAATATGTTCTTCCTTGCTAGTTTTTCAAAGCTAGTTGAGAGATTTCACTACATTTGATGACAAAAAGCTTAGGGTTCCTATATGGGTTGAGTTCTCAAATTTACCCTTGCCATGTTGGTTGTTTATTAAGTCCATTTCTGTCATGTCCCCTTTTCAAATAATTAAAAAAAGAAAATCTTTGCTAAGGCAGGCAGGCCCAAGAAAGTGAAGTTTCAGAAAAAGGGGGTTAATCTTTGGAAACCGTTGGACTAATAAATGAAAATTATTATTAAAATAAGTTTTATTAACCTCTCTTGTACGTGAGTTACAGTTATGCCCTCTTTTAAGGGGTTTGGAGGCATTTTGGGCTCATTCCAGAACTTGATTTTTGCTCATTCTTTGTTATTCTTCAGAGGTTGCCAAACCTGTGGAGAAGGAGACCCAAGAACGGGAGTTTGCAGGTTTCCAGGGAGACCCAAGAATGGGAGTTTGTAGGTTTCCAGGAAGGATAAGGATGGGAGTTTGAATCCATTCCATGTGCATGCTCATACAGAGTTTGCCTTTGTGCTGAACAGTGCAGATTTGTGAGTTTTCGGGTGTATTTTTGTATGAGTTTGGTATTTACAGTTGAGTATTTCATATCAGTTTGGGTTGCTGCTGTATATCAGACTTTTAAATGTTAAAATAGAGCTGAATATATATATTGGGACGTGATTAAACTTTTGAGATAGATTATTAGTGTTTTTGTGGTGTTTCCGGGCATATTTTGTGCTATTTCGGGAGCCCGATGAGCATAGTTTTGGTCCTACATTTTCGAGCTGTTGTGTAAAGGCTATACGGATTAAAGGTTGGAAATATCATGTAAAATCAGAAAAGGGACATTTTAGTGGTATCAGAGCCATGATCTTTCCAGCCTGAGGGTTTGTAGAAGTTTGCAGAAGTTTGCATTTCAGTTTTGACAACTACCCAGATCTTGCATGTCATAATTTGGTGGTTGCATGTTGCTTCTAATCAGTTGCATGTCCAAATCTATGGTTGAATGCTACTTCTAATCATTTGCATGTTAGTTCTTGGTGTTTGAAGAAGTTATATCCTATTGGGGTTACACTCTACTTTATCCAGAATGGACAGGTATAGTACAGAGTCTCAGAGGGAACAATCTTGGACAATTGATAGCCAGAGTCAAAATAATAGAAAGGATGGTTATTTAGACATTCGAGATAAACTTATGAAAATAAGCCATGACATGTCTAAACAGTTGGTTGAGCACCACCATATAAATGACATGTTATCTGACCCAGCTAAGGTGGATAAGTTGACTGGATTTCTATTTGGCAAATTTTCTCACAGGACAGATGACACAATTCACAAGAACTTGCATGAGGAGTTTGAGAAACTAGCTGATAGCCAGGTAGAGGTCTCAGATTCTACTCTTCCACAAGAGATGGTGGGAAAGGATATTACACAGATTGATAGTAACGGTCAACTTGATACTCAAATTGAGACAATTATTTACAGGTTGTCAAAGGGTGATGCCACAGGTATTCAGGATGGTATAGTTACAACAGGCAGTGACTACAGTGTAGTGGGTTCAGATGATGATTATGAGGATGTTGTTGTGCAGGATGGTGAGATACCTGGTAGAGATGAGCAGACATTGAGCATTCATGAATTTGCTGAGAAAGAGTACCAAACACAGTTAGATGCTTCATCACATGAGGTTGAGGTTGGTAGTACTTCACATGATTTGTCCAGCCATCTGAAGGTGAACAAAGATAGTAGTGTGACTTCATTATCTCATCATGATAGGTATGTGGAGTTAGTTGGTATTGGTCATATTACTCAGGTGAGGAGTTTGCTTGAGTTACCAGTTGATTCTAGTTTACGGATATGGACTCGAGATTGTTATATTGGCATTTGGGATTCAGTTGACTGGAGATCTTTAACACTTTTTGGTAGCAGTGTTTGTTTGGGTGCTATCATGGATTTGATTAGCAGATTACACGGTGTTGTCTTTTCTTGTGCCAGTATCTTGTCTGATGTTGGTATTAGTTTTTATACACCAATGTTGGCCTTTGTTCATATATCCAATCGGCCATACTTGCTGGAATGTGTTGATGATATTTCATATTTGGCAGTGTGTATAGATGAGTCCCAGGATCATATTGGCATTGATGACATCCAGAAGGATGCAGTGGGCAGTTTTGAAGACTTAGTTCCCTTGGGTATAGAGGAGTTGGACAGCAATGCTAATGTTTTTGATTCTCTGTATGCTGATATGAGCTTTAGATTTGATTCACAGGATATGGATGGTAATACTCTAGAGACTAGTAACTTTGAGGACACTCCTTCAGACAGTGCATCAGAGGAGGTTTGTAGGAGACAGTCAAACCAGTGCCATCATGTGTCTAATCAGTTGAGAGTTAGTGACCAAGACATTGCTATCACTTGCCAACATTTCGATGCTGCTCGTCAGTTGTTAGCAGTTTATGGATGGGGTTCTCCTACTAGTGATGAGCAGGGAGGAAGTTATCTTTCCTTGACAGAGATCCACTCTTTATGGGAGGCTATTCGGATTTTGAGACAAAATTATATGCAGTTGGTAGCTGACAGAGATTATCTTATGGAGTGGGGCAGTACGGCATATGATGCATTGTTGGCCAAGGAAGATGAGGTGAGTGAGCTTACTGAGTAGCTTGAGGTGACTTCTGAGACTCTTGAGAGTACACAGTTGGCTCTCAAGGAGTCACAGTTTCATTTGGCTAAGGTGACCATGGAGTTAGAGCGACTACAGTCTCTACCTAATTCTATACAGTCACAAGCTATGGTGTTTGGTGATCCGAGGATGTCCATGGCCGAGATTGTTAGAGAAAGTGGAGATGGGGATGCATCCATCCTTGATACTAACATTGGCATATCAGGTTCATTCCCACTAGAGTCAGGTTCAATTGAGTTGGGTGCTGTAGCAGATTTTTGTGGTGTGCCTAACATGGTGGTGACCTCTAGTACTAATGGCACGAAGACTAGAGATGTTGTATCAAAGACCATGTGTGACGTTGGTGAGCTGATAGTTGGCATGGTTCCTACTAGTAATACTACTCCCTTCGCAATGTCTTTAGAGGTAGTAGTCAGTTCCAACTTGGTTAATGATCGATTGCAGTCTGAGCCACTGACTTAGATTGGTGCATTCTATCGGCATTACACTGTGAGGTATGCTCATCTATCTACCTTTGATGACCATGTTGATGAGATGATGATACAGAGATGTACTTTGGTTCCTAGTGCTTATCATCAGTTATGGGATAGTTTGATGCCTCGGGATGAGAGTTGTGATGGGCATGACATGGTGATAAGTCCTGCAATTGACAAGTTGATAATACATGACTTAGAGAAGGAGTTTTGGAGTGATTCTTTAGCAGGTGTTGTTATTGATTCTACTCCTTTGGCTATGACATCTCTTGACTTAGCTGGTGATCAGTCACAGTGGGTTGTATCACTTCTTCATGTGTATGGGAGTTATGGTTATGAGATAGTGGCCGATGATTTGCAGAGTTGTGTTGACTGCAGGAGTTGTACAGTGTGTGGATTCTCCATACTTGGTACAGTTTCATTCAAGAGGGTTCACCATTGTTGCAGAGTTGGATTGTGCATTCCATATAGGCCAGTGGGATGCGTTGATGGTATTTACTGTGTTGGTAGTTTGATTTTTCCACTTTACTTGGGTTCTGATGTTCTAAGAGTTTGTGCCTCATGGGTTTTTGATTTTGGTAGTGGTGATTTCGGAGTTTGGTTGAGCTATAATTGTCAATTTGATTATGGATTCCTCTTGGTCATATTGCAGAGGATATTGCAGGAGCCTGTGTTAATTGGTAGTAGTATAGTTCATGACTACATTTGGGATCCAGGTGGATTGATTGGTTTATTGTTCAGCCATTGCCTGAGGACAAGCAATGATTGGGAGGGGAGGACTTGTCATGTCCCCTTTTCAAATAATTAAAAAAAGAAAATCTTTGCTAAGGCAGGCAGGCCCAAGAAAGTGAAGTTTCGGAAAAAGGGGGTTAATCTTTGGAAACCGTTGGACTAATAAATAAAAATTATTATTAAAATAAGTTTCATTAACCTCTCTTGGACGTGAGTTACAGTTATGCCCTCTTTTAAGGGGTTTGGAGGCATTTTGGGCTCATTCCAGAACTTGATTTTTGCTCATTCTTTGTTATTCTTCAGAGGCTACCAAACCTATGGAGAAGGAGACCCAAGAATGGGAGTTTGCAGGTTTCCAGGGAGACCCAAGAATGGGAGTTTGCAGGTTTCCAAGAAGGCTAAGGATGGGAGTTTGAAGCCATTCCATGTGCATGCTCATACAGAGTTTGCCTTTGTGCTGAACAGTGCAGATTTGTGAGTTTTCGGGTGTATTTTTGTATGAGTTTGGTATTTACAGTTGAGTATTTCATATCAGTTTGGGTTGCTGCTGTATATCAGACTTTTAAATTTTAAAATCGAGCTGAATATATATATTGGGATGTGATTAAACTTCTGAGATAGATTATTAGTGTTTTTGTGGTGTTTCCGGGCATATTTTGTGCTATTTCGGGAGCCCGATGAGCATAGTTTTGGTCCTACATTTTCGAGCTGTTGTGTAAAGGCTATACGGATCTGGAAATGTCAATTTTTAGGCTGTTATGCTGCTGAAAGTTCTGTAAAAATTTCCACTTTCAGATTTATTAATAATTGGTGAAGCTGTGAAGCTTTTGGCACAATTTCTGGCATTCCCGATTTGGGGTTTCTTGAGAAATTTGGAGGATCTCTGTGATATTAGTTGTTTGATCTTAAAGATCTGATTAAAGGTTGGAAATATCATGTAAAATAAGAAAAGGGACATTTCAATTGCCAATACTCTTAGCAAAGTTATTCCCAAGGAACATGAAAAGTTTTTTAATGCTTGGCCTCAGAAACATGTATGTGTTGAGGTTGATCTCTCAAAGAATCTCAAGGATTTTATGGAGATAGAGATTGGTTCTCAATCCTTCTCTTAGAAGGTGCTTTATTTTAACCTTCTAAACACCTATTATAGGAGGCAATTAGCAGAACACAAGATTAAGCATTTCCCTTTAGCTATACCCAGGGTTAAACCCCCACCTAAAGAGGCCCCTATCAAACCAGAAAAAGGGAAGAAAAAGAAAGAATGAACCACTATTGGGCACAAGGAAGAGGCTCCCTTGGCTCCTAAATAGTCACATATAGTTGTCATTTTGGTTCCTTCTATTTCAACTGGAGTGAAAACCCCAGCTATTGTAGGGTTGATGAGGTTTTCTTGGGACCAAACCCTAGTGTTTCACAAGTTTCAAACCCTGGTAGTTCACAAGGGAACAAGGTTGATGCAAGGACCAACACCTCCATTGTGATTCATATCCCTTTTGCCACTTCCTTCATTGCAACTCAGAATGTGTCACACTCTTGTAGTCCTCCCAGACGTGTTAAGAAACCAGATGAGAAATGATAGGCTATTAGTCCAAAGGATTTTCCTTCTAGCTTTAACCAATTTTTAACTTTCTTGTAGAATAGTTACTCCTGGAGTAGTTAATGTGTATGCTTCCAATGATATTGTGGACCTTGATGGTTGACAACTTGCCTTTACCTACTTGGGATATGTGTGGTGGCTTCAATATGGTTAAACTGGCCTCTAACAAAGATAAAAAATTTCCTTTTTGTTGGACAATTGGGTAAGGGAAATCTTGGTACTACATGCATAACAAATTGGGCCTTTTTCATCCCAATACTAACTATCACTAGTATAGTGGGGTCCAATGTAATTGGCCCAACTTTTGAGCTAGCTCTAACTACATTTAAAACATATTGATCATGTCATGGTTAGTGCACAATCCTTTTTCTCCTTTTCTAAGGATCAAAATTTACTTGCCATACCTTTGTTAGATGTAATGTTATCAAACCACTATCCCATTTATTTTTCCATTTTATGGCATATAGTTATCTAGCAGTTTGTCAATACTCATTTTTTCCTCAATACATCAGTACTAATGCATGCTTCCACTATTGCTCAAATCCTAGATGTTTGGAATTTTGAACCACATTCACATTCTTAGGTAGGGTAGATTTAGTGTTGGAATGATGCTCTTACTAGAACTTGTTGATTTCTGCACATCTATGGGTAGTAGTTGGTAGTTTTTAGATGATGGTCTTATGAATCCACTATCACAACTCTCAAGAAAGCTTTTCAGCCACTCACCTTTAACCCTTTGGATGTTGATTTATAAATTTAGCTTGCCAATCTTAATCATGACAAACATGTTGTAGATAATTATGCTACTTGAGGGGACCAAATCAAAGCTCACCTCCATTGATTGGAGGTGCCAAGCTTAATCATGACAAACATGTTGCAGATAATTATGCTACTCAAGGGAACCAAATCAAAGATCACCTCCATTGATTGGAAGCTTGTGAGAAGGCTCCAAATGAATTCTTCACGGCTCTTAGAGCCTATCATAGAAATATTGGGATTAAAGAAATCAAACAAGGAACTTTTGTTCTCTCCAATCTCCCTAAGATCTTGCAAGCTTTTGTTCACCATTACGAAAATTATGTTTTCTTTGTAGGGACATTCCGTAGGTTGAGAGGAAGCCCTCAAAAAGTATATTTCTATTACTCCAAACTACCTAGCTATAGAGTAATGTGCTTTCTATGAGTAGCTTCTTACCATCCAACACCTCAAAGAGGTAATTTTTTTCGTGGATGATGACAAGTCCCTTAAGTGTGATGGGTTTCCTTGTAAATTTTACAAACACCTCTAGGAGCCTATTGGTCCCAACTTGCACAAATTTTATCTTGAAGCCTATCATTCTAAGAGTTTAGGAGCTATTATCAACAAAAGAAACATCAAATTCATACCCTAAGCTGGCGATCCTAAGGATATTTGTAACTAGTGGCCCATTACCTTGTTTAATGTGTCCTATAAGATTATTGCTAAGGAAATTTAAGTTAAAATTCACCATATCCTACATTTAATTATGTGGCTAGAGAAAATTGGCTTTATTAAGTCCAGATATAGTCTGGAGAACATGATTGCTATCTGGGAAGGCATGGAGTGGGTGCACAAATCCAATCTATCATTTGTATTTTTGAAAAATGATTTTGCCAAACACTATGACCAGATTGAATCACCTTTCATTTTGTCTATGCTCCAAGCTCTTGGTTTCTATCCTAATTTTTTTTAGTTTGTAGAAATGCTTTTTGGAGATATCAATGCTTGTATTACTATTAATAGCTTGGAATCTAAAGCCTTTAGGCTCTTTCGTTCCATCTGGTAGGGTTGACCTCATGCTCTAGCTTTATATGTTCTTGCTACTGAAGGGTTTGGCTACTTGCTAGCCCACTCTATTTTTGTTGGTTTAGTTCATGGAATATCCTTGCCAAATTCTTCTTCCCAATTGGTCAATGGACACTTTGATAATGATTCCTTTCTCACTCTTTTGGAGGATAAGGAAAACATCACTTATGCTTGGCAATGGCTGGAAAACTTTTGTCAATCCTCTAGCGCTGCTATTCAATGTCACAAAGCACTTTGTTATTGACAATCTTTTTTGCTAGCTCTTCCTTGGTTTAACCAATTTGAATTGAAATGGGTCATGGATAGGGAGATTTTCTACTTTCTGAGCATTCCATTTGCCTTTCAAGCTTCCCTAGTTGATTTGTGCAACACTATGCTTGTCAAGATTGCAAAGAAGCTTGACTATTGGCTTACTAAACCCCTTTCTCTTGTGAAAAAATTTCAGATTTTCTCAAAGGTCCTAGAAACTATGCATGTCTATTATTCTTCCCATTAAGTTCCTTCTGAAGCTTCGTATCTAAAATTAGCACTATTGTTGTAGGATTATTTTGCACTTTTGGTTCCAACCATCATGGCGTTTACAGAGTTACTTGGGATTTTTTTGTCTCCCCAAGGAGTCTAGAAGCCTTGGCCTTATCTCCATGTACAAGCAAGGCCTCACTCTTTGTGTCAAATGGATTATATATGCCATTACTAGAGATGAAGCTTGGAAATTTCTTGTTTTCCATTGCATTTCTTCTAGGTTTCTTGTTAATAGGCCTACATGGAAGGGGATTGACTTTCAAGCCCTTCTCATCATGTGGGAACCCATGCACATACATGGCTCATTTTTTATTAAGAGCATATAGAAAGCTTGGGAAGCTACCAAGCTATGGCTTTGATGGTTTGGTGATGGGTTCCATGATGCAATCTCTTTGAACCATCAAAATATTTGGTGGTATCCTTTGTTTTCCATCTAGGATATTTCTCTAGCCAAAACTCAAGATGCTAGTGCTGTACATTTTTCAAACATGGCATCAAGATTCCTAAGGACCTCTTTTCAAGGATCCTTAGAAGATATGCGAGTCTAGTTCTATCTTGCATATTCAAATCAAAAAAGTTTAGATCTATTTCTTTCTACAATTTTAGATCGCTTAATTCACAAGGTGGTTATTCAATTTGTTTGACCTTGGTGGATAGACTAGAAGTGGAATCCTACCACTTCCTTCACTAGCTACAAGCCATGTTTAGGGCATCGATGGTATTCTCCCCATTTGCTGATGGTGGATGTACCCTCAACTAGTTCTAGCATTTGTAGTCTTCCCTTTCTCAGTGGAGAAAGTGTTTTGACACTATTTGAAGTGCAATTATAGAATCCAAGATTGCACATTTTTATTCATGCCTAGCTTTTCAAGGTCTTGCCTTTGGACCTCAGCTCAAGCATATTGGGCTTCTATATCCTTGATTTCCATTTTGTGTGAAGCCAGTCTTTTTTGCATATGTTTTGGTTCTATAGACATGCTCAAAACTATTGGCACTAGATTCATGATTTCTTTAAGCCGACTCGGCCTGAACCTTTTTCCTAGCATATGTTTATTTTAGGTGATTCTAATAGGTTCCATAGAAAATTTACCTATATCTGGCATACTTTCAAGATGGAGGATTTTTTTACTCTATAGAAAGATAGAAATGTTGTTATCACTTGTAAGCTTCCTACCACCACTCTCCTAGTGGTGGTGATGATGGTTGGCATTGTTGCTTGACTTCCCTATCCATTGTAGCACAGGTTGGTCTGTGGGCTAGGTGGCTTCCCCCCTTAGTGCTTGGCATGTTCTTTCCAGTAAATGAACCTTTCTCCTAGAGTTGGCTATTTCACCTCCATGGACTAATACCAATGATGAAGATGAGGTCCCCGCTGATATTGTTGATGGCTGGATTGTTCCTAGCTTACCTGCCAATGATAGGGATGTTTGGGGATTTAATAATCAAAATGAACCACCCCTCCCAACTAATACTACTTTGGCTACTTGAGGGTTGTTTCTTATAAGTTTCTTTTGATTAATAGCTGATGATTCTGGCGATGGCCTTGTGAACTTTCACGGGGTGATCTTGTATCCCCCAACACTTTTTTTGTGAATTGTAACTAGGTATATTATTTATTAAAAGAAAAGGGCTATTCATCAAAAAATAAAAAATAAACAGAAAAATTGACATACTTTTATCTGACAACTTGAGCGATAAGCTAAAACTTTATCAAATAATTTATAAAGTTTAAACTTTCTCATATTTATTTAATAGCCTTGGTTATACTAAATTTCCTCTTTCCCCTCCTCATCATTGGCTATTGGTTGCACTATTTCTTTTCTTTGCCTTATTTTCAATATCCTAGCTTGATGATGGACTTTTTCATTTATGTTTTTCTATCTCCTATGACGAATATATTAGGGTGTGTTTTTTCACAAGGTTTTGACAAATTCTAAAATCCTACCAAATATGATCTTTGAAATCCTAGTCATATAAATATGGCAAGGGTGTGTTCTCTGCACCTATGTACATGAAACATGATGCTTTAAGGCTCACTAAGTCTAAGATTAGTCATGTAATTGGTTTTTTTTCATATCTTAGGTGAGAGTTTCGACGCACCCTTTTATTTAATGATTTATGTTCTTTCGTCGGTTAATTAATGGGGTGTTTTAAAGAATTAAGTAGAGAAAAAAATTTGTTGGTCCTCAAATGTGTAGACAAATGGAGATGGAATGACGAAGGTGTAGACAAGAGTAAAATTGATCTGTGAGTATACAGAAAGGTGAATGAAAAATTTATGAGAAATTTTATATTGTTAGGGGAACACGAAAGCTGATGAGATTTTGGCCTCCTACATTGACCGAGTTCTATTTTATTTCAGTGGCCTGTATCAAGGTTTTTGTCAATTAATAGTCCTTTTTACCTCTCCATTGGTAAAATGAAGTGTAAGGAAGGGAAAATTAGCTTTTCTTCCCCCTTTTTATGAGGAAGATTTCAGCTTTGGCACTGTGAGAAATATAAATTAAATTTAAAACTCACAACCCTAAACCTAACATTTTTCTTGGCACAAACTATTACCCAGTACCAATTTTTCTCGACACATGAAGGTGTTGAGTGGCAATTTTCTCGACACTTGAAGGTGTCAAGTGATAGGCAACAAGTGCCGAGTGAGTTCGACACACAAAAGAAAATGCAATAGGTGCAATGTTAGCTTGGCACTCAAAAGATGCTTTGCACCAATAGATGCCAAGTGAGCTCAGCTCCAACTAAAATTTATAACTTAGAAAATATTAACAACAAAAGAGGATACCAAGTGTTCTATTTCAAATTGAAAAAATATAACTTAGAAAATTCCAACATGAATGCTTTCACCATTAAAACCAAAGAGCCACAACTTTAAGCTTCCAAACAAAACTTGTCAAATGCAGTGAACAAGGGAAGAGCAATCGATTCAAGTATGCCTATTTTCTTTTCTACTGAACTGAGATTTAAACTATTACAAAATCTAAGAGCATTTGGTTTCAACTAGAAAACCCTAAAATAACCCTAAACTGGTAAAACTTCAAACTTAAATAAACTTTAAACTTGGAACACTAATGGTTGCATACAATGGTGCCTAGAGAAATCACTACTTCAATAGGTCAAATCAACCAATAAAAAACTTATAGAGTGAACAAGGGAAACATGTGCAATTGCAAGCACAAACTTCTTTCCTTCCTTCTTTTCTCTAATCTACAACTTCTCTCTAATCTTCTTGATCACACACACTCTAAATAATCAATCTCAAAACATTCATTTTTGTCAAATTTTCCCCCTCAATGTCCAAATTCAAAATCTCACCTATCAAAAATCAATGCCAGCCATTCATGGAACACATAGATAGGGTAGATGGGTGTGGGGCTCGAGGACAACCTGTTGGCTCTTCAACATTTAATTTTCCCAACACCCCCCCTTTGTCTTGAGACTCACAAACAAAGATCACTGCTGAACCAAATCAACTACACCAAGATAGTCTCGTAGGTGTACAAAAGTTCCAATGCCTAATGGCTTTGTGAAAATGTCTACTAACTGCTACTAAGACTTGCAAAATTTTATCTTGATATCCTCATTCTCCACCAACTCTCTGATGAAGTGATATCTAATCTCTATATGCTTGCTTCTCCCATGGAAGACTAGATTCTTAGACAATGCAATTGATGAGATGTTGTCACAATAAATTTTGGTTCCATCCTCTTACCTTTTAGTCAAATCATTCAAAATCCTTCTTAACCAAATAGCTTGACATGCTGCTATATTTTCTACTATATATTTAGCCTCTACTATAGACTAAGCAACAATAGGTTGCTTCTTGGATGCCCATGAAATTGCACCCGATCCCATATGAAACATATATCTGAAGTGCTCTTCCTATCATCTAAACTTCCAGCCCAATCACTATCTGTGTATCCCACCAACTTGAAATCATCATTTTCAGTATACAAAATCCCAAATCCCTTAGTACCTATCACATACCTTAGGATCCTCTTTCTTGCTTGCCAATAGGATCTACATACAAGACAAAAATTAATACATTACGATCTGTTGCCTTGATGTAAAGAGTGGGCTCACCATTGCTTTTTCTAAAGCCATTGCTCACCAAATATGAGTCAATCCTACTATACCATGTCCTTGGAGCTTGTTTGAGCCCATAAAGAGCTCTCCTCAATCTATATACTTTGTTTTCTTCACCTGCAACTTCATAACTAGGTGGCTACTCCGCATATACTTCTTCCTACAATACACCATTTAGGAAGGTGAATTTCACATCCATTTGGAATACCTTCCATTTTTTCCAAGCTGCAATTGCTATGACAGCACACACAATTTCCATTCTTGCAACCGGGGCATATGTCTCATCATAATCTCTTCCATACTTTTTTTTGTAGCCCTTGACTACCAACCTTGCCTTATGCCTATCAATTTTGCCTTCAACATTGCATTTGGTCTTATAGACCCATTTCACTCCAATCACTTGCTTCTTGGGAGGCAAATTAGTTAGCTCCAATATCTCAAATTCCTTTCTATAGCATCTATCTCCTCATCCATAGCTTTACACCATTTCTTCTCTTTGATTGCGTCTTCAAAATATATTGGATCACTATGAGAAAATAATGCAAAATTAATGCTCTCATCATAATATTCATACCTTTCATCTTCGTATATCTCCCTAAGACTCTTAGGCTTTCTTGGTAAGAGGGAGGAGAGTGTGGGATCAGAATCTTCACTACTGCTGCATTGCCAACTAGCTTTGTCTTCACTAGTACTCAGCACTAACACTCGGTCATGCCTAGAGGACCTAAAAAATGACTGGACCTACTTGCCTTTTCTTCTATTTGCTCCTTCTTTTTGCTGTTAATCAGCATCTTCTTCACTCATAATTGGTACTTTACTTGAAGTGCTCATTGACTCATCAGTTGGACCATACCAAGATTGATTTTCAAGAAATTTCACATCTCTTGAGAGAATCATCTTGTTGCTCAATGGGTCATACAATCTGTATGCCTTAGATTCTGAGAAATACCCTATGAAAATACATTTCACACCTTTGTCATCCAATTGTTTCCTTTTCTCTTTAGGCATATATGCATATGCAACACATCCAAACACCTTTAGGTGTTCAACTATCCATCTTCCTCATGACCATGCTTCCATTGGATTTCTGTCACAAATTACCTTTGTAGGACACCTATTAATTAGGTTAACTACCGTTTCCATAGCCTCTCTCAAAAATTCAATTAGGAGACCTTTCTCTTTCATTATACTCCTTGCCATTTCAACAATGGTCCTGTTCTTTCTTTCAACCACTCCATTCTGCTTTGGTGTATAGCTAGCTGTGAGCTCTTTCTTGATAGCATTTTTTTTCCAAAAACTTACAAAAGAATTGGAGGTATACTCCCCTCCTATATCTAATCTTAGGACCTTGATATAATGTCCACATTCTCTTTCACCCTAGGCTTTAAATTCTACAAATTTATCAAATGCTTCATATTTATTTTTTAAGAAATATACCCATGTCCTATGACTGAAATCATCTATAAATGTCCTAAAATAAGTACTCCCCCCAATGGAAGTAACTTGCATAGGACTGACTAGGTTAGTATCCACTAATTCTAATGGATATCTAGCCCTTCTAGAATTTTTAGAATTAAAGGGAAGCCTATGCTGCTTACCCAAAATACAAGTCTCACATGTGTCACATGAATTTCCTATACATGGAAAACCATCTACCATTCTTTTATTTGACAATAAATTTAAACCAGCATAGCCAAGATGACCATACTTGAGGTGCCATAGTCGTGAGGGGTCTTCAATCACACTCCTTAGAGCTGATTGTGTTGAAGGTGCAACACCAACTTGAGACGAGAAACATGTCTCTATCTTCAAGTGAAGCATTTTGTTCTTTGTCATTTGAACTGTTGCGAGTAAGTTCTTGCTACCATCCTTTTCATGAATGAGACACGTGTCATTCTCCATCAGCACTTTGTATCCATTTTGAATAAGCTAACCAATGCTCATCAAATTGTGCTTCATACCAGTGAAAAAATACACATTTTATATTTCCTTCTTCTCACCTTTCTTGGTGCAGACCATAATAGGTCTTTTACCCACAACTGGTAGGGTTCCATTATTAACCATTTTAATCTTAGATTTGAAACTCTTGTCAATGAATGAAAACAAGTTTTCATTACCACTCATGTGGTTGCTACATCCACTGTCTATGTACCAAACCTCAGGGCTTCCTTCTTCACCAACATTACACATAATGAAGGCAGTGGCATTGTTTCCACTTCCCATGTTCACATCAGCCACATTTTCTTTTCCTGACTGATCATTTTGCTTCTTCCAATATTCACTTGCATAATGCCCATATCTATGATAGTATTAGTATTCTACATTATTCCTATTTGAGTTGTAGTTTTTCTTACCTCCTCTTGAAGTATTTTGTGAGCTACTTGCTCCATTTGCTCTTCTTGAGCATTTTTTTACAGCATTTCTTTGTCCTCCATTACCTTGGCCTGTACCTCTAGAGTTTCTATATAAGCCATTACTTCCTCTTCCCCTTGCTCTTGGTTTGACTGAGCCTTGAATGCTTGCTCTTGTGAAGAAGAAGATACAGATCTATTGATCCTCTGCTCATGGGTTTGAAGTGTACCCATTAACTCATCCATTATCAAAATAATGAGGTCTTTTTCCTCTTCTATGGTCATGACCAAATTGTCATATTTATGAGGTAAACTCATCAATATTTTTTCTACTATCCTCTACTCTTGATAGTCTTCTCCATTTGGTTACAATTGGTTAATCACATTGGAGGTCCTTGAACTAAAGTTTGTAACTGGTTCATTTTCCTTCATTTGAAGGTTCTCAATTTCCCTCCTTATGTTTTGTAGCTTTACAATATGAACTTTATGAGTCCCCTTGAAGTTTGTCTCAAGGATATCCCATGCTTCTTTTGCATAATTTGCTACTACAATCTTGGGAAATATTTTCTCTTTCATTGTTGCTTCAATCAAACTTAATGCCTTAGCATCCTTCATCCTTGACTCCTTCAATTGAGTCTTTCGATTATTGGTGAGTGCAACATACTATGTTGGGTCTATCACATCATTGAACCCATTAATTAAAAACTCCCATAAATCATTTGCAACCATAATAGTTTTCATGTTCTTTGCCCATGTATCATAATTTTGTCCATTGATGGGTGGTGACTGCTACCATATTTTTCCTATATCTACTGCCATGTCAAATATCTCAAGAAAAAAAAATGCCCTAACTCACTATGGATGTGGGGCCTCAAAGCTTTGAAACCATGTGAGAAATATAAATTAAATTTAAACTCACAACCCTAAACCTAAAATTTTTCTTGGCACAAACTATTGCCGAGTGCCAATTTTTCTCGACACATGAAGGTGTTGAGTGGCAAGTTGCTCGGCACTCGAAGGTGCCGAGTGATAGGCAACAGGTGCTAAGTGAGATCGACATACAAAAGAAAATGCAATAGGGCCAAGTTAGCTCAACACTCAAAATATTCTTAGCACCAATGAATACCAAGTGAGCTCGACTCTAACTAAAATTTATAACTTAGAAAATATTAACAACAGAAGAGGATGCTGAGTGTTCTATTTCAAACTAAAAAATTATAACTTAAGAAATTCCAACGTGAATGCTTTCACCATTAAAACCAAAGAGCCAAAACTTTAAGCTTCCAAACAAAACTTCTCAAATGCAATGAACAAGGGAAGAGAAATGGATTCAAGTATGCATATTTGCTTTACTATTCAATTGAGATTTAAACTATTACAAAATTTGAGAGCATTCGGCTTTAACCAAAAAACCCTAAAATAACCCTAAACTCGTAAAACATCAAACTTCAATAAAATTTAAACTTGCAACACTAATGGCTGCATACAATGGTGCCTAGAGAAATCACTGCTTCAATAGATCAAATCCAACAACAAAAAACTTATAGAGTGAACAGGGGAAACACGTGCAACTGTAAGCAGAAACTTCTTTCCTTCCTTCTCTGCTCTAATCTACAACTTCTCTCTAATTTTCTTGATCACACACACTCTGAATAATCAATCTCAAAACATTCCTTTTTGTCAAATTTTCCCCCTCAACGTCCAAATTCAAAATCTCACCTACCAAAAAATAAATGTCAGCCATTCATGAAATGCATAGATAGGTTAGATGGGCTTGGGGCTCGAGGACAACCTACTGGCTCTTCAACATTTAATTTTTCCAATAGGCACTTCAAATGATTTTGTAAGTGATAAGAAAAAATAGTACGCATTTCAATAATGATTAAGCATAGCTTTTAGATTTCACTATATGTTCTTTGAAGAGAAGCCTTATGTTTATTCAGAGAACAAACATAATCTTTGTATTTTCTTTGAGAACAATCTAATTTCCATAAAAAGGTCATTCCCAAAAAAAAAACCATTACCCTCTTAAAAAAAAAAAATGCCCAAAGCATAGCTCAAAGAGATTTTACATCTCAGGGAACTTTGTATAGATAGAAATTTACAATATAACATAACACCTATGAAAAAAATTAGATCAATCACTATCATATATTGATAACACATAGTAAAAGGAAAAACTCGCTATTCTCTCATGCATGCAGGTTCTCAAACATTTTTTTTTTCCAACAAAAAATTATGACAACTCAATAAAATAGATATTTAGGGGAAGAAATTATGACAAAACATTAAAACATCAATTGCAAACTGTTTTGTTGAAATTCTAAACTCTAATATGCATGCATTACTCTTCTAGGTCATGCCCAATGTTCCAACGTTATTTCAAACATTGGCATATAAATAATAAATAATAAATAACACATTGGGTTACTTTTAATTTACATTATTAAAGTGGTCTTGCAATTGTTAAAATACAAGACAAATGAACTTCAAGCTTACACATTTTAAATGCAGGTTTATTTTTTCTTTAATTCTATTAAAGTTCTTTTTTTTATGTTCATTTTCTTTTTTATTCAACATTTGAGAAATCTTTCAAGATGTTGGATGTTGGATGTATTGTAAAATCCATAAAATTAAAGATAAGAACACATTTAAAAAAAATGTAAATTAATTCAAAACATGTACATATATAATCTAATTCCAAAAAAATTGAGAGAGGGAGAGGATTGGACAGGTGACAGGGAGAGACAATTAGAGGGGACAGATGGAAAGTGAGAGGTGGAAAAATGAGGAATAAAGAGAAATATGATAATGAGGGTCCAAAATAGATGAGGATGAGAGTGAAGAAAACATCAAAATTCAAGAGGGGATAAGTAGAACTAGGATAACTAGGGTTCAAAATAGATGGATATGATGATGAGGTGAGAGAGTTAGAGAAGAAGCGAGAGAGACAGAGGGGGGGAGGGAGAGGAGGAGTACAATTATAGGAGGGGACATCTGAGAGAAATAGTGAGAGAAGGGAATGAGGGAGAGAGATAGAGGAATTTTATATATAAAATAAGCCAAGAGATATCCTTCTAAATTATATCAGTGCAATAGCCACTTAGAAGGATATCTATCCACTTATTTTATATATACAATATATATAAGCTAGTGATCATTGTAATGATAAAGTTTTTTTATTTATTTTTGGTGAAAAATTATATTTATATTAATAATAACTAGTTCAAAAAAGCTCCTAGAGAAAAGAACTAGAAAAGAAAAACTTCAGTCATTACCTAATACAAAAAAGGAATGCAAAAGAAGAAATACTGCATCAAGAGAGAGTATTTATCAGCATAAATGAATCTTGTCTTAAAGATTCTCAAATCAAGAATATAGTAATTATAAATATCCCAAAACTCATATGAATACAATCATTGATTGGTGCCCAAGACAAGACCCAGAGCCTAGTGGAAAATGTCACAGAGATTACCATCACTAATCTACATCCAAAACTTCAATTAAGACGATGATATTAGAAAGCCATCTGATGGAAGTGTAATCAAAGACCCTAACCTACATATAATATTTTATTATTATATTTATATAAATTATTTTAATTTTATTTATAAATATGATTATTGATATATGTTCTATTCAATGTATATCATATCATACAACTATATCATAATTAAATTATAATATAAATATTAATAATATATGATAATATTTATTAAAGGATTACATAATATAAGTACATGTTATTTTTTTAACAATTAAATGAATTATAAAATTATATTTAAAAAAATATAATATTAGAATTATAAAAATGTAAACCAATTACATCAAAAAAATATTACATACTAACGAATCACATTAAATGAATAAAAAATAACACAAAATTTTCATTTAAAGTGAATAGGCAATTTAATTTTAAAATGCATTTTATACTTTGATTAAATTATTCTAGATTTCTATGTTTTTAATATACAATTTTTACATTCCCAAACTTGTCTAGAAAGAATATATGATGGGAGCCACTCAAAAAAGGGTCTTAGACAAAACCAAATCTTGACCAATCATAATTGAGATAAGTAATTAATGAAATATATTTAATAAAATTAATAAAAATAAATTTTTTAATTAAATACTTATGTTGATTGATGACATAAAACTAATTCTTTAATTGTCAAAAGGTGAATAAATAAAACAAACTAATTTCATTAGTTCATGCTTCAACAACTCTAGTTATCTTTGTTGTTGTTCCCCACTAGAATTTTAGGGGTTAGCAACAAATTTTGTGTGAAACATATATTGCACATACTAATTAATCCTAACATAGGTTATTTGACTACTCAAAAGTAAATATAGAATAAATAACTCAACAGAAAACTCACAAGTAAAATAATGAAAAGATTACACACCACAAGGAACACAATACTTTTAGGCAAATTATGCCTAGAAAAAACCATAAGGAAAAACTACTACTACATATTAGAAATTCTATTAAACATCAAAAGGTTACGAGATACATAAATTGTTTGCGTCTCACTGGTAAATCTCTGAAAATCTCTGATTTTTTAATTTTGGTATTACACCAATGTCATCCCCAACACTATCCCTACATCCTTTCTAACACTAGAAAACTATTTGCTAACATTGCAAATGATTTTCAAAGTTTTGCTCTCCAAATGCACATTGATCCCCTTCTATAATACTCTTGTCAAAAAAATATGATTGAGATTTATGTTCAATCAATAAATGAGATAAGTAATAACTTAACAAACCCTAACCAATTAGTTTCTAGTAGTTTCTAAAACTAAAATTTCATTAAACAATAATTTTCCTCATTCCCAACAACATAATAATTATTATCTATTTGTTGGGTATGATAAGAAAATCTCCCAAACTACCCAAACTAAAACTCTCTCTTAGTGAGGAAGTTGTTTTTCATGACACCTAACTTTTCTCTAAAGAAGCTAAAATTTTCCTTCCTTAGTGTCTTAGTCCAAATGTCATGAACCGACTCCACTCTAAGTGTATATTATAGTTGGACAATCCCTTGCTATACACAATCCTTGATAAAGTAATACCTAATATCCATATGCTAAAAAAGAGAGGATTCTTATATAATTTAATACAACTCATTTTTATCATAGTATATCGTACTATTCTCAACACTCTAACCAAATAAGACTACTCCTAACTTAAAAATTCATATCGCTTTAAATACATAGTCATTATTGATGCAATCCATTTTGACTCTACATAACTTAAAGTCAAAAAACTTTTCTTCCTATTGAATCAGGATGTAACTCCTAAACTAAAACTAGAGCAACACACTTTAGTGCATTTCTTGTTTACTTGTTGCTTCCCAATCTACATCAATATAGCCTACTAACTTGATTCCATGACTAGTATAGTACTCCTAGAACTTTTTTCCTTTGTACTGAGCTCCATTTTATGCCTAGAGAACCTTTGTGTTCTTTCCTTTTGAATTTTCCACAAGAGACTTGAACTCTTTGAAGTGACAAAAAATAACATCATTGGTATTCAAGAATTAAATCTATGTCTTCCTATAGTAATCATCAATAAAATAAATGAGGTACTAATGTCATCTAAGAGTTTTCATCAGCATTATTCCACATATATCTGAATGTACTAGATCAAGAAAAACCATGGATCTATTGTCACTTAGAAATTTCTTTTTGCAAATTTCCCTAACTTGCATCACTTATATATATAAAATCATGCTTTGTGATCAACATTGGAATACTTGTCATTGCCCCAAAAACTAATTCAAGTACTCCATGATTATATGTACCATCATCCTATTCCATAGATCTCTATGATTTCTAGAATTAGTGCTTCTCAAGAGAATTTTAGGAGTATCAAATTACATCCTATAAAGCTAACCTCTTCTAACTCTATTAGATATAGGTGATTTACAATCCTTATTCTTAATAAAAAAATTCATCCCTCTATTAAAAAATTTATAGCTTTTATCTTGAAGGATTTATATTGAAATAAGGTTGATGCCTAAACCTGGCACATTCAACACATCATGAAGGGAATAATATTTCCATTATTCCTTTAAAATTGAATAGTCACTTTCCCAATTGGATTGGGTTTGGAAAAATTCCTCATAGAAATCTAGATTATATTTTCCTCTTCCTTATAACTAGAGAAGTATTCTATAACTCCTATGATATGAGATGACACTCCATTATCTATATAACAAACACTATGTAAGGTTGAGATAACCACAAGCTATGAATATAAAATTATTCTCCATTATACTCAAGATCTTGTTTTCACTACCTAAAGCTTTCCCCTACTTCTTCTTATTCCTTTACGGACAATTTCTAACATAGTGTCCAACCTCATGATAAAAATAGAGATTTTTTTTGAAAATTTATTCTTCTTCTTCTAAATTTGTGCATTGGATCCTTTTCTAGACCCCTTCTTAATTTTTCATTGTATAGCTAGGAAAATATTTTCCCATTATACCTCTCTTTTATGAATCTTATTGTTTATTTTACTGCCAAGATTTAGTCTAAGCTCTTCCTAGGGGAAATCACTCTATAGTCATGTCCACCTTGGTAAGGTGTCTTGTTTTCTAACAACTCAAAGAAAAAGATACCAGTTCTTAGAAAGCCCATTTAAGGATATTCTTACTAGGCCATCATCATCTTGTTTATCTTCAATAACTACTAACTCATCCCTGAAAATCCTAGTTCTAGTTAGATAACTTGTCACATCTTCTCCCTTGTTCATCTAGGTATTCTTTATCTATTATTTGTGAATCATCTTCTAGTTAGTGGTAAAATTTTGGTAAAGGCTCATAATGATGTCCCTACATCTTCCTTGTTATATCCAACTTAGTGATATTATAACCTATATGGTCATTGACGTCATCAACTAATAACATCCTTAGATTGGTATTATTCTTCTTATATGTTGATTTTTGTTTCATATGTAGGTATAGCTATAACACTAGTCACATAATGATTGATATGATTCTCCTCGAGGAACAAATTTTTTTTAGCTTTCTAGACACCTAAATTTGAGGCCCCATCCAACATGTCTTGATCTCTTAATGTTAGAATGATTAGAATAGCTTAGAAGGGGGTGAATCATTTATCCTTAGTTCCAGATATACTAATTCAAATCTTAATAAATTCAAAAAACTTAATAAAACTCCTAAATCCGCTTAGCCAATATAGAAAATCATTAGAAACTCAACTTATTCATATCAACACTTAGCTCTCTTTTTTATTGTTAGCCGAATTGTAGAAACATATAATAGTAAATATCATGATGCATGAAAATAACATCCATACAAGTGTGAATAAAAGATTAAACATGGAAATCCAATTCAGGAAAAACCACCAAGTAACATGCTACTACTTTTTCAATCTTCTATATGTATTTCACTTAAGAGCCAATTTTTCAAAGGTTTCAAAACACAATCAAATTTGCAAAGGCTTAGAATGATGTATATACATCTTCTTTGTTGTATCCAACTTGGTGATATGATAAACCGCATGGTCATTGGCATCATCCTTGTTGTATGATACAAATTGTGTTTCATATGTAGTTATAGCTATAATTCTAGTCAAGTAATGATTGATATGATTTTTCTCCAATGACAAAGAAATTTTAGCTTTTTGGAGACACAAATTTGAGGCCCCATCCAATGTGTCTTGATGTCTTATGTTAGAATAATCAAAATAACTGAGAAGGGGGTGAATCATTTATCCTCAAGTCCAGATGTACCAATTCAAAATTTAAAAAATTCAAACAACTTAATCAAACTCATAAATACACTCAGCCAATATAACTAGTCATTAGAAACTCAACTTATTCATATCAACACTAAGCTCTTTGTTTTAGTGTTAGAATTGTAGAAACATATATTATAGTAAATAACATGATACATGAAAATAACATCCATACAAGTGTGACAACAATATTTAATGTGAAAATCTAATTTGGGGAATACCACCAAGTAACATGGTAACACTTTTTCACTCTTCTAAAGGGAGCTCAGTTAAGAGCCAAATTTGTCAAAGGTTACATAACACACTTTTAGGTGTGACCCTATTAAAATATTTAATCACCCTATTAGGGGGTAGGCTTTTGAGTGGTCTTAAAAAATCCCATTAGAATGTCACCTTGATCAAAGGATTTACAACACGACAATTAGGCCACCCTTAATTAAAGGATTTTACTACTACAATGGTTAGAAAATAATAGCTAGGTCAATCTAATATAGTAAAACTCACATTCCATGTTCAGATCTCCATTCAACTCATTTTTATTTTATTGATTGGTCTTCATTACATACTTCATCTTTGATATGCTTGGAAACACCTCAAGAATACTCAATTTCACCAACTTGTAACATTTTCTCTACAACTCTTATTCTTCTCTTGTTCCTCACAAATATGCCAACCAACTAACATGTAAAACATCTCATATGTCTTCTTAAATAGATCTAGGTTTAATCTTAATCTTCTTTAAAATAACCCTAGATTTTAGGGTTTGATCAAATTCACTAAATCTAAAAGCCATTTAACATATCATATATTGTAAATATTTTTTATGAACCTATAATATAATTATTTCAATCAATTATACTCTATTAAATTTTTTATTTTATAATTTTTATTTTTTCCATCAATTAGTTAAATTATAAATAATTTGAGTAATATATATTGTTATTATTAAATTGATTTACAAGACTCAATATTTACTATACAATACTTCAATTTATAATATTTTATTACTATACAATATTTCAATCTATAATATTTTATTATTATACAATATTTTACTCTATAATATTTTATTAGAATAGAAAATTTTACTCTCCACTACTTTATTATTTTACTATAAATAGAAATAAATAAAGTTTACATAAAAGTGATATTTTCTCCATGGCCTCACTATATTATCCTATTCCATCAACTTCTTCTTACTTAAATATTGTCTTGCATGTCCTCCTATTGTAATTGTTGAAGCCAATATTCCTCCCTTAAGTCTATGCCCAAAGAAAATATTATTTCCACATTAGTATTGATCTTACTAAATATATAAGTTGTATTAAATAAATGCAAGTATTTCAATCTTCATAAATTGTGATCATCATGTTTACTTTTATCCGTCTTCATTTCTTATAATTTATTGAGTATGATTCTGATTGATAAACATATAATTTGCAATGATAATTAGCCTATCTAGTTGGTGTTTGATATGAGAACATAGTAAGGAATGAATATCTTTACATAACTATCACATGATCATAATAGGAACTGTATTTTTTGTGTTGAATCCAATCTCTATCTTCTATTTTTCTTGAATTTTGATTTGTAATAACTCTTCTTATTATTATATTATTTTTACTGCAACTTATCACTAGTTAGTTTTCTTCCTTTCGTTTAATTTAAAAAATATGTAAAGGAAGAATAGGATAATTGTTGACATGGCAAGCAACATAATGAAAGAAAAGGGACTTCCAACTAAATATTGGGGAGAGGTCATAGCAACACTAGTATATTTGATAAATAAGTGTCCAACAAAGGCACTCCATGCCAAGATTCCTCTTGAGGCATGGGCAAGACATAGATGGATGGTTGAGCACTTGAGGGTGTTCAAGTGTGTAGAATATGCATATGTGTCAAAGGAGCAAAGGAAAATGTTTGATGAAAATAGTGCAAAGTGCATTTATATTGGTTATAGTTCAAAATCAAAGGCATATAGATTGTATAACCCTATCACCAAGAAAATCATCATCTCAAGAGATGTAGAGTTTATTGAAAGTCAAACATGGGATGGCTTGGTGGATAAATTGGTAAGCATTTCAAGTAACTTGAAAATAATTGATGAAGAAATTGAAGTTCATAATCAACATGAGTAAGCAACAAAAAATACAAATAGCTCTAGACAATTCTAGATTGATCTTAACATAAATAGGTAGAAAGGAAAACAACCACAAAAAAAAAGAGAGTCAATTCTGAGTAGATCCAAATAGCTTTGGATTGGATTATAAAAGGTACTAAATAGTAGTAGTAGTAGTAAAATTTCTCACCTCCCTATTGTGAGGAAAGATGAACAGTTTAAGGGAGATATACCAAGATGAAAGGTATCATTGAAGGGAAATGAGAGCATCCTATAATTCATCTCTGATCAGTATGCACATCCTAATTACAATAGTTCCTTGTACAACTTATAATAAGAAAATACAAGTGCATAATACTATGCCATAAAAGTGCAAACAAACATAGTTGATTTCACAGAATTAAAACCTTAAAGGAAAGTGATTCCAATTGATCGATCTAAACAAATTTCAGCAGAATTATGAAATAAAAATTATTATTATACAACCATGAAACTAGAAGAATGAGATAGAATAGAGAACACCAATATACATGGTGAAAACCTTTCTAGGTAAAAACCCCACCCTCCAAACCATCAAGCTAATGTTTTGTTTAGACACAAGTTACAATACATTTTCGGCCTTCACATGGAGATTTACATTTTGCTCCATTCTAGAGAAAATCTAGTAGCATAACCCTATGCAAATAACTTCTCATCTCTCTCTACATTCTCTACAATAATGCTTTGCACTTATAAAGTTTTCATACAAGAGGAAACAATTTCTAAAGCATCTATACTTAATGCATCTACAAATTATTTTAGAAAATTCCTTATGCACAACCCTTGCACAAAAACAATGCATAAGACAATAAATCACCAAAAAATAGAAGCTTTCTATTTTTTTACAACAAGTCTTTTCTTGTGGAAGAATCCAACTTCATTTAGCAACTTTCCAAGAAAGCACAAATAAAGAAATAAAATATGGTAAGGCTGAGTCACCTTATTACAAAAATCTCCCACATGATGAAGACCTTACAAGATTCAAAAAGATGAAACTATATCATCACAGTTGTCCATGAAGCAACACAAATCATAACATATGCTCTCATTCTCCAACTAAAAACTTGTGCAAATAATACAAGCATAAGATCCATGTTATAACAAAGGCTACATAAATTTCCACCACTCCACTATGTTCATGAGCTACATAAAAGAATTAAAAACATCAACTTCTTAGCCCAACAAAACTATGAAGTCATCCTCCAAAAAATGAGATTAAATATTAGCTAGAACAACAAGCAAACTAATTTATCAAATCCAACTGATAAACCCATGAGATTGAAAATAACATCCATAGTAAATGCTAACCCATCCAATCACCCATACCTCAAAGGTATCCAACACCAGAAAACTCATGCCAACAACATAACTAACCTATAAATTGCAACCTCAGGCTTTATGTGCAAAACAGTCAACAAAGACCAAACACATACAAGAACTCCTACTACACGGGGAATGTTGAATTTGAAAAATTAGAAGCATATTGAGTCTACTGATAATAACACAAAGTATGTGCAATCATGTAGTACCAAGTACCATTCACAAAGATATGCAAATACTATAGCAAAAGCATTGCAAGAAATATCTCTCATCTAGTCTCCACAACTATCCCATGGTCTCCACATCCAACAAAGAAAAGAGATAAAGGAACAACCTTGTCATCACAAAAAATAATGAAGTACAAGTGATAACAAAAAGACCACAAAAAGAATGATGACCATAGCTCCAACAGATCTCAAAAACAATGTTATGTGAACCAAAACATCGAAGAAAAATAACCAAGACCAAAGAAAGAAATTGCAAATCATAAGCATGTAGCATGTCCTTCTACAATAACTTCTAAATGTCAACTATGCCAAGTATGATCTCCTTCATAACCCCAAGAGAAAAGCCACAAGAACATCCAAAATTGTTCAACTTGAAGAGGTCAAACATAACTTGATATCATAAATCTACATGGATATAAGCCTCTCAAAGAAGATCAAACAACCCCATTTCCCATTTTAGGAAATAAGCCACTATCATCTCCTATATTCATCATAAATGAAAGTACACCTCAAAGAGATAATAATGTTATCCATATCTCACAATGAATCCTCCAGAACCATCTAACTACAGCTCAAGATCCACAAATATGAAAGAAAAGATAAAACACCTAAAAGTAACATTGGGCAATACCTTTCAAGTGATAAACTAGTGAGTAGACCAAGAGCGAGGAATGAGAATGCTCCTCCACGATATGCAAGTGACCCTGTGACTTATCCAAGAACAATCTCCTCATAGGTCTATATTGAACTCATGTCCAACAAAGGTGTAGGCTCCTTGGACTTTCTATTGAAATCTCATCAAGAGTATACATCTCAACAACATGTCTCGCATTTCAAGAGAACTCTAGCCTCACCTAAATCTCCAAGTATCCACAAGCACCTTTAATCAATCACTCCATGAAAAATTCCACTACAACATAGCCCTTTCATGAAGTTTCAAGCAAATGATCAAAGTACTCAATACCAAGAAACTAAAAAAAATCATTATCAGAGCTCCAACTATGGAATTAGGAAGATAAACATGATGTCATTATCTAAACTATCTCCTCCAAAGAGATAACATGCTTCATGTGATCATATCAAATAACAACATAAAAAACATCTCTACCAAGGGCTTCTTGAATACTAAAGATGTCAACATCTCCAAACACATGAAGATACCATCACCAACTAGTGAACCAACAAATGTGAAAGACCCTTCTGTAGCAATAGGATCTAAGGCATCATCCAACATTTGCAACACTAAAGAAGATCATCCATCACGTAATCATGGAAAAATATAGCTACTACTAAAGCTCCCATTGAAGCATGATGCAAAGCTCTTGGAGCATATGACACAACATCCTCCAAATCTGAAAATCATCCAGGCCCACACATCACATTGGGTGAAACCAAGATATGCACACTAAGGAAATTCACCATGCTTTAGAACTCCATAATTGACTATCCAAGTATTCAAATATCATCTATACTCTCATCTCAAAGTAACCACACAAATTCACAAGTGATTGCAAAAAAGGCTAGCTAACAAGTCTAAACCAACACTAAATCAAATTTGATGGATATAGATAGTTGACGTCCAAGTTATCCCACTACAATTAAATGGGTGGCCTACCCACATAACTGCATAACTTGTAGATCCAATTATTGTAACATGCAAACCCACTATCACATTAGTGACATATGCAAATGAGATTAAATAGAATAATCATGTAAGCAACATCACTCAAACACCATGTCAAGAATAAATCTAATTTGCCAATTATGTCCACATAAAGCACCATAGTCTAGGAATCCAACAAAGCATCACCATAGAAATATTGAGTGACTGATCGCATACCAACATCTCCATGCAAAGAAAGAAAGACACATCCTCTCACTTGCACAAAGAATGCATGCATGTAGAACTACAACTATCTCATATAGTGCTACTCTAAATGAACAAGAGTCCAAAAAATAACTTTTCAGTAGATCCACACAAAACTAACAATTTTTATTTCAGCATGCAAAACTTGCAAAAACATTGTGTTTAAGGACACCCATGAACATCCACACCCACTTCTTATCTAGAACACTCAAAGTTTGAAAGAATATCAAGCAATTGAATCCAAAATAATGGATTGTCATAGATGAACATCACCATAGATTTTTTTGGAAAATGTATAAACCCCTCAAATCCAACCAACAAGAATCAAAGCCATGCATGTGTAAACATGCAAGAGGAAAACATTGTATTGGAACTTTAGGACTAGTTGTAGACCAATCCCACAACCACTACTAGTGTTAGCAATAAGGTGTCTCAACCTTGTATAATTCCTATTCATATTATTGGTTTTGTAAAATGTATTTCTCGCAAATAATGTTGATGTGTCAACATCTTGAACTGTGTGTAAGGAGATCATGACTAAAATGATTACGATAGATTCCTATGACACGTAAGAGCTATGTTAGAAAGATTCAATGACAGGTGAAGAAATGTGGTAAATAAGAGAATGGTAAAACCCTAATACAGTTTACCTTTGGGAGTAGCCCTAAAGTGAAGCGCATGTTATAAGCATTTTTAGGGTTACGAAGAGAAGCGATCTGAAAAAGGTGTATTGTTGGTACTACGAGTTGCTACTGAAGTCTTCTATTGTTGATGTTGAAGATAATACATTGTGCAGGTTCTAAAGGGGTGGGGTTGTTTTATCGAAAGGTTTTTCCCCACCGGCAAATCTTTGTGTTAGGTGTTTCTTTTTTTGTCTATTCTTTGTATGCATGGTTGGCTGCAATATTTTTATTTACATGATATTGAACCTATAAGTGAAGAAGATTTTAATAGGATTTGCATCATACTTTCCTTATGATATTAGTGTAAGAAGTTGTTTTTGCACCTGAGTTTCCTTACAACTAGTACATGCATCTAAGAGAGATAGGCTATCTAGAAGCTTCCAGATCATCTAATGATCAACTCCATAGCCTCTATGCATTTCAAGTAACAAAAGAGATATCTTCAAATACCCCTGCATCAAGAGTTATTCTGCTATCAACCAAGAGCTCTAGATCAATGTCATTTCAACATGACCAACTCTATTTTCTCTATCTTCACCATCCTTCAAGAAATGTCTAATGTCTCCTAAAAGAATAAATCAACTGCAAGACTTCCACTCATCAAAGGATTAATTATCATTCAATTTGATCAAAACAAACTTCTTCAAGCTCTACGAGCTAAGAAATTTTAATAGAAGAAATACCAAGAACTACAAACTTTCTGAATCCTTACATGCAAGAAACATGTATTCATTAAAATGGGCTTTGATACTAATTGAAGAGAAATGAGAGCATCCTAGAATTTATTTATGATCAGTATGTACATCCTATATATAATAGTTCCTTTTACAACTTCTAATAAGAAAATTCAAGTGCATACTACTATGCTATAAAACCAGAAATAGACAGAGTTGATTTCCCACAATTAAAACCTTAACGGAAAGTGATCACAATTTACTAATCTAAACAAATTTTAGTAGCATCATGACATAGAGATTATTATTATACAATCATGAAACTAGAAGAATAAGATAGAATATAGAACATAGATATACATGGGGAAAACCTTTCCAAGTAAAAACCCCACCCTCCAAACCATCAAGCTCATGTATTATTGAGCAACAAGTTACAATACATTTTCAGCCTTCATATGTAGATTTACATCTTGCTCCATTCTAGAGAATATTTGGTAGCATAACCCTATGCAAATAACTTCTCATCTCTCTCTACATTCTGTACAACAATGCTTTGTACTTATAGAGTTTTCATATAAGACGAAACAGTTTCTAAAGTGTCTACATTCAATGCATTTACAAATTATTTTAGAAACTTCCTTATGCACAACCCTTGCATAAAAATAAAGTATAAGAGAATAAATCACCAAAAAATAGAAGCTTTCTAATTTTCTACACCAAGTATTTTTCTTGTGGAGGAATCTAGTTTCATTTAGCAACTTTTCAAGAAAGTACAAGTAGTTATTTCTCCAGGCTTATTATATACAACCATATATTGCTCTAAGTTTTTTTAGTATTTAGATATTTTTCTTTCTATATTTGTAGTTTTACTCTCTAGATTTGTAATAATATGAATCAATTAATAGAAAGTAAGAATGCAATAAAACTTGTCAATTTTTAGTATATTATGATTTTGATCATGTCTCCATTTATCTATTCCATGTTGTATTTGTTTGTACATTTTCTAGAATCAAGTTTTTTTTTCTCATGCAAGTTAAATACTCCATTGTTGAGTGTTGGTTGCTTTGGCTCGGTCTCCACTGCCAAGTGATTTTACCTGACTTAGTGCATATTGACTTAGCAACTTAGCCATTGTACTGTCGAGTGTCTCATGTTGGAATATTAATTGTAGTTGGTCATTTCTCCTTGAAGCCAAACACCCACCTACCATCCCTGACGACCTGCACAATAGTCATAAACATGAATGCGGTAGGTGAGTTTTTCAAATTCAAAAATGAGAGGGAAAATATTTGGCCAAAGACAAAAAAGGTATGTTTGATTCATTTTTGTAGACTCATTAGAGAGAGTTCAACAGAGCAGAGAAGTTGTAGAGAAGAAAGAAGAAAAAGTGATCAACAGATCAATCGTTGTAGAGATAGAAGGAATGATTGTCGTGCCTACAGGTGCACATGTTTCTACCTGTCATTCTGTATTTTTATAGTTTATTGTTTCATTCGTCCTGTTGAAGTTGTGATTGCTCGAGGTGTTATTGTATGTAGCCATTATTGTAAGGTTGAAGTTTGAAGTTTTAGGGTTATTTTAGGGTTTTTTGATTGAAGCCGAATGCTCCCAGATTTTGTAATGTTTTAAATCCAAGTTGAATAGAAAGAAATAAGGCATACTTGAATCCATTTCTCTTTCCTTGTTCATTGCATTTGAAATTTTTATTTGAAAGCTTCAAATTCTGGCTCTCTAGTTTTAATGGTGAAAGTTGTTCGCATTATAAATTTCCACTCGGTCTTGTCTTGTTAAAGTCTTTATTTTTTGTAGTGGTCACCGAGTTCACTCGATGCATTCTTCTACTGAGTTTTCTTGATGATTCCTTCTACCAAGATCCACTTTGCAGTGGTTATTGAGCTCACTTGGTATCCTTTGGCTATCAAGTTGTTGTTTCTATATTATCGAGTTCTCTAGATAAGGTCTTCTATCATTCAGTTCCTTTGGTTACTAAGCAAGAAAAATTGTCACTTGGTAATAGTGTTTACCGAGCAATATTTTAGGGTGGTAAAATTATTTTTAGGGTTGTGCAAGCCAGTTCTAGGGTTTGTATTTTCTAGTTATATTTTTTACATGATATCAAAGCTTTGAGGCCCCACATCCATAGTGAGTTAGGGCATTTGTTTTTTTTCAGATATTTATCATGGTAGGATATGCAGAAAAGATATGGCAGCAACCACCACCTTTCAATGGACAAAATTATGATACATGGGCAAAGAAGATGAAAACCATTATAGTTGCAAATAATTTGTGAGAGTTTGTAGTTAATGGATTTAATGATTTGACAGAACCAGCTCAATATGTTGCTCTTACAAATGCACAAAAGACTCATTTGAAAGAGTCAAGGAGGAAGGATGCTAAGGCATTAAGTTTGATTGAAACATCAATGATAGAGATAGTTTTTTCAAATATTGCAACAAAAAATTATGCAAAGGAAGCATGGGATATCCTTGAGATGAACTTCAAGGGGACAGATAAAGTCCATACAGTAAAGCTACAAAATATAAGGAGGGAGGTTGACAACCTTCAGATGAAAGAAAATGAATCAATTGCAGATTTTAGTTCAAGGACCTCAAATGTTATTAATCAACTGAAATAAAATGGAGAAGACTATCAAGAGCAAAGGATAGTGGAGAAGATATTTAGGAGTTTACCTCACAAATATAACAATTTGGTCATCACAATAGAAGAGGCAAAAGACCTCACTATTTTGACAATGGATGAGTTGATGGGTACCCTTCAAAGCCATGAGCATAGGATCAATAGATCTACATCTTCTACTTCCCAAAAGAAAGCATTCAAGGCTCAGTAAAATCCAAGAGGAAGGGGCAGACGAAGAAATGGCTCAGGCAAAAACTCGAGAGGCAAAGGCCGAGGTAATGGTGGATAAAGAAATGTTGCAGCAGAAAGCTCAGGAAGAGCAGATGGAGCAAGTAGCTTACAAAAAACTTCAAGAGGAGGTAAGAAAAACTACAACTCAAATAGGAGTAATGTAGAATGCTACTACTATCATAAATATGGGCATTATACAAGTGATTGCTAGAAGAATCAAAATGATCAGCCAGGACAAGCAAATGTGGCTGACGTGAACATGGGAAGTGGAAACAATGCCACTACCTTCATCATGTGTAATGTTGGTAAAGAAGGAAGCCCTAAGGTTTGGTACCTTGACAGTGGATGTAGAAACCAAATGAGTGGTAATGAAACCTTGTTTTCATTCATTGATGAGAGTTTCAAATTTGAGATTAAAATGGGTAACAATGGAACCCTAATAGTTGTGGGCAAAGGATCTATTATGGTCTACACCAAGAAAGGTGAGCAGAAGGAAATACAAAATGTATATTTTGACCTTGGTATGAAGCACAATTTGATGAGCATTGATCAGCTCATTCAAAATGGACACAAAGTGTTGATGGAGAATGACATGTGTGTCATTCAAGAAAAGGATGGGAGCAAGAATTTACTTGCAGCAGTTCAAATAAAAAAGAATAGAATGTTTCCCTTGAGAATAGAGACAGGTTTCTCATCTCAAGTTTGTGCTACACCTCACACACAATCAGCTCTAAGGAGTGTGATTGAAGAACCCTCATGGCTATGGCACCTCAGGTATGTTCATCTTGGCTATGCTGATTTAAATTTGTTGTCAAATGAAAGAATGGTAGAAGGTTTGCCACATGTAAGAAATTCATGTGACAAGTGTGAGGCTTGTATTTTGGGTAAGCAACATAGGCTTCCCTTTAATTATGGAAATTCTAGGAGGGCTAGATATCCATTAAAACTAGTACATACTGACCTAGTTGGTCCTATGCAAGTTACTTCCATTGGGGGGAGTACCTATTTCATGACATTTACTGGTGATTTCACTCATAGGACATGGGTGTATTTTTTTAAATATAAATCTAAAGAATTTGATAAATTTGTAGAATTTAAAGCCCAGGCTGAAAGAGAATGTGGACACTATATTAAGGTCCTAAGATCAGATAGAGGAGGGGAGTATACCTTCAATTCTTTTGTAAATTTTTACAGGAAACATGGCATAAAGAAAGAGCTCACAACCAGCTATACAGCATAGCAAAATGGAGTGGTTGAAAGAAAGAACATGACCATTTTTGAAATGACAAGGAGCATGATGAAAGAGAAAGGTCTCCCAACTGAATTTTGGAGAGAGGCTATGGCAACAACAATTTACCTAATTAATAGGTGTCCTACAAAGGCAATTTGCGATAGAATTCCAATGGAAGCATGGTCACGATGAAGATGGATAGTTGAACACCTAAGGCTGTTCAAATGTGTTGCATATGTACATGTGCCTAAAGAGAAAAGTTAGAAATTGGATGACAAAGGTTTGAAGTGCATCTTCACAGGGTATAGCTCAAAATAAAAGGCATACAGATTGTATGATCCATTGAACAACAAGATAATTCTTTCAAGAGATGTGGATTTTTTTTTAAATCAGTCCATGTATGGTTCAATTGATGAGTCACTAAGCACATCAAGTAAAGTGCAAATTATGAGTGTAGAAGATGCTAATGAATAGCAAGAAGAAGGAGCAGATAGAAGAAAAGGAAAGAAACCACATTTATTACTGAGCTCCTCTAGGCATGACTGAGTGTTAGTACCAAGCAGTTGTAGTGAAGATGTTGATCCCACACTCTCCTCCCTGTTACCAAGAAAGACCAAGAGTCTTAGGGAGATATACCAAGATGAAAGGTATGAAGATTATGATGAGAGTGTTAATTTTGCATTATTTTCTCATAGTGGTCCAATATATTTTGAAGAAGCTATTAAGGAGAAGAAATGGTTTAAGGCCATGGATGAGAAAATGGATGCTATAGAAAGAAATGGGACATGGGAGCTAACTGAATTGCCTACCAAGAAGCAAGTGATTGGAGTGAAATGCGTCTATAAGACCAAATGCAATGTTGAAGGGAAGATTGATAGGCATAAAGAAAGGCTGGTAGTCAAGGGCTACAAATAGCAGTATGGAAGAGATTATGATGAGACATATGCCCCTGTTGCAGAATGGAAACCATGTGTGTTCTCATAGCAGTTGCAGCTTAGCACAAGTGGAAGGTATTCCAAATAGATGTGAAGTCTGCCTTCCTAAATGGTGTATTGAAGGAAGAAGTGTATGTGGAGCAGCCACCTAGTTATGAAGTTGTAGGTGAAGACAAAAAAGTATATAGATTGAAGAGAGTTATTTATGGGCTCAAGAAAGCTCTAAGGGCATGGCATAGTAGGATTGACTCATATTTGATTAGCAATGGCTTTAGCAAAAGCAATGGTGAGCCCACTCTTTACATCAACACATCAGATGGTAATGTATTGATTGTTGTCTTGTATATAGATGATTCGATTTTTACTGGAAATGACAAGGCTCTAATTGTTGAGTTCAAAGAGGTCATGAAAAGTGAATTTGAAATGACAGACCTATGTCTCTTGATATACTTTCTAGGCATAGAAGTAAAACAAATGCATGATGGCATTTCTATTTCTCAAGAAAAATATGCAGGGCAGATCTTGGAGAGATTTAAAATGCAGAACAGTAAAGCAGGCCCGACACCAATAGCAATAGGTCTGAAGTTGAGCAAGGAAGTCTCTAGAAAGAGAGTGGATCCAACACTATACAAGAGTCTGGTTGGAAGTTTAATGTATTTGACTGCAACTCGGCCAGACCTAATGCATGCAATAAGTCTAATTTCCAAATTTATGGAAACACCAAAGGATTCCCATTGGCAAGAGAGAAAGAGGATCCTAAGGTATGTGAAAGGTACCAAAGGATTTGGAATTTTGTATATTGCAAGTGATCATTTCAAGTTGGTGGTATACACAGATAGTGATTGGGCTGAAAGTTTAGATGATAGGAAGAGCACTTTTGGATATAGGTTTCATATGGGATCGAGTGCAATTTCATGGGCATCCAAGAAGAAACCTATTATTACTCAATCTATAGAAGAGGCTAAGTATATAGCATCAAATGCAGCAGCATGTCAAGCTATTTGGTTAAGGAGGATCTTGACAGATTTGAATGAAAGGCAAGAGCATGGAACCACAATTTATTGTGACAAAATCTCATCAATTGCATTGTCTGAGAATCCAATCTTCCATGGGAGAAGCAAACATATAGAGATCAGATATCACTTCATCAAAGAGTTGGTGGAGAATGGAGGTATCAAAATGAATTTTGGTAAGTCTGAGCAGTAGCTAGTAGATATTTTTACAAAGCTATTAGGCATTAGAAGTTTTGTACACCTAAAAGAGTGTCTTGGTGTAGTTGATTTGGATCAATAGTTATCCTTGTTTGTTTGGCTCGGGATAAAGGGGGAGTATTGGAATATTAATTGTAGTTGGTCATTTCTTCTAGGAGTCAAATGTCCACCTACCATCCCTGATGACCTGCACAATAGTCATAAACATGAATGCGGTAGGTGAGTTTTTCAAATTCAAAAATGAGAGGGAAAATATTTGGCCAAAGACAAAAAAGGAATGTTTGATTCATTTTTTTAGACTCATCAAAGAGAGTTCAGCAGAGCAGAGAAGTTGCAAAGAAGAAAGAAGAAAAAGTGATCAACAGATTAGTCATTGCAAAGATAGAAGGAATCAATGTCATGCTTGCAGTTGCACATGTTTCTACCTATCATTTTTTAGGTTTATAGTTTATTGTTTCATTCATCTTGTTGAAGCCATGATTGCTCTAGCTGTTATTGTATGCAGCCATTAGTGCTATAAGGTTGAAGTTTGAAGTTTTCCTAGTTTGACGTTTTAGGGTTTTCTGGTTGAAGCTGAATGCTCCCAAATTTTGCAATGTTTTAAATCCAAGTTGAATAGAAAGAAAGTAGGCATACTTGAATCCATTACTCTTTCCTTGTTCATTGCATTTGAAAAGTTTATTTGAAAACTTCAAATTCTAGCTCTCTGGTTTTAATGGTGAAAGTTGTTCACATTATAAATTTCCACTTGGTCAAGTCTTGTTAAAGTCTTTATTTTTTGCAGTGGTCACTGAGTTCACTCGGTGCATTCTTCTACCGAGTTCACTTGGTGCTTCCTTCTACCGAGCTCCACCCTACAATGGTTACTGAGCTCACTCTATATCCTTTGGCTACCAAGTTGTTGTTTTTCTATTACCAAGTTCTCTCAGTAAGGTCTTTTGTCATTCAGTCCCTTTGGTTACCAAGAAAGAAAAATTGTCATTTGGTAATAGTGTTTATCGAGCAATATTTTAGGGCGGTAAAATTGTTTTTAGGGTTGTGCAAGCCAATTCTAGGGTTTGTATTTTGTGGTTACATTTTTTACATCTTATCCTTTACCTTGTTGATCATTCCATTAATGACCAAGTAACTTGATCTTACCTTGCCTCATTACCCATTTGTTGACTAGCTCAGCTCCCTTGGCAGATAAATTTTTTTTGGGAATTTGTTTGTCTTAATTTTGTAGTGCATTTACTTTATGAATTCTCTATGAGTGTAAGTAGTTTTTTATTCTTTTGATTTGTTTATTGCACGATCCTTTATGAAGTCTATGGCCATCTATAATTTTTTTTTGGATAATTGCCACTGATAATGTTTGTAATAGGATATCATATATATTTTATATTTCACAATTCTTTTGTTTGCCTTTCCCCAGGATTTAATGGTTCAACACATCCATGGTACATGCTACAAGTTCCCCACTATATGAAATTTCCTTTTTAGAAGCCAATAATATGCTACAGAAGGTTGGAAGCCATTTTTTAAGCTTACGTATTAGCCCTATCACATTGTCATTGCATAGAGAAATTGTAGATATCAGAATATTGAAGGCAAATTATGCCTTTCTTAAGTTGCTCCAAATTGTAAGTTGGATGAATTTTTGCCCCATCATCAACTCATAAGGGCACATATCCAATAAAGCCTTATAAACACAATTTGTTTTGTCCATGTTTCTCTAAAGTACTTCTCATCACAAATGTCAAGGATGCATTGAATGACACAATGCGTTGAATAATTTTTTAAATTGTTCATTTTAGATCTATCATATAGAACCTTCACTCATATAAAGAATAATGATGTTCTATACAATATCATCAATATTTTCAAAATTCTTTTCCATCCCAAATAACTCCAAGATAAAAGTGACTTGATTCGAAGATAAAACTACCTTAGGTTTTCTGAAAATTGCTGAATATAACAATGAAACATGGAAATAAATAGATATGCTAAAAGTGACTTGGTTCAAAAATAAAATTAAATCAGATTTTTTGAAAAAAATGATCAAACATGGAAATAAATTTATTTATAATAGGAGCAAGGAAAAATAGTTTGTAAACATTATGTTTTTACCAAAATACAGATACTATCCACTACCATATTTTCTCTAATTTATGCTAACAAAAAATGCATGGATTATTTTGATGTAAAATAATTAATCTTATAGGTCCACTAAGCATTGTTCTATGTTCATTTCATAATGTCTATTTATGTCACTCTATTGTATAATGATAGTGAATTATCACATGTGAAAAAGGAAAATGACTTGGATTTTTTTTTGTAATTAGCTTCCCAAGTTCCACTACAAACCTATTTTTAACTTTTAGGATTTATAAAGTATATTGGAATATCTAATTTTATTCCCTAGTTCAATCTTATGTTTAGCTCTGGGTTGATTCTTATTTCCATCTTTTGAACATTCTTATTTCAGATTACACCTTTCAAAATATAGTTCATTGTAGATATTTCAAAGCGTCATTATCATTCAAGAGTTTTAGTTTGTTTTCATTTTTACGGTTTAGGAATACATTTTTTAAAATTCCTTCTCCAAACTAAGGGTTCCTATCCTCAACATAGAGCAGCTATAGGAATAGAAAATAGATCATAAATAAATGGAATTCAATGATTCAATATCTTCAATAGAACTATATTTAATCTATATAACAATCAAGAAAAAAATCAATGATTATAGAGTTCTATTGAATTTGAATGTATTCTTTGAGTAGCTAGATTTAGAAATAATTCTCCCACAAAGGTACTAAAAATATCTTTGGAACTCTATAATATCATGAGACAATTGTAAGGTCCACCATTAGATATTTAACTTATTCAAGCCCTTTATAAACATCTAGTGTATTGTAGACCTAAATTATGGTGCATAGAATTAATGATGGTACTAAAAATATTGTTAGTAGCATTTAGCATACATAGATCCATGAAACTTTCTAATATTTTATAATTTTCTAAAATATATGTCATTTCCATTTCCAATTATATTTATATATATATATATATCACTATAGATAAGGATTTGAAAGAATAAGCTTTAACTTTCCATTGTACAACAACTACTAGCTTAATATGTTGCAATCACCTTTGAACCAAGTATTTATGGTAGCAAATAAAAAATAACTATATCTCATTCAAATCTTTCAAGCTCTTACAAGGTTGCACTTAGCCTTCATTTGGTATTACAAGCTATTATAACTACTATTTAAATATCAATGGTATAAAATATATATCATAAAACATGTCAACAAAAGTTTAGATTAGTATTTGTTAGAGTTTGTAGCCTAGAGAGAAACAAAGTCAATTAATTTAATGTCTTCAAGAATTTAGTGCATTGGAAACGATACAATAGTCATTGAAAATGAAGAAACTTCATCAAAGTTTCAATATTTTTCAAGATTGGCATTTTTATTTTGCACACATAATGAAGCAATTTATTTGGTGATAATTTACGATAAATTGTGTTTGTATTGAATGTTCTAACCAAATTGCAAGGAAACTTGAAACAAAGAATATAACTATTTGCACATAACCCATAATATATCTAAAATAAATATGCAATTCAAATCCACATGCAAGAGAATAGACAGCATACCTACAAAATTTGTGACACAAGATATGTCCTGGGAAACTCTCATTGAGAAAAAAAACCTAGCCTCCAAAAGCATCCATCAACATGTATTATTCATCAAAAAACACCATTGCAATAGAACCATGGAAGCCTTCAAAACCATAGCCACAACCAAGCAATCTATGTGAACACGCATGAATCCAAACATCCCATGCCATGCTTCCAACCTTCACAAATGTTCCCTTTGCTAACCTATCAAGCCTTGTCCTACTTGACTCTTGCCCTTTTTGTCCTTTTGTTTTATCACTACAACTACCCTTTTGTCTACTTATATAGTAGCAAGTCTCACAAAACTACAAAGTGGTATTACATAAACTATTGCTAAAACCATGTGTTACCTAACCCATTGACCCGACATTTAATATTAGAAATTTAATTTATTTTCCCCAATATTAAATAGTTACATGAAATATTATTATAATGTTACAATACAACTCATCAAGTATATCCTATGGGAATCTTTACATGTTGTATGTCCATCTAGGTGTAACATTACATAATAAAATAAGCTATTACAATATAAAGATATTATGCAATGTGTACAACACCCATTTTCTCAACAAAAATTTCATTCTTAGTAGTTTACAAAACCATTTTTATTGTAAGCACAATATTTACATTGATTAAAAAAATTTGAGGGTACATCATTTTTCTATCTAAATTAGGCAATATATTTTCCATTGATAATTCAAAGGCTAAATATTTGAAGAATGCTATATTTTTAAGAGATAGGCATATATGAATATACATATGTATCTCTATCCAAGTTTAAACTACTAAAATAAATTTTTCTTGCCTAATAGAGATTTCTCTCATGCCAATACCAAGTCCATGAATAGAAAATTTCTTGATTTATGGTTACTTTGTTGGGATTATTAATCCATCCATAAAATATCTAAAATCTAAAATATAACATAGATGCCCCTTAGTCCTAAACTCTTACCTGAAAAAGCACATGTGTGGGCCCATATTAGGTTCCTATACCTTCCAACAAATTACACACACACACAAAGAAATTAAGTTTGTATTCTTTAATGTCAATTTTTCTTCAATTGGTTAAAAAAAAAACTTATACTTAACTCATTGAAAATATATCTTTTAAATATATTTAACTTATACATTGATTGCAACTAAAAAACGGTATTCTTTATTTGGATTTAAAAGCATAAATGATAGAAGATGTGTTAATAAACTATATATGGTTTACATATGAATTTTTAATTATAATTAGTCATTGATATTAATCAAGCTTAAGAATTTTAAATGTTATTAAAAAATAATAGAGAAAATATGTCGAGATTTAAAAATTTAAATCTTTCTATAGGCCTTTGACTTTTCCTTTAAAATAAATAAATCTTCATCTTTTTAATTTATGCCTATCAAATACTCCAAAAATAGTACAACTCTTTGTTCCATTAATAAAAGGAAAAAGAATAATTAAGTTATTTATATTTCCTTACTATTTTATACATTAAAAATCATTTTTAAAGAGACATAATAGTTTTTTTAAATAGTAAAATAAAGTATGAATTCTCATCTTAATTTATATGTTTGATATTATTTAAAAATAAATACCAACAATGTAATGACAAAACTTATTCTACAAGTATTAATCTCCTCAAGTGACTTCCATAAAGTATTTACTCTAACTTGATTCAAATTCATTTATGAGAAAACATGCTACCAACATCGATGTTTTTATATGTAGAGCATGCAAATGCTTTTTTCTAGGAAACTAGTTTATGTTGCTCACTTCTACATTTCATTTATAAGGTCCTCCTAATTTATATGTTGGATTTTACTTTTTAAAATAGTAGAATAAAGTATAAATTCTTTTCTCAATTTATATGTTGGATAATATTCAAAAATAAATACTGACAATGTAATGAGAAAACTTATTCTACAAGTATTAGTCTCGTCAATGAATTCCATAAAGTATTTACTCTAATTTGATTCAAATTCATTTATGAGAAAACATGCTACTAGCATCAATGTTATGATATGTAGAACATGCAAATGCTTTTGTCTAGAAATCTAGTTTATGTTGTTCCCTTCTATGTTTCATTTATAAGGTCCTAAAGTCAATATTCATGAGAACTCTCTAAGTATTTAATTATTGATGTATGCATTTATAATTGAAGGCTCTAATGAACTTTATTAATTAGTCAAAACCTTATTCCAGTGGATATCTCTTGTATACATTATTGAACAACATAGTCTTTATTTCCAGCTATGAATCATCAATACTATAATTGAAGGATTGAAACTCTAGCAGAGCTTTGGTTATATTATGGAGGTCAAATAGTATAATAGTTATGTTATTAATTATATTAACGTACATAGTATATATCGAGAAATGTCTATTCAGTTCTTAGGATGCCATGAATGTATGTGTTGTGATGTAGGATGACAATTTTTGCAAAGGTTCATTCTAAAGGTCAAAATGCTCTCGAGTTACTAGATGCGCCAATGCATAAATTATGATGTATTAAAGTAGCTTATAAATTGGAATATTCTAATAGATAGTCATTTTTTCCTATTACACATCTTTACATTGTACAAATGAAAGAAAGGATTTTCAGTTTCTAGGATGCACCAATACATGAAATATAGAATAGAAAAAATTTATGAATTAGTACATCTTAAAGATCAGATAACCATTTCCTATATTTGATGGCCAAGCTTTATTTGGGCAGGTAATATGACCTCTTCTAGTTGGGTTGGGTGTCTTGAGATTGATGCTTATGTTTTTATATTTTGTATACAGTGCCTTTGTTGGTTGGTCCCCTACTCGGAGCAACTGTTGCAACTGTTGACCATCAATGGAAGACCATAACATTCCTTCAGCAAAACGATCCATATAACCAGTTAGCAATAGCTTTGTTCATCTTTGTTAGACACTAAATTTGTATTACTCATAGCTAGAAGAATGTGTTTCAATTGCTACCCTACATAATGGGCATATGATTAGATCAAGTTGTGAAGCATAAGAGTATGAATAGACAGTGATGTCAATATTTAAAGTTGTTGCTCTCTTTAATCCAGTCCATGATGGTAATGTTCTCTGTAAGTAGATTCGGATGAATCATACATCAACTAAGGAATACCAAGAATTGAAGATGAGAGGAAGAATTTAGTGTTAAAAGATGGCAATGTATTTAGGATCCATTTGAAAGAACGTCAATAAAATTCCCCAAGAACAAAACTAACCATCTTAGACAATTTCTCTAATACCAATGCCTGCAATAGAATAACTAGTTTAAACATGAGGTTGATAGTAGTTAACTAGTGTAAATTCAATGTTGATCATAACCATGCGGCCATCAATAAATTAAATTAATTGAATCATTTTTAATTTCTTTGAATAAAGACCTTTTCTTGTTGTATCTATATGAAAGGCTGAAACTACTTCTAGAATTAGAGCTGAAAGATTAGATTTCTCAATGTCATATTATCTTGACAAATTCTATTTTTTATTTTTTTGGTTTATCAATTTAGTTATGTATCATAAATTTTGTCATATTTATGATACTTTGTTCACTTGTTTTAGTTTACAAATATGTTTAAAGTTCTATTTTTACTTCATTATTTTTAGAGAAGTTACACGTATATATAAACTTAGTTGCAACCACTATTTCAAGGTATGAGAAATCTTTCTAAATTATCTATGTGTCATTATGTTCTTTATTTTTTTCTTCATTCAATTTTGTTACTTTTCTATTTTCAATCAATTTCATTTTTCTCTATGAATATTCATTGTTTGTGTTGATTTGTTTACTTGTAGTACTTTACAAATACTTTTGGAAGTTAGCAGTATTTTCAATTGGAGATGCTTCTATCATGACCATAATCTCAACTTTAAAAGTATTGAGATACAAATTTCAGAGAGAGTCAATTTTAAAATATCACAATTTTTTGGACTTGTCATTAATAACATGTTAAAGTATTAAAGCTAGAAAACATGAATATAAATTACTAGATTAAGAGAAAATGAACTTTTATCTCCTTATTTTATTTTAGTAGTTCAATAATTTGATCTTTTACACAAGTCATGATTATTTAAATTTATTTTTACTTATCATTAATTAACATGTTAAAGCCTAAAAACATGAATATATATAAATCACTAGATTAAGAGAAGGTTAACTTTTATTTCCTTATTATTGTATTTTAGTAGTTCAATCAATTGATCTTTTACACAGATCATCATTACTCAAATTATTTATTTAAATTTGAACATCATTGATGGTTAGAGATGACTGTATAGTTTATATTCATACATATATCTATTTTATCTTGAGATTTTCTAGGTAGTAGTTCTACCTTTTTGTGAGCTATTCTAGACACTAGAATAGTCATCAGTCAGATGCACTCCCCATGTAACATGAACTAAAAGTATAGTTGCAAATAGTAGAACAATTAAACATTTTCAATCATTAGATAAGTCGATGAGTTTGGGAAGAAATGAACATAAATTATTTTAGATAATTTTAGGTAGAAATCTATTTGCTACTTGCTTAAGGAAAATAGAAACATGGTTCTCAAAATCAATGAATAAATAGACCTAGGCCTTACAATCTCCTCTCCTCCCAGATTGTAAACTCAAACAAAATAGGTACTAGTGTCATATATTAATACATGTGATGAAAGTGGTTCCAACTGGAGATTACATGAATGATATTGAGTTCTTATTGATCACCATCAATAGTTGATAATGTGGTATGTGATTGGATTCAATATCAAATCCAATAATCTTACTGAAGCTGTCATATTATGCTAAGGCCTCTCATAGACCAAACAATACAATTCATAACCAAGGACTCTAACTCCATATTCCTTGTGTCAAAACATTACCATCTATGGATGGAACCTATCTACTCTATAGCTCTTGTTTAACATGTTCTTATTTATTTTCTTATATATTATTTACAAACTTATACAAATGTCTTATTTATTTTCTTATTTAATATTTAAAAACTTCTATAAATGATTTGAAGAAAGGCAATTCAATGATCCTATAACTCTTGAACCCTACTTTGTATAACAAGTCCTTCAATTCATTTATAGCTCTCTCTTTTCAACTTACTTAAAAAGTGATCATTACAACATCAAATGAGAGTCCCAATTGAATTTTGATCCCTTTATTTGGAATCACTTGATCAACAATTAATAGCTTCCCATTATCTAGGATAGCCAAATAACTCCTCGTTAAGATTACCATCCACGCCAGGAATTTGTGTGCTCTATAGCTCTTGTTTAACATGTTCTTATTTGTTTTCTTATATATTATTTACAAACTTATATAAATGTCTTATTTATTTTCTTATATATTATTTGAAAACTTCTATAAATGATTGGATGAAAGGAAATTCAATGATCCTATAACTCCTAAACCCTGCATTGTATAGAAAGTCCTTCAATACATCTTCAATTATTTCTTTTCCACCTATTAAAAGAGCCATCATTACAACATCGAACAAGAGTCCCAATTTCCTTTTGATCCCTTTAGTTTGAATCACTTGATCAACAATTAATATGTTCCTATTATTTGAGATAGCCTCATAACTCTTTGTTAAGAGTTTAAAATAGAATTCATCATCTAAGTCATGTAAAACCCTCTGTAACTGCAATAATAAAAGCATTCTAAAATATGCTTAAAGAATATAAAAAGAAGGAAACCCTAGTGCTAGAAGACGTAAAGGACATATTTATAAGTGCACTAAGTATTGAGGTTGATAGTACACAACTTATTTTGAATGGACAAGATCTGAATGGACAAGATAAGTTGTTATGAAGAGTAGAGAGAAAATTAGAGAACAAGGTATTGGAACAAGTGGTTCAAAGAATTGGAACAAACCAAGTAGAATTTTCTACTATTCTTAGTTCATTTGAAACATATACAAATACTGTAACTTCATTATTTAGTAAGTTGTGTGATGCATCTATCTTCACCCAAGGAATCAAGGAAAAATTATCTAAAATAGAATGAGACTTGAAGGCAAGTGCAAACCATTTTTCATTTGACCCAAGCTATAGTTCTGCTCACTATTCAAATATTAGATATCTAACAAATTTTCAAGTATAATTATTAAGGGAAGAAGCTAGGATTAGGGCCACACTTGTACACATCCAAGGAACGATTCTTCCAAATATGGATGCATTACAGGAACACATTGCACATTCCAAGACACTTATCCATGACAATAGCTTCTCCATAGCCGATCACATGATAGAGTTATCAAAAAAGGTGTAAATTGCATTACATGCAAGCAAGGTGTTATAGAAAAATTGGGACAAGAGAATGGAATTGATTTTCAAGGTACATTTTGAATTCTTGTCAAATTTTTGCATTAACATGTAGTATACACCTTTGGCATCTATGTCAAAAAGGGAGAGAAGTATAATATAAAGATGAGTGTATATATAAAGAGTATTAGGGAGAAGTATAATATGAGATATATGTATGGGGGAGAAACAAAGTATTATACAAATACATGTAGAGATAATAATAAAACATCTTTCACAAAAGCATGTTGAAAAATTCCCAAAACAAAGTATGTTACTGAGTTGTAGACATAGAAAGGAAATAAAAGAATGTTTTGGACTTGAAATTTTGAGCATTTAGTTTTGGATTGATAAGTGTTTTTTTCACTAATTTCCAATGGGGGGATTATTGACATTAAGTAAAATGTTTTTTTTTTAGTGACTCACACTTAGTCAATAGGTTAAGCTACTACCACGCTTACCTTTTAGTTTGAAATATTAACCAAGTACTAAAGTTACTGCTGAGTAATATAGTTGTTACTGAGTTTTATAGTTTCCACTAAGTTATAGAATCTTCATATAGTTGTCAAGTAGTATCTACAGATCTTTTTAGTGATAGTGCTAACTGAGGTTCACAGTATTAATTGAGTTGCATAGCGTCAACTATGGCCTCCAATATCTATCATGCTTATAGTATTGGTGATGTGAATCCAGTGTTGATTGAACCAAGGAAAATATATATATGGGGGAGAAAAATAGTATTATACAAATACTTTTACATATAATAAGAAAACATATTATACAAAATAATTTTGAAAATTTTCAAAAACAAAGTATGTTACTTGGTTGTAGACAAAGAAAGGAGATAAAAGAATGTTTTGGACATGAAATTCTAAGCATTTAGTTTTGGATTGATAAGTGTTTTGATTGCTAACACCAAAGGAGGGGACTATTGACATTAAGGTAAAAATTTATTATTAGTTACTTGAACACTTAGTCAATTGGTTAAGCTACTGCCAAGCTCACCTTTTAGTTTGCAGTGATAATCAAGTACTCTAGTTACTACTAAGTAATATAGTTTTTACCAAGTTCTACAATTCCTACCAAGTTCTACAATCTTTATGCAATCCATGTCAAGTAGTATCTACCGATCTTCTCAGTGACAATGCTAACTCAACTTCACAATATTAATCAAGCTGCACATGTCAACTGTGAGATCCAAAATCTACTGAGCCTACAGTATTAGTGATGAGAATCTAGTGTTGACTGATCCAAAGAGTGTAAACCAAGTAATTAAATTTATATTGAGCTTGCAATTTCAGTGTTGATTGAACCATGCAATGTCAACCAAGTGATTTAGTTTATATGTCAATTTTTTTAGTGTCCACCAAGTCACACAAGTTCTAACCAAGTTCAAGATACTTAGAAGTGATTAGTATGAACCGAGCTTCTATTTCTACTAAGCGCATGATGATGTCAAGTGGTTACTATCATTGCCAAGTATCAAAACATCACTGATTTCTTCTTTTGAACTCGAGTGTTAGCAATTGGACAAACTTTGTGATTTTGATGGAAAGCTATGTTGTAGCTAACTTTGATGAATTGTAATTTAGATTGGTATATATATGTAATGAATTGTATCATATCCAAATAAGTATGTATGAAGTGATCAGAAAGAGAATAAGTGTGACTTAAGATGGCTACAAGTAGTATAAGTGTCAGTAAAGATTTATCTATCACAACAAGGTGATCTTTAAATTTGAAAGTGGAGTTGCAAATCATAGATTAACCACTAGTTCATCCTAACAGGTGTATCAGTTAAATCCTTTAATATGGTAGACTTAAGAGTCTTTGAAAAATCTCTTTACCAAGTGCATACTTCATTATATGTTTTGTAAATTCTCTCAGAAGGTGGACATAGCAATCCTTATTGCTCCTAACAAGATCATCGGAAGTGATCAATTGTAAGCTTTAAGAGGAAAACTTTATATTGTAGTACTAAATATTGTGGGTATTATTCCCACCCTAGTTTTACTTTCTATTTGGAAGGTTTCTAGGTCATCGTATCTTGTGTCAAATTGCTATGAATCTTTATTTACTTTCATTCTTTCATGCATGCAATTAGATCAAAATATTAATGAATGATTAATTTGTGGAATAAGGTTAGAATTTTTATTGGTTCTTGATTCACCCCTCCCCTCTCAGTAACCATGCCTAGGTCTCATATTTCTAATAGTACTATAGATTAGATTATAGATATCTTTACAAATCCCTTATTGAAGGATGTATCTAAGTACTTGAGAGCTATGCTTGGGGTTATGCCCATTATTACTTTAGAGTAGATGATATAGAGATTGCATCAGTCCAATTATACAAAGCACTATTGTTTTATTGGACTAACTATTGATGCTTCCTATATGAGGGTGTATCTATGATGATCAAAGTCATTGACGACTCTTCGTATTTGGGTTTTAAATAGTGTCTTTGGACACTTGTGTTGATTGAAGACTTGGAGCAGTAAATTGACGTAATGAGGCCTTTTTCATTGATGTCAATGTGAGAGAAGAGTGAATGAAAACCATCCTCTAATTGAATGGGGAGAGAAAGTTGAACATATATCTATTAGGGAGATTTAGAAGATTCATGAATACCTTTATGGGGGAGATATAATGCATGAAGTTATAGAACAGAGTAGTGTTCTAGAGCATTTTGAATTTAATTGATGAAGAAAATTTAAAATATGAGTACATCAATAGCTTAATGGTAGATTATTGTTTGGTGTTCTTGGAACTTGGATATTTTTTATGTGTGACTTCATAAATGCCAAAGGGGGAAATTGTTAGCACAAATGCTCATGGTATTCCTTTGGAAGATTATACTAGTTGGACAGTATTGACATATTTCATTCATGAATGCGTTTGTCATTGATGTCAAAAGAGTTGTAATTGTGTGAAGACTAGAAGAGTAGTAGAAAAAGATCATACTTACAGTACAAACATAGTTTGATATATATGTGAAGCATGGTTATGGACATGTTCCACTATTTGTGTTAATGACAAGGATAAATGAATGAAGTCTAAGTCAAAGATGTACGAAACCTATAAGTGATTTACAAAGAGCAATACAGAGACAGAGTGCATGGAAAATAATTTATGATGATCCTATTATATCTTCTAGCAGAGATATACTTTACTGATACACAATTAGATAGAGTTTGAGGATAGTATAATGATGATGTTAGAAAGTGCACAAGTCTTGAAGTTTCAAGTATTAAGTTTTGTATAGACTATTACCTGAGAGTGCTATTTTCATTATGAATTAACTAATTATCTTATTATAACTAATTGGGAAACCCTCAAGGTTGACTCAAGGAATTATTTTGAAGATAGGGTATAAAGGAAAGATGATTTCTTTGTTTGTATAAAATACAATATGAGTAAAGTATGTGAATTGATCAAGAAAGTGTGAATTAGAGAAGAGTGTATGGTAAAGATGAGTAAGTGATTGACTAGATTCTTGGATGAAAAGTTTGTTATTTGGTATCAAGATCAGATAAAGAAGAGGTATGGTTGATAGGATAGAGAAAGAGGAAGCTAGTACAATTTAACTCTATTATACTGCAAGGAATAATACATAGATCATTTGGATGGTGGTTTCATTGGTCTTGCCCAAGAAGCTATTTAGATAGTGGGTCCATCTATCTTCCACAACTCCTAACATGGCTACAATCTTTTAACAGGGATTCAAAGTCTCCTAACATAGATTGATATGTACTAAATGTTGTTATAGACTCCTAACATGGTTCATCCTCTAACAAGGAATATTTATATTAGTACAGCATCTTGTGGTTACCATCCCCACTAAGTTTTTCCCTCTAATCAATGGTTTCCCTAGTGAACATATTCAGTTTGTGCATAAATATCTTGTTGTGGTTTCTATTTGATGCAGGCGCATCTTGCAGTAGAAAATAAAGGGTGAATTTATTTTTTTAATTTTAAATTAGAGAGAGAAAGTGATGAAAATTAGAAAAAAAATTTTAAAATAGAAAAATAGAAAAGAGGAGAAAAGAGGATTTTCTATTTTCAAGGCACATAGGAGGTGTAAATAAAAAAATAAATAAAAATGGTTGTCATTCAATTTATTGAGGTCTGTATGTGGAATTCTAGAAGTTTGTGGACATTTCCTTAAATTATGCATTTAATATTTGTTGGACCAAATAGTGGTGCTTAGCTGTATTTGGGTGGGTATTAAATATTTTTTGAAAGGTAGTTTTAATAACCTTTTATCCCACATTGGTTGTGTTTGTAAATTCTTGGATGGTAAGTTCCTATTTATGCAAGGCATATGAGCATTTGTAATTAAGCTTCAAGGTGCGATCTCTTCTTATTAGAATCTTGGAGAGAAGGAGAAAGTAAAGGATAAAGTTTTTCTAAGTCAATTGATAAAGCAAAGAATGTGAGGTAGTTTATAGCATGATTGTGGTGGATTTGCAAATTTGGAGAAGAGCTATTGGCTATAGTTTAGAAAAAAGGAGGTTACTTTGTGTCTTGTGAGCACAAGTTGAGATCTTGGAGGTTTCTACTAGATTGTTGTTATTTTATTGATCTAGACTAGCTAAGGTTTGGATTGGATCTTGAGGGATCTTGTAGAACTATTATTGTAATTGTTCTTGTATTTGGCCATAACTCAGAAGCTCTTATAGCTGAGCATATTGCATGTAAATAGTTATTTTATATGAATAAAGAGTTATGATTTGGTATTAGATCTTGCATTGCTATTATCTTGTGATGTGTTTCTATTGTGTGGTTATTGCTGGGGGCTAAGACATCTCCTTTAAGGATTCTCTAGCCTTGAATTACATTACTATTTATAGTTCTCACATGGTTAAATTTTATAAAGGTTGATAATTTTGAAAATATTTGGATTACGGATTCACCCCCACCCCTTAGTTATATTGGTGGAGTATATATTATAAAGCATAGAATGTCCTATGGTTGGAGACATAAAAATTTTTGTTGGGAACAAGCTTGAAAACCATATTAGTGAATTTGAGAAATGAGAGAGTTTATTTGTTTGGTGAGTACCGGTTGGTCAAAGGACACTAGAATCTTTCCAAAGAAGTAACTTGTTTAGGAATCATTGTAAGTCTAGTGGTAAAGTCTTCAATGTCATTGTGGATAGTGGTAGTATTGACAACCTAGTTTCTTAGAAGATGCTTTACAAAATTGGTTTGAGGAGAATGATACATTCTTATCCTTATAGAATTGGTTGGTTACAATATACACTGTCATGTCCCCTATTCAAAAAATTAAAAAAAATAAACTTTGTTAAGGCAGGCAGGCTCCAAAAAGGTGAAATTTTGGAAAAAAGGGTTAATCTTTGGAAACCAATGGACTAATAAATAAAAATTATTATTAAATTATATTTTATTAACCCCTCTTGGACGTGAGTTAGGGTTATGCCCTCTTTAAAAGGGGTTTGGAGGCATTTTGGGCTCATTCTACATCTTGATTCTTGATAATTTTCTTGTTGTTCTTCAGAGGCTGCCAAACCTGTGGAGAAGGAGACCCAAGAATGAGAGTTTGTAGGTTTCTAGGAAGGCTAAGGACGGGAGTTTGAAGCCATTCCATGTGCATGCTCATACAGAGTTTGCCCTTGTGCTGAATAGTGCCGATTTGGGTGTTTTCGGGGTTGTTTTTGGTTTGAATTTGGGTTTTCAGTTGTGTGTTTCATATCAGTTTGGTTTGCTGTTGTATTTCAGACTTTATGATGTTGAAATAGAGCTGAATATATGTATTGGGTCGTGATTAAACTTCTGAGATAATTTATGAGTGTTTTGTGGTGTTTTCGGGCATTTTTGTGTTAATTTCGGGAGCCCGATTGAGCATAGTTTTGCCCTACATTTGTGATCTGTTGTGTAAGGGCTATACAAATCTGGAAATGTCATTTTGTAGGCTGTTATGCTGCTGAAATCTCTGTAAAAATGTCCATTTTCAGATTTATTAATAATTTGTGAAGTTGTGAAGTTTTTGGCACTAATTTGGACATACTCGATTTGGGTTTTATTGGAAAATTGGCAGATCTTTGTAATATTGGTTGTTTGATTTTAAAGTTCTGATTTGAGGCTGGAAATATCATAAAAAATCAGTAAAGGGAAATTTCAGTGGTATCAGAGCCATGATCTTGCCAGCCTGAGGGTTTGTAGAAGTTGCTTGTCAGTTTTAACAACTACCCAGATCTTGCATGTCAAGTTTTGATAACTACCCAGATCTTGCATGTCATATTTTATGATTGCATGCAACTAAGTGAAAGAGAAAAAAGATATTTGCAGCGAGAAAAGAATAAAGAAATTTTGATTAAACCCCCAGTTGAAAGCAAAAGTACAAAATCCAAGGAAGAAAAAAGTATGGCTGATCCAGATGAGATGGCAAAGAAATTCTTCCAAGACATCCAAAATACTCAGAAGCAAACAGTGGATGGTTTGGCGGAAACTAGAGAGGCTTTGCGGATATTGACAGAAAAATTACAAAGAATAGCATCTATTAATGAGAAAGGGAGCACTTCAGAGGAGCCGAGAAATGGGAGATCCACACCATCTAAATCAACCAAATCCATTTTCTTGCCTACAGATGAGCCACCAGTACCAAATCCAACCATTAATCCAGTGGAAGAGGTTACAGGTAATTTGATTACATTAAGAGCTACTTACAATGGCTTAGATGATGACTTTCGTAGTTCAGTTCCTTTCAGAGAATATGTGGATATGATGAACGCTTTGATGCCCAAGAAAGAGAATAGGAGGGAGCATGACACAAGTGGAAGAGAGCTCAAAAATAAAATAAGCAAGTTTACAGCGCCTACTTTTGATGGAACAAATAAAATTTCAGCTAAAGCATGGCTACAAAAATTACAAACTTTCTTCACACTTAACCCCATGAAAGAGAGTGATGCTATTCAATTTGCAAGTCTACACTTGGAAGATGCAGCCTATGATTGGTGGTATCATGGAATGACTACTCAAGGTCACGATCAGGTAACTACATTTGAAGATTTCAGTCAAAGGGTGATAGATAGATTTGACCTCAAGGATGATGAAGAGTACTTTAAAGAATTGTCAAAGTTGAAGCAAACCAAATCAGTTAATGAGTATATAGAAGAATTTCAAAAAGTGGCTGTTATGGTACCTGATATGAGTGAAAAGAGGATCATTTATCTTTTCCTTGATGGTTTAGAAGATTCTGTTAAGGGTTTGGTTAAGGCTTTCTCACCCTCAACCTTACAGGAAGCTATCAAAAGAAGCTTGCAACTTAAAACTTGCGTGCCTATGAAATCAATCACTAATCAAAAACCCCCAAATCTTTGGCAACATAAGGGAAATTTTTAGAAAAAGACTTTCCCAACACTACCACCAAAAGATGTGACAAATGTGGCAAAAAAGAAGGTAGATGAAGAGACTAGGAGTGAATTACGAAGGAAAAAGCTTTGTTTTACTTGTAGAGAACCATGGGTTCCAGGACACAGATGTTTGGGGAAAGGTCAAGTGCACTATATTGAAGTTGCTTCAGAATCTGATTCAGATGAGCATGAGGAATTTCATGATACTAAGGAGGAGGTAGAAGAAGAGAAAGTAAAAGAAATCAGCAAGGATGGCACTTTAGCAGCATTATCAGGAGTCCCAAGATACCATCCCTTCCGAATTCAAGGGGTACTAGCAGGGCAAAGGTTGACTGTTCTTCTTGATAGTGGGGCAACTCACAATTTTATTGATGAGGGATTTGTCATGAAAAGAGGGCTTAAAGCAGAAGATTTTGAGGGATTCAATGTTACTGTAGCTGATGGATTCACTATGCCTTGCACACGGGTGGTGAAACAACTCAAGATGACCTTAGGAGATTATGAGTTATGTGATGACTTCTATGTGGTTGGTATTGGGGAGACAGATCTTGTATTGGGTGTTCAATGGTTGCACTCTATCGGAGGCTATTACATGAACCATCAAACTATGGAGTTTAAATTTCATTCCAATGCGAAAGAAGTCATATTGAGAGGGTTATCAAATGGAGCACCTAAGGCGGTCTCTGCAAAGAGGATGGAGAGGACTTTTCGAAGAGGACAAGTAACATGGGCAGCAGGAGTCATAATCCAACCAACAAGCTCTCCCAAGAATCAAGGTAATTTCCATTTTGAAATTCAAAATATTCTTGATAAGCATAGTATAGTTTTCAATGACTTGCCTCCAGGATTACCACCAGATAGAGGTTTTGAGCATGTTATAGAGTTAGAACAGGGTGCCAAACCAGTTATAACAACCCCATACCACCATCCAAGAGGTTATAAGGAAGAAATTGAAAAAGCTATTAAAGAACTCCTGGACATGGGATTCATAAGGCCTAGCTCTAGTCCATTTGCATCATCTATGGTACTTGTCAAGAAAAAGGATGGTACAATGAGAATGTGTATAGACTACAGGGCTCTAAACAAGAAGACCATAAAAAATAGGTATCCCATACCACGCATAGATGAACTCATTGATGAGTTACATGGTGCTGTATACTTCTCAAAAATTGACTTAAGATCAGGCTACCATCAAATCCGAATGAGGAGTGAAGACGTGGAAAAGACTGCTTTCAGATGTCACTATGGGCACTTTGAATTTCTTGTTATGCCATTTGGACTCACTAATGCACCAGCAACATTCCAATCTTGTATGAATAAGGTATTCAGTCAGCATCTTCAAAAATTTGTTTTGGTATTTTTTGATGATATCTTGATATACAGTAAAACATGGGAAGAGCATCTAAAGCACATAGACACTGTTTTGGGAATCTTGGAGCAGAAATCCTTCTATGCTAAGCTATCTAAATGTGAGTTTGGTTTGACAGAGATCCTATATTTGGGACATATTATAAGCTCTAAAGGAGTACAGGTTGATCAACAAAAAATCCAGGCAATTTTGGATTGGCCTCCACCCACTAATCTTACACAGTTGAGAGGTTTCTTCGGGTTGTGTAGCTACTATAGGAGATTTGCCAAGGGATTTTCTCAACTTTCTGCCCCCTTGACTGATTTGACAAAGAAAGGAGCTTTTTTTTGGACAGAAGAGGCACAAAAAACATTTGATAAGCTTAAGGAGGTAATGAGTTCATGCCCTGTGCTTGCAATTCCAGATTTCTCTTTACCTTTTGTTGTTGAATGTGATGCTTTGGGAGAAGGTATAGGGGCTGTCCTAACTCAAAGGGGACATCCAATAGCATTTGAGAGTTGAAAATTAAATCAATCAGAGAAAGGGTACTCCATGTATGATAAGGAAATGTTGGCAATCATGCATGCACTTCATAAGTTTAGACAATATTTGGTATGTGGGAGATTCATTGTAAAGACAGACCATAATAGCCTCAGGTTCTTCTTGAACCAAAGGGATTTGAATGATCGTCAACAAAAATGGGTAAGCAAATTGCAAGATTATGATTTTGATATTGAATACATGAAAGGAAAGAATAATGTGGTTGCTGATGCTCTCTCAAGAAAGCCCACTTTGTGTTCCTTATCATCTATCTCTGCTGATTGGAAAGTCTCCATAATTTTAGAGTATGCTAAAGATTCATTTGCCACCAAGATTTTGGATAAGTTAGTGGATGATAACAGGTACAAGGTTGTTGATGAATTGATTTATTACAAGAACAGGATCTTCTTAGTGCCAGGGTCAAAAACTAAGGAGAGGATATTGAGGGCCTTTCATGACACACCTTTGGCTGGTCACCAGGGATACTTCAAGACATACAGGCAAATTCGAGAGCGGTTTTCATGGAAGGGTATGAAGGAGGATGTCCTTAAACACATTAAGGAATGTATGGTATGCCAACAAAGCAAGAGTGAGCAAAATTTTCCTGCAAGGTTGTTGCAGCCACTTCCTATTCCTAAAAAAAAATGGGAAAGTATTTCCATGGATTTCATCACTGGGTTGCCCAAGGTTCAAGGTAAGGATTGCATATATGTGGTGGTAGATAGACTAACTAAGTATGCACATTTCTTTCCTATCACATCTGATTTCAAGGCATCACAAGTGGCCGAATTGTTCTTCAAGGAAATTTTTAGATTACATGGTTTGCCTAGAAACATTGTTAGTGACCAGGACAGTAGATTCCTCAGCTCTTTTTGGAAGGAGCTCTTTCATTTGGCAGGAACTGAACTCACTCCCAGTACTAGCTATCACCCTTAAACAGATGGACAAACAGAGATAGTTAATAAATGGATAGAAGGATATTTGAGGAACTATGTTTCAAATCAACAACATGCTTGGGTGAAATGGTTACACCTAGGGGAGTATTGTTACAATACATCTCATCACATGTCTATTGGTATGCCTCCTTTTCGTGCTCTTTATGGTTATGATGCCCTTTCCTTTTTTGATCTAATACTTTCCGATAGCAGAGTACCTGTAGCAAGTGATTTCATCAAGCAAAGCCAAGACATAATAAGGTCCCTCAAGGATAATCTACAACATGCACAAAACCAACAAAAGATATATGCTGACAGGAAAAGGATTGAAAGATCTTTTGAGGTGGGAGATTTGGTATTTGTTAGGTTGCATCCATATAAGCAAAGCACCTTGAAGAGAAGTGGGGCAGAGAAACTCAAGCCAAGGTTCTATGGGCCTTATAAAATCATCAAGAAGGTAGGAGAGGTAGCTTATGAATTGGAGCTCCCACCAAACAGCAAAATACATAATATTTTTCATGTATCTTGCTTAAAGAAGGTTCTAGGCCAGCAAACCATAGTATCTATAGAATTACCACCTCTTGATGATGAAGGGAAATTAGTTTTGATACCAGAAGAGATTTTGGATACAAGAGAGAAAAGGTTGAGAAATAGGAGCATCAAAGAGCATTTGGTCAAATGGAAAGGATTACCACTAGAGGATGCAACTTGGGAAGGAGAACATATTCTTGAGAATTCCAACCTTCATTTCTTGAGGACAAGCAATATTTGGAAGGGGAGGACTTGTCATGTCCCCTATTCAAAAAATTAAAAAAAATAAACTTTGTTAAGGCAGGCAGGCTCCAAAAAGGTGAAATTTCGGAAAAAAGGGTTAATCTTTGGAAACCAATGGACTAATAAATAAAAATTATTATTAAATTATATTTTATTAACCCCTCTTGGATGTGAGTTAGGGTTATGCCCTCTTTAAAAGGGGTTTGGAGGCATTTTGGGCTCATTCTACATCTTGATTCTTGATAATTTTCTTGTTGTTCTTCAGAGGCTGCCAAACCTGTGGAGAAGGAGACCCAAGAATGGGAGTTTGCAGGTTTCCAAGAAGGCTAAGGATGGGAGTTTGAAGCCATTCCATGTGCATGCTCATACAGAGTTTTCCCTTGTGCTGAATAGTGCCGATTTGGGTGTTTTTGGGGTTATTTTTGGTTTGAATTTGGGTTTTCAGTTGTGTGTTTCATATCAGTTTGGTTTGCTGTCGTATTTTAGACTTTATGATGTTGAAATAGAGCTGAATATATGTATTGGGTCGTGATTAAACTTCTGAGATAATTTATGAGTGTTTTGTGGTGTTTCCGGGCATTTTTGTGTTAATTTCGGGAGCCCAATTGAGCATAGTTTTGCCCTACATTTGTGATCTGTTGTGTAAGGGCTATACAAATCTGGAAATGTCATTTTTTAGGCTGTTATGCTGCTGAAATCTCTGTAAAAATGTCCATTTTCAGATTTATTAATAATTTGTGAGGTTGTGAAATTTTTGGCACTAATTTGGACATACCCGATTTGGGTTTTATTGGAAAATTGGCAGATCTTTGTAATATTGGTTGTTTGATTTTAAAGTTCTGATTTGAGGCTGGAAATATCATAAAAAATCAGTAAAGGGACATTTCATACACATGCTTTCAAAGTGAGGAAACAATGTCTTATTGATTTTTAGATTAGGTGATATAAGGATCAAGTATTGTTTGATATTGTGAGAATGAGTAGTTGTCACATATTACTAGGTATACCTTGGTAGTATGATTGTAGGGTTATGCATGATTGTATCAGTAATGTATTTATAGTTGAGAAATGTGTCAAGAAGCATTCATTGATTCCTTTGTAATTAGAAGAATTCAGTAGTAAGAACATGAGTATTGTTAGTAGAGTTGAGTTGAGGAATTCTAGAAGGATTAGAGATTATTGTAAAAATTTGGTATATCTCTGATACCATGTAGGAATTTCCCTTAGGGAAAGATTCACCCAAGATCATAGAAGTTTAACAGAAGGACAAGAGTAGACCAGAAAAGAGTATGATCAATATATTAGAGTATGTCTTCATACATTTTTTTGTATTGCATGTGATAATTGTACACACTAGGAGTGCATTTATATAAAGGACTCTCAGGAAGCACCTAGAATGTCTCTAGAAAGAACTAGGAGATTGTCATGTCCCCTTTTCAAATAATTAAAAAATAATAATCTTTGGTAAGGCAGGCAGGCCCAAGAAAGTGAAGTTTCGGAAAAAGGGGGTTAATCTTTGGAAACCGTTGGACTAATAAATGAAAATTATTATTAAAATATGTTTCATTAACCTCTTTTGGATGTGAGTTACAGTTATGCCCTCTTTTAAGGGGTTTGGAGGCATTTTGGGCAGATTCCAGAACTTGATTTTTGCTCATTCTTTGTTGTTCTTCAGAGGCTGCCAAACCTGTGGAGAAGGAGACCCAAGAACGAGAGTTTGCAGGTTTCCAGGGAGACCCAAGAATGGGAGTTTGCAGGTTTCCGAGATGGCTAAGGATGAGAGTTTGAAGCCATTCAATGTGCATGCTCATACAGAGTTTGCCTTTGTGCTGAACATTGCAGATTTGTGGGTTTTCGGGTGTGTTTTTTTGTATGAGTTTGGTGTTTACAGTTGAGTATTTCATATCAGTTTCGGTTGCTTCTGTATTTTAGACTTTAAGGTGTTAAAATAGAGCTGAATATATGTATTGGGATGTGATTAAACTTCTGAGATAGATTATTAGTGTTTTTGTGGTGTTTTCGGGCATTTTTGTGTTAATTTCGGGAGCATGATGAGCATAGTTTTTGTCCTACATTTGACAACTGTTGCGTAAAGGCTATACAGATCTAGAAATGTCATTTTTTAGGCTGTTATGCTACTGAAATTTCTGTAAAAATGTCCACTTTCAAATTTATTAATAATAGGTGAAGCTGTGAAGCTTTTGGCACAATTTCTAGCATACCTGATTTGGGGTTTCTTGAAAAATTTGGTGGATCTTTGGAATATTAGTTGTTTGATTTTAAAGATCTGATTTGAGGCTTGAAATATCATGTAAAATCAGAAAAGGGACATTTCAGTGGTATCAGAGACATGATCTTGCCAGCCAGAGGGTTTGTAGAAGCTTGCATGTCAATTTTGACAACTACCCAGATCTTGCATGTCAGTTTTGACAACTACCCAGATCTTGCATGTCATAATTTATGATTGCATATTGCTTCTAATCAGATGCATGTCAAAATTTATGGTTGCATGCTACTTCTAATCATTTTCATGTTAGTTCTTGGTGAATTTGGTGGTTGTAGAAGTTTGCATGTCAGCTTTGAGAACTACCCAAATCTTGCATGTCATAATTTATTGTTGCATGTTGCTTCTAATCAGCTGCATGTCAAAATTTATGGTTGCATGCTACTTCTAATCATTTTCATGTTAGTTCTTGGTGAATTTGGTGGTTGTAGAAGTTTGCATGTCAGTTTTGACAACTACCCAGATCTTGCATGTCATAATTTGGTGGTTGCATGTTGCTTCTAATCAATTGCATGTCAAAATCTATGGTTGCATGCTACTTCTAATCATTTGCATGTTAGTTCTTGGTGTTTGAAGAAGTTATATCCTATTGGGGTTACACTCTACTTTATCCAAAATGGATAGGTATAGTACAGAGTCTCAGAGGACACAATCTTGGACGATTGATATCCAAAGTCAAAACAGTAGAAAGGATGGTTATTTAGACATTCGAGATAAACTTATGAAAATAAGCCATGACATGTCTGAACAGTTGGTTGAGCACCACCGTATAATGAATGACATGTTGTCCGACCCAGCTAAGATGGATAAGTTGACTGGATTTCTAGTTGGCAGATTTTTTCATAGGGTAGATGACACAATTACTAAGAACTTGCATGAGGAGAGTGAGAAACTAGCTGATAGCCAGGTAGAGGTCTCAGATTCTACTCTACCACAGGAGGTGGTGGGAAAGGATATTACACAGATTGATAGTAACGGTCAACTTGATACTCAAATTGAGACAATTGTTTACAGGTCGTCAAAGGGTGATGCCACAAGTATTCAGGATGGCATAGTTACAAGAGGCAGTGACTACAGTGTAGTGGGTTCAGATGATGATTATGATGATGTTGTTGTGCAAGATGGTGAGATACCTAGTAGAGATGAGTAGACATTGAGCATTCATGACTTTTCTAAGAAAGAGTACCAGGCACAGTTAGATGCTTCATCACATGAGGTTGAGGCTAGTAGTACTTCACATGTTTTTTCTAGCCAGCTGAAGGTGAACAAATGTAGTATTGTGACTTCATTATCTCATCATGACAGGTATGTGGAGTTAGTTGGTATTGGTCATATTACTGAGGTGAGGATTTTGCTTCAGTTACCAGTTGATTCTAGTTTACGGATATGGACTCGAGATTTTTATATTGGCATTTGGGATTTAGTTGACTGGAGATCTTCAACACTTTTTGGTAGTAGTGTTTGTTTGGGTGCTATCATGGATTTGATTAGCAGATTACATGGTGTTGTCTTTTCTTGTGCCAGTATCTTATCTGATGTTGGTATTAGTTTTTATACACCGGTGTTGGGCTTTGTTTATATATCCAGTTGACCATAATTGCTAGAATGTGTTGATGATCTTTAATATTTGGCAGTGTGTATAGATGAGTCCCAGGATCATATTGGCATTGATGACATCCAGGAGGATGCAGTGTGAAGTTTTGAAGACTTAGTTTCTTTGGGTACAGAGGAGTTGGACAACAGTGCTATAGTTTTTGATACTCCGTATGTTGATATGAGCTTTAGATTTGATTCACAAGATATGGATGGTAATACTCTAGAGACTAGTAACTTTGAGGATACTCCTTTAGATAGTGCATCAGAGGAGGTTTGTAGGAGACAATCAAGTTAGTTCCATCATGTGTCTAATCAGTTGAGAGTTAGTGACCGAGATATTGCTATCACTTTCCAGCATTTCCATGCTGCTCATTAGTTGTTAGCAGTTTATGGATGGGGTTCTCCTACTAGTGATGAGCAAGGAGGCAGTTATCTTTCCTTGATAGATTTCCACTCTTTATGGGAGGCTATTCGGATTTTGAGACAGAATTATTTTCAGTTGGTAGCCGACAGAGATTATCTTATGGAGTGGGGCAGTACGGCATATGATGCATTTTTGGCCAAGGAAGATGAGGTGAGTGAGCTTACTGAGTAGCTTGGGGTGACTTCTGAGATTCTTGAGAGTACACAGTTGGCTTTCAAGCAATCATAGTTTCATTTGGCTAAGGTGACCATGGAGTTAGAGCGACTACAGTCTTTACCTAATTCTATACAGTCACAAGCTATGGTGTTTGGTGATCCGAGGATGTCCATGGCCGAGATTGTTAAAGACAGTGGAGATGGGGATGCATCCATCCTTGATACTAACATTGGCATATCAGGTTCATTCCCACTAGAGTCAGGTTCAATTGAGTTGGGTGCTGTAGAAAATTTTTGTGGTGTGCCTGACATGGTGGTGACCTCTAGTACTAATGGCACGAAGACTAGAGATCTTGTATCAAAGACCATGTGTGATGTTGGTGAGCTGATAGTTGGCATGGTTCCTGCTAGTAATACTACTCCCTTCGCAATGTCTTCAGAGGTAGTAGTCAGTTCCAACTTGGTTAATGATCAATTGCAGTTAGTTACATCTGGATTGCAGTCTGAGCCACTGACTAATATTGGTGCATTCTATCGACATTACACTGTGAGGTATGCTCATCAATCTACCTTTGATGACCATGTTGATGAGATGATGATACAGAGATGTACTTTGGTTCCTAATTCTTATCATCAGTTATGGGATAGTTTGATGCCTCAGGATGAGAGTTGTGATGGGCATGACATGGTGATAGGTCCTGCAGTTGATAGGTTGATAATACATGACTTGGAGCAGGAGTTTTGGAGTGATGCTTCAGCAGGTGTTGTTATTGATTCTACTCCTTTGGCTATGACATCTCCTGACATAGCTGGTGATCAGTCATAGTGGGTTGTATCACTTGTTCATGGTGAGTTGTTGACCAAGGTTGGTTTTTTTTATCAACATTATATTGCAAGGTATGTACATTAGTTAGCATTTGATCCTTGTGTTGAGGAGTTGATGGTAGGAAAATTTGGTTTGGGTTCCAATTCTTGCTATTTATCTTGTGATGGCTTTTCACCATTAGGGGTGCATGGTAGTTATGGTTATGAGATAGTGGTCAGTGATCTACAAAGTTGTGTTGACTACAGGCATTGTATAGTGTGTGGATTCTCCATACTTGGTACAATTTCATTCGGGAGCATTCACCATTGTTGCAGAGTTGGATTGTACATTCCGTATAGGCCAGTGGAATGCATTGATGGTATTTAATGTGTTGGTAGTCCACTTTAATTGGGTTTTGATGTTCTAAGAGTTTGTTTCTCGTGGGTTTCTGACTGTGCAAGTTGTGATTTGGAGTTTGGTTGAGCTATAATTGTCAGTTTGATTCTGGATTCCTCTTGGTCATATTGCAGAGGATATTGTAGGACCCTATGTTAATTGGTAGTAGTATAGTTCATGACTACATTTGGGATCCAGGTGGAGTGATTGGTTTATCGTTCAGCCATTTCTTGAGGACAAGCAATGTTTGGGAGGGGAGGACTTTTCATGTCCCCTTTTCAAATAATTAAAAAAATAATAATCTTTGGTAAGGCAGGCAGGCCCAAGAAAGTGAAGTTTCGGAAAAAGGGGGTTAAACTTTGGAAAGTGTTGGACTAATAAATGAAAATTATTATTAAAATATGTTTCAATAACCTCTCCTGGACGTGAGTTACAGTTATGCCCTCTTTTAAGGGGTTTGGAGGCATTTTGGGCAGATTCCATAACTTGATTTTTGCTCATTTTTTGTTGTTCTTCAGAGGCTGCCAAACCTGTGGAGAAGGAGACCCAAGAACGGGAGTTTGCAGGTTTCCAGGGAGACCCAAGAAGGGGAGTTTGTAGATTTACAAGAAGGCTAAGGATGGGAGTTTGAATCCATTCCATGTGCATGCTCATACAGAGTTTGCCTTTGTGCTGAACAGTGCAGATTTGTGGGTTTTCGGGTGTGTTTTTTTGTATGAGTTTGGTCTTTACAGTTGAGTATTTCATATCAGTTTGGGTTGCTTCTATATTTCAGACTTTAAGGTGTTAAAATAGAGCTGAATATATGTATTGGGACATGATTAAACTTCTGAGATAGATTATTAGTGTTTTTGTGGTGTTTCCGGGCATTTTTGTGTTAATTTCGGGAGCATGATGAGCATAGTTTTTGTCCTACATTTGAGAACTGTTGCATAAATGCTATATAGATATGGAATTTTCATTTTGTAGGATGTTATGCTGCTGAAATTTCTATAAAAATTTCCATTTTCAGATTTATTAATAATAGGTGAAGCTGTGAAGCTTTTGGCACAATTTCTGGCATACCCGATTTGGGGTTTCTTGAGAAATTTGGTGGATCTTTGGAATATTAGTTGTTTGATTTTAAAGATCTAATTTGAGGCTTGAAATATCATGTAAAATCAGAAAAGGGACATTTCAGAGATAAGATAAGCATGACAACTAAGCATACATCTTATCCATCATTCTAGATGAGAGGATAAGAATGACAAGGTGTATCTCAAGTGGAGATGTTATAGACACCATGTGCATAAATGAGGTGCAAATTCCTATGTTGTCAATGTGACAACTAACAAGAGTGCACATACTCCTAGGTGACTAATAAATAAATATTAAAATAATGCATTAACCTAAGTAAACTTAAGTAAGTGTAAATAGTGAAAACATATTTACACCAACACCCCCCCTTAAGTGCAACTTAGGGGAATGCCCTTAAGCTTACAAAAAGTAGGATGAAATGCAAGATGGGTCTTGGCTACTAGGCCATGTTAGGAACCTATGTACATAATGAAATGTAATCTATCATAAAATATAGAAAAAGGGAGAACGTCATGGGAAAATCCCTTCCTCAAAAAAGAGAGATGAAAACATGATGCATGGATGGATGGAGTAATCAAGACTCCCCCATTATGACATACATTGAGTATATACAAAAGTGAAATGAGAGAAGGAAAAAGCCCCCTAAAAGGAAGAAGTCTCACCCCACAATGTAGAAGTTGATACATGACTACTAAATGATGTTCCTCCCCTTTAGAAGAAATAAAAGAAAGGGTACAAAGATGTGTCCCCTGTATGGGGAAAGAATCTAAATTATGTATGGTATTTCTAAATCTTGTTCAAGTGTTCTCGTGTCGATATTAACAGTGGCTCCTTCCAATACTACTAACAATAAGTGAAAATCTAGCAAGGAGTGATGTAGAACCTATTTCTAGAAACAAACAGTCTCCTCAAATTATAGAGACACTTCCTACAACTATTGTACATAAGGATCCATAATCACTTTAGCCTGTAAAGACTAATTATATAGAGAATGGAAATGACTGCCAGAGTGAGCCCCCATAAAAATTGTAGAAGGATCATCCTCATCAAAGAGAAGCAAGATACCATCAAAGAAGTCTCCCAAATCTATGATGTTTGACTCCACAAACAAACTTGAAATGTTAGTCAAGAAGTCATTGCCTGAGGCAAGAACTAGAAGATAGAGTGCACCCTACTATGCTAAAGTACATGAATCTGTCATTGTGACAATGGATTAGAAATTCAAATCAAAAAGAATACAAATATCATCGAGGATGTGTCCCACATCTTGAATGTGAGAATTCATGAACAGGCCTAAAATGGTAGGAAGGAATTCATCACATGAAGGTAAAGTAGGAAGACATAAAGGGTCACATTGCACTAAATTTGAAGCATCTCTGGCTAAAATAGGATCAGTAGGAGTAATAGGAGTGCATGGAGGTGTGATTGCATCTAGAGTTGAAGAAGCCATAGTTGGAGTGATTGGATGTAGAATGTCCTCTGGAGATTGAGGAACACATGGATCTTCATATGCTTCCCAAATAGACATCCAAATATCATATGAAAAACTTTCTATTCAAAGAGGATAAAAAGATTCCTTACTCATACTATTATACAAAAAGTGATGAAGTTGTACAAGATGTGTCCAATTAAAATGTGGTGGCAATGAATAGAGATAAGGAAGCAATTATTGATGGTCTCTTAGATGATCAAGTATCAAAGCACTCCATTTGTGATAGTTCCTTGTTGTCAACTATGGTCTAATACCAAGCTAACAAATCTGACAAGATTCCATGAGATCAATCAATGAACCCCCAAAGAATCAAAGAACCACCTAATGAATGATTTATGCACCAGGTAGCCACTTGCCAATTTAGGGCCTATTTTTAAAATTAGTATTTATATCCATAGAACCTATAATATGATTACAAATCTAGAAAGTAGACAAAAAAAATGCACATTTAAAAAAAATGGCATCTGATTTTGGAGTCCAAATGAGCATGTACTAAGTATTTTAAGTGACAAAAATCATGATTTGCAAGTTACTGAAAAATTTAGGAATAAATGTCTCAAAACACCTACACCAATGTGTAGATTGTGAAATTCTACCCCAAAACAAAAATAAAAAAATTTCACAAAAAAGAGTTCGTATGAGGGAGATATCACTATTTAAAAGTCATTTTTGCTGCTATTTTTTTCTGAATCGCCGCCATTGCACCTCTAAAAATCAAATGGCTGTAGATTTTGCCTCAGATATCCAATTTCAATGAAACAAAATCTGATTTGGGGGTTTTCCAACCTTCTAAATGTGATGCAAATATCTAATGGCCTGATGGACAAAAAATATTTGGAAAATAATGAAGATCCAAAAAAATTACAAAGATGTAGATGAATAAAAATGTAGATCTGAAAATTAAATGAATAGATTTAAAATGATCATACTAATTTTGCAAATTGGGCCTTTGGGTGCTGATTTACTAATTTTTTTTGGTCAATTTTGACAATGCCTAGAGTAGAAAAAATTATAGTGAAAATTTACCAAATCAATGTGCCAGACACAATGACAAGATCCACTCTAGCTTTAGATGCTCCCAAAGACTATGATACTTTGGATCTGGGTCATGGTACTGAAGCAAGAATGGTGTCGAATGACTATGTGAAGAGAAATTCTCCAAGAACTTTGATACCATTTAAGAATTCTATATAGCTCTGATACCATGTAAGAATTTTTCTTAGGGCAAGATTCATCCAAGATTGTAGAGCTCAAAGACAAGTACATTTGTAGACCAAAAAAGAGTATGATCAATATATTAGAGTATGTCCTCATACATTTCTTTGTGGGTATGTGCAGGATCATGGTGTGCCAAAAAGTGGCGATCTAAAAAATATGTAGTTCTGAAATGCCTCAAAGAATTTCAAAATCTATTCCAACTTTTTTCCCACCCATCCTAATACTAAATGAAAACAATTAATACCTTTATAATTCCCACTATATCTTTCGATACCAACCTTATATGGTCATCTTTAAAACATCCCAAAAATGTGTTTTTGGCATGTTCTTATGTGTTTTTTTACTTCAAGCATGTACCTGACGACTTTTTTTAAACCAAAATTTGATGTAGTGAAAAGGGTTTCTTAAGAATGTTCTTAACTTTTCATAAATGTAAGGCTTGTTAAACTACGAGTTCAATAAGTAATTATTACTTATTTTATAATGGAGTTAGCTACAAAGTGTTGATTGACATACTGGTTGAAAAATAGCTATAACTTTCAAACCGTATAAGATTTGTGAAATCCAAAAGATGTGTCACATTCTATGCTTCGAATAGTATAAGAAAAAAAAAAAGAAAAACTTAATTTTGATTTTTTTTGAACTAGTTAAGTTGGTCAGACACGAGAGTTTTTAAATTCTGAAAACAGTATAATAGAAAATTCATAATTAATTATTTATTTGGAATAAAATTTCCCAAAAATATGCATCACATCCAAGCATGATTTTAATTTTTATATCTAAAATTATATTTAAAAATATTATCATTTGATTATGATTAAGGTGGTCAGACATACACCTACTTTTTATTTTTGCCCTGAAAATTTTTCAGTACTGCATTAAAATCCAAACTTTTGACCAATCAAATAATTTTTTCTCCAGATAAGGCCTTGTTGTTTAGAAATTGCATTCAATTTCCTATAGATTATTTTCTTACAACTTTTTCATATAAAATCTAGAACCACTTTAAAATTATGTATCAAGTTGACATAACCCTGATTTGTTGGTTTTTCATTGCCACTTAAGGCCATAGTTTGGTACACCATGATCCTGCACATACCCTTGTATTGTATGTGATAATTGTACACACTAGGATTTCCTATATATAAAGGCCTCTCAAGAAGCACCTAGAAGGTCTCTAGAAAGAACCAAGAGATAAGATAAGCATGAAAACTATTTGCATAATTTCATGGATAATGAAGTAGAGGTGGAATGAGGGAAATAGTGTATAATTTTAGGACTTGGAGGACATCTATGAGAAGAACAATATTTAGATTTATGTTTAGAATCCTATAAGATGGTCTTCTAGCTACTCAAAACATCTTTTTGAGCCTAGTGTGTCTAATCTAGGATCAATCTAGGCTTTTTGGCAATCCTACACTAATAGATTTGGCATCGATTTGTGATGGCTATGTGTCGCAATTATGATCGCAATTATGACAAAAAAATTTTCCACTGCAACAGACATAGAAATCATAGTTATTTAGTCACAAATTACGACGTCTATCCTCTGCTATCGCAATTATGACACCCATTTGTCACTATGCAGCTACCTTAGTGTGACATCAACCCTGTCACAATTCCTATGTCTTCTATCACAATTTTGACGGGGTTGCCATCACATCTACAGCAACCCCATTGCAATACTTGAGGTAGCCGTCGTAATTGCGATGCCAAACCAAGCAATTGTGATGGGGTTGTTGTAGATGCGATGACAACCCCATCGCAATTGCTTGGGTTGGCATCGCAAGTACGATGGCAGTGCCTGGCTGTCATCGCAATTGCGATGGAGGAGAAGTAAAACAAAAATATATATATTTCATTTCTCATTAAGCCCACACCACTCCTTACATTGGTCTTGATCTTCTATTCACTCCTTCTCTCTTCCCTAGGTCACTGTCCTCATGATGGATCATGGCGCACAATCTAAAATGTTGATTCAATAAACATAAACATGGTTCAATCGAGAGGCCTTCAAGCATATTAACATGTACTATGGAAAGTTAACATCTTTGTTACATAAGAAATGTACTTTTATGAAGTTACCTCAATAATTAATTGAAGGATATTAATGTAAGATATATTATGAACATAAAAACAAAGAATATTAGGATAAACTACTAACCCACTTTCAAGCTTTAATAGATTGCTCTTTTAATTTCCTACTGCTCATCATGTCTATTTTCCTAGCCATAACCAATGCAGCATTTAGAAGGAAAGAGCATTTCAATTCCATAAAAACTATACTTGAAACTTTCTCCTAACTAAAATGGGAAGAAGTACAAGATAAATGACCCAATTCATTCTATGACAATTACATTTTAGTAAGAAGAAAACTTGCATACCAATATAACTAAGTCAAGAATTTGTAGCATTTCCTAGAAGCCAAGATTCTCAATGAAAATATTCTCAAAATCTAGAATTTCATAAACTCAAAAATCAGTTTCACCCATAGAGTCCCTTTATCCTTTCATATTTACTGCATCCATGAGCTATCGTATTTTTGACTCCATGAGATTTGAACCTACTATTTTTAAGCCCTCTTTAAGTTCTTCAAAAGTGATTTTTCCACTATTCTCTAAATATATCTAGCATTTTGAACATCTCCCTTAGGCCAGCAATTTCATCTTCTGACATTCTTTCATCAATTTCATCTTAATGTCATAAGTATACATGAATCGACACTTTAATATATGGAAGGTTTGTTCTTGGTAGTTTGTTAGTTTGGAAACACAACATCAAAGAGGCATTTCTTTACATGGACAAAGGCCACATAGAGCCATGACTCTAGGGTGGTTGTGGCTCTCTACCTTTATAAATAGATAAGTAGAGCAGATCGCTGTGGAGAAATATCAATACACAGCATAAGACTCCCAGCGATCAGCAAATATATATCAGTCATAAGACTCTTAGTAATCTTGGAAATATATCAGTATTATATTTTAATATATGTTCATTAAGGACTAACATATAGGAACATCAAGACAGTCAGCATACTATTCACAATATTTGTAATTCGCAGGGTCCAAACTCAAAACCAATTGAGACTAAGGTCATACTTAATTGAAGCCATTCTCTGCACTGCTATAATACAAGTAAGACCATCTATTGTTCACTCATTTATTGAAATTCTTTTATCTATCAAAAGATCCATCAAAACTAACATATCTGAGTAATGTCTTTATCGTCATTACCCATCTGTTAATGCATTTTCTAAACCTTGAACCAAAGTTTACTCAGTAATGTCTTTGGTCAATATAATGTTTAGCAATATTATATATATAATAATATTTAGCAAAATTATATTATATTAATATAGATAATATATATATACAGATGCATCACACTTCTGCTTCCAAATCCGCATCCGAATAGGTAACTTAGTTGACTATTATCATAGCTAGTTTATTTATATTAATTATTATAGATAAATCATCTATATGAGCATCATCATTTGAGCATATCAAATTGCAATCACTATAGGCTATAGCTACATATTATTACCCATTTTGCAAAACACATCTGATCTTTTAAAAGAGCACGCTTGCAAAAGACACACAAAGCATATTGATACTCGTAACTATAGAATCAGAAAAAGTGCAGATACATACTTAGAATTCAAGTGATGTACAACTGTAAATCCAATCCAGTTCATGCGTTGATTAGGCTTCAGAGTTAAAAGCTTATGTCTTGTTTCCACAAATCCAGATAAATCTCGCATTTGAGCCGGCATGCATGTTTACCCCATCAAGAAATAAGTATGAAAAACTGCCAATAAAAATAGAATATGTTCTATCCTTGAAGAAGCTCACTTGTAACAAGATGCTATTTTACACACCACGTCAACTATGACTTATAAATAAAAAGCATGAAAATGTTTCAAAAATTTCACCAGCCCAAAATGGTGGAACTCCACTCAATAGAATGTATAGAATGACTCTGACACTCCACATGTCAACTTCTTGACCATAATGCTTGCAAAGCACCTCAGGAGCTACATAGTATTGGCTACCAACTACATCACTAAATGTTTCACCTGCAAAATATATAGTTTATTCTAGTGAGTTTTGCAAAAAAAGAAAAAAAAGAGTAGTAGATCTCTAAAAGAAAAAGTAAAAGATACAACATTCTTCTAATTAAATTACTCTAATTATTTGATTCCCATAATCCAAAATACCTATAAATCATATGCTATCCGAATTATTTTGTATTGCTATGTTAGTAAACTTGTAATATTCAGAGATTTTAAATCAAGCTACCTTTTAGAATAATTTTATATTGAAAGCAATTAACAATGATGAGCCAAATGATTTATGAATTCTAATAAGTAAGATTTCTTTATATCTCTTGAAATGGTCGCCTCTTCCTAATTATATTGCACTATAAGTGTATGCTATTTCTAGATTTGATTATGTGTGAAATGTTAGCATCACGGACAATCAAGTCCAAAAAAAGAATTTTCTTCATTTGATGGATTGTGGCTTTATCTTAGCACTCATATTTAGATCATATTATTTGTTTGAAACTTGTGGAGTAGAATAATCACCAAGACAACCTCAGAAAACATTGAAGAAAGTCTAAGATGTTTTATCTCTTAGTTGAAAAATAAAGTTAGTAAAAGAAAGAAAGTTGAGGAGTCTACTAAAAGCATGCTAGCAAGAGGCTTGGTAAAAATTTTGAAAAAGAAGAGTCAAGACATCAGTTGAATAACATAAAAGAAGAATCAAGACATCAGTTGAATAACTAGGCATGACACATGTATAGGTGAGCAAGACAAAAAATTTCAATTTTCAATTTCAAGGTAGTGGAAGGGAGTCAAGTGCCGACCTAACTAAAGAACCAGAATTTTATTTTCTAATGGCCAAGTTTGGAGGAGAAGAAGGTTGAAGCATTACTAAGAATATTTTAGTTCTCAATAGCCTGGATGAAATATGTTTTTTTCTAGTAAGTACATATCTCAAAAATATTTTATTCAATTGATTGATTTCATTTTATGAAGTTGAATGGCAATGTCTAGAATTTATAGCCTAAGATACTTTTATCATAGCCTAAGATACTTTTATCATAGCCTAAGTATTGACCTTCATGTGAATACCATCTCGGTCTCACTCTTAAATCAATACTGAAGTATTATGAAAATTTGATCTAATAGCCTGAATAATATTTCCTAATAGGTTTTGGAAGAAATGGAAAAGATGATGGTGTCTTACCTGTGTATAGGAATTGCAAGTCCTACGTAATTACTAGTTGTGAAATACAAAAGAGTGAAGGAAAAAAAGAAATAGTTGAGACATGAAAGAATTTTTCAACAGAATAAAGTGTCGTGGATTTTTAGATTCAATTTGAATTCTTCCTTCAATTGTATTTTTCCATATAAAATCCTTGGGCATTTATTTAATAGATGCTCATCAAAACTTGCTGAAGGATTTTCAAAAGGTACTAGTCAGATGTTGCATCAAACTAAATGAGTGACTATCACAGGCCCTCTATCTATCAATGTCTATTCAATGTTTCTACAAAGGCTAGAATTATAGTAGCAATATGGTGAGTCATCTAGTAATTCATGGAGAAATTTTGTCAACATTAGTTCAATATGACAAAATGTAGTTTGAAACTAAAAGGTGGATCAAGCACAAGGCTTGTAAATAGAATTTTGATGTTTACTATAAGTGAGCTTCACTTTGTTTTGACAATAGTTTAATATTCTGTACTGAACAGGGCCAACCACGTGAAGGTTGAAGCTCATTTGGCCCCACCCCCCTCCCCTTAACATCGCTCTACATTCCCCGTTAACATCTAACATTCATTCATTCTTTCAACCATTAATAAAATGTAACATTCAATCAATATCACATGATAACATTCATTAACACATTAGATTCATAAGCATGCAACATTCATCAATATTTTGCATTAATACATAATTCATGAACATTCATTAGCACATAATTAAATTCATTGATACATAAGATTCAGTCATTATCAATTAAGGTATGTAGATGACAATTATTTCTTTTTTTCCTTTATATTTCTTTTTTCTATGTAAGCTCTAAGAGGAGCATCAGTGTCATCATCAATTCCCCCCTCATTAGTTGTTCTTTTCTCTATTCTTGATGATCTCAAATTCCTATGCTCTTGCAAAGGGGGGTCCTCTACAATGACAAATAAAAATGTTAACTTAAAAATAATTTATTATAATTGTTACAAGTATTTAATTATTTTAAATAACAAAATTGTGGCACTCTTTGCCTAATCTGACCACATCATTTTCTCTGGACTCAACGTCAACACGCTCATGAACATCGACCCCTCAATCCTCTACAACTACTATACAAAATGTTATGTTAATCCAAACACCAATTGCAATTACATATAAAAATTTTAATAGCAAATGTATCGCTCCACCACTGGGATGCACATCATGCAAACCTTCAGCATTCATATATTGTGTAGAAAGATTGTCAGGCTACTTTCCAACATCCTACACATTGTTATCATTGCTTGCTTAAAATAGATATACTCACTTTATATTGAAACTTAACGTCAAATAGACTAATTGGTAAAGTATTCAATTTGAAATAAATTTCATTTAGCTTGTTTACCTGTGGCTCAGATGCATCATTATTAGAACTTTCCACACTAATTTCAGCTCGTAGCAATTCAGCCATGGCTCTATAGCCTTGTTGGAGGCCAATTCTCTTATCCTCTTCTGTGAGGCATCTCTTGAACTCTGAGCCCTACATTTTTGCGTGGTATGGTGAATTTTACTTGCATTGTTTCATCAACCAATGGAGGGTACTTAAAATATCAAAAGGAAATAAAAAAGTTTCAAAAGTTGAGGATCAGGAATACTTACAACTCGTGCTTGAAGTTTCAAAAATCCACCAGAGCCGAGCTTGTGTGTCCAGTGCTTTTCTAGTCTTGCCTTTGTTGCCTTTTATGTGTTAGGCAATCTATGAAAAGTTTGAAATATGTTAGATAGTATAAATATAGAGGTTAATTAGTACATAATTACATTATCAATAGTATCGCATACCTTGGTGTACTCTCTACTGGTGTCATTGCATTTTTCTTGTCATCTTTATACTTTCCATCCAAAATCAGAGCCTACCACTCAGCCTCAGGAACATAGGGCGGATGCTCGTACCTAGGGTTATCCTGTAAATTTTTTCTATACTAGTCCCTAATATACTTCAAACATAAACCAGCTTTTTCAATGAGCTTGTTTCTCTTGAATGCACGAGGTCCAAAGAGTTGGCTCATGCTCTCTATAAGATCATCCTTCAACTTTTTGTCTTGGAGATTCCACCTTTTAAGTAAAAAAAAATATGTTAGACTCATAAATGAAGTGCAGCTATCTTTAATATAGTTCAAGAAATGGATGAAAAGGAAAACTATTCTAGCAATGATATGAAATCAAAATAGTGGTTTGGGGTTTTAGTTAGGATATGATGTTCCACTAGGTAGACATAGTGGGCCCGAATATTTGCAAACACTCATCACCAAGTTTTTTCCAAAAAACATCATTCCCTACAAAACAATCATGAGATCATTAGTCGATGAAGAGTGATCAAAAACTAAATTACTATTATATCACTATAGAATAATAACTTTAAAGTACCTAGAACTTTGGCTACTTTTAATGGAATGCCTTCATCATTGCTGACGATCAATATGACATCCTTCACCATTCCCGTACTAGGAACATAGGAACATCCAGGGAACGATGTTGCAGCTCCTATTACAAAAATGTTAAAATGTTAAAAGACATTTTTTTTTAAAACATCAAGTGCATGCTGTCTGAGTGAGGTTTATCTAGGAAGAGAAAGCCTTTAGTTTCAAATTCCAACAATCACATTCTTTGCTTGAACAAGAACATCAGGAGCCTCACAGACAACAAATTGAGAGCCATCTTGTGGAATCTAATTGTCATGCTGAAGGATCATTTCAGCCTTCAACTGAGCCGTATGGAAAAACATGTTTTTAGTGTGAAGATGGTTTAAAGGCTAGTCATGATACATTTTTGCCATGCAGATATATATGGAAGATGGTCTTATGAAATATCACAAACAAAAACATGGCTTGGTCATCCACGTGCTAAACAATATTGCTCCCAAAAAATGAAAAATAGGTCAGAGGGTCATATGCTTATAGAAAATTTTGGATGGAATTCACAAGTTTTAAGTGACATGAATGCTATTTTCTAACAATTTTGTATCCTTCTCATCTACCAAAAAATTGAGCAGATAGGCACATGGAAATAGAGAACCTATACCAATCACCAATCATGGGAATCAGTTCATCAATAGTACTTTTATTAATCCAAAAGTTTAGGGAATAAAACCAAGATGATGTGTTGAAGAATCCCTTTTACATGGTTCTTTTTGTGTTGAAGAATCCCCTCTCCACACCTAAGAGGAACTAGATAATGGTATATCCTTGATGATTGTTCATAGAAGGAAAACAACTCTTCCTAAGTCTCTTTTGAAATCCCATCCCCAAGTTTAGTGCAGATTGCCAAGAAAGGGTTAGATAAAAATTTGAAGTAAAAGTTATCCAAAATGGCAGCTTGGCTCAGTTATATTGTAGAATGGCTTGGTAGTCATTGGCTTTGGTTTTGTGTATCTGCTGTTTGGTAGTTGATCCACTTCTATTCTGTTGATGCTTTGTTGTAAAAGTAGACAATGGCTATAACTCAATATACCTGAATTGATATAAATTGGTCTTCACTTAAGCAAGATGTGCATCTACATGTTCAACAATCAACCCTCATCTATCACTATCATGAAAGTAATGCTAGTGGTCTCATCTTGGCAGTTGATGACTCACACACAAGATGTATAATTTAAACCTATTAAGAATTCATGAACTAGTCAAACATAGAATGGTAAACACGCTTAAATGTCAGAACTAAACTTTGTTGAAAAACCAACACTGCTCATGAAAATCTTACTATATTAACACCATGCACATGACAATGAATTTCAAGTCAAACCTTTCAAGTTTCACTCTTTGATGTCAACTAGTATTAATTAAAACATAGAATAGTGTACATGCAATGGAAATGCCAATATGGCAACATAATATCACCAGAAATGTTCCCAGTTGTTTATTATGTTGTGGGAAAAAGGCACTGATCCTGCATATTTACCATATGGAATGATAAATCACATGTGACAAGATACACTTGCAGAAGAAAAATTGAAATTAATATTATATTAACAAGTAGATGTCGATAACTTGAATTGGTGAATATCCATCAAGCTTATCAAGAGCAAAATTGCAAACCAGATGCATTAAAATCCAGTCACAATGGAGACTTCATATGGCTCGCAAAATGCCATATTTTATATGCAACCTATAGATATTATATGTATCTTTAGGCATCAATGAAGTAGTTATCTGTTGATGGTTATTGCCTAAGTCAATATGTAGAAAACCTCAAGATATTGCTTGATATGTACAATCAAAATAGAAATGCTTTTCCAAGTCTCCATAGTCTAATAAGACTACTTGAAATTAGTATTTTGACTAGGTCAATTTCCATCCATTGCAACAATAGCAAAGGTAGTCATCATAAATGAACTTCTAGTGAAGCCCAAGCCTTTCCTAATTGCTTCAAATACAAGCTAGAAAAATCCTATCCATCCTGCAATACAAAGAAAGAGGTAGATCCACTCAAAATGTCATCAGGAGAGAATTTTAGTACAACTTAATTGTACTCTAGTAATTATAAACCTGGAAAGGGGAATTTATTGAAACAATAAGGGCATTTTCAGTTTTCTTAAACTTCATGACAAACATAAAACATTGGAAGAAGGCATAATATGAAAATGGACAAACTTGGATATAAATACTTAAAATGCTAGCATGTCAACTAAGATGATAACTATAGTCTACACACAATGAAGTTAGCAAACATGTAATTTTCCCTTTTTGGAATGATATGGTTAATGAATAGATTAGCCTATTTTTTGGCCCTTGTAGGCTAAGACCAATGGTTTGAGGGTCCGAGTTGGAAGTGAAGGAGGGTTATTCACATTCCAATGGGTTGCAGTGTTCAGGATTGCTCTTAATCTAGTTCAATTTGGCATACTTGGTATTTCTTAAGTGACTATTTCAGGAAAAAAGTAATCATTACTAATTACAGTAGGGCATCTGAATAGGCTATTAGCAGTGTTGATCACTAGCACTGTTGGGTTGATCAGATATTCAAAGATTAATATTCAAGAATGTCTTAGAGCTGGAAGAATGTTTAGAGAATAAAACCAGGCTGATGTAAATCCAATAAAGCATGCTTGCATGCATAGTTTATCAACAGTTAGAGCTGGTGGTTAATGAGTTTATTCCAGTCTTTATTAGTGAGGTTTTTTTAATCTTTCTATCATGTATTAAGTAATCTTCAAAGGCTTTCTAAGTAATCTTTCAAATATTCAAAAGAAGGTGATGATTCATCTAAGAAGATGTGAAAAATACACGAAAAAGTAATGTTTGAATTCAAAGACAGTAGACATGTGAGTCTGGTTAATCATTCACATGAATTATAAAAACCAAAGGCGTATCAAATAAATAGTTGTAAAAAAATTGTGAAAAAGTTTAAACATTGAGTGACTACCAAAGGGGGGTCATTACAGTCTACATCGTAAACACACAACACTTAAACACATAAAAAAAGAGAGAAAAAGAGGGATTTGTGTACTAGTAGATGGTGCAACAGTCAACGCCTATAAGCTGCATGTTGTCGAATCAGCAGTCAAAAAGAGATTTGTGGTTGTCCTGGATGGAGGCGGTGTCATCATAGGATCTGAAGCTGAAGAATAAAATTGTTAGAGCATGCATAAATATAGAACGTGTGGACTAGCATGGACAAGATTGTTAGAGCATTTAAAAAAAAGATTGTTCAAGCATGTATTGTCAATGATTATGATAATTCCTATATATATTTAGTGGAAAACACAAGTGGGGAATGGAACATGTGATCTACCTGAACCACCTGCAGCACCCTCATCATGGGAATGGGGCTCCAAATCATGCAATAAATTCTGTAAAGACAATGCATCCATATTTTAGTTAATTCCATAAAAGAGCATAACATAAAAACTATTATTGAACTCTTCCAATAATTAAAAATTTCATTAATACTTACTTTTAAGGTTTCAGAGGTGTGCAACAATTCAGATGCCCTATCTTTTATTTATTGAGTAGTAGGCTTAATAGTTGGCAAACATATAATTTATTTGCCAATTTTCTTTAGCAACTTTTTAATGAAACTGATCAGGTCATCGGTCTCTACTAAATAAATATAAAAAGGGTCTTCCTTAGGGGCAGGCTATTGAGGGATGGCAGGTTCCTTTCCCTCCCTCTGACCACTAGCCCTCTGTGACAACAATAGTATTAGTATTATCAAAATTACTCCAAAACAATGAAGAAAACAACATTAAAAAAAAAACATTTTGCTTCTATCTAGTTTGCAAAATTAAAATGAGTTTTACCTACTCATGTGTAGATGATCTGGGAACATCGCCAGCATCCCCTCTGGGCAGTTGCTCCATATTGTACCCTTGTGTCAAAGATCAAGTATAAAAAATGTTATCCAGAAATTTATTGACTAAATGGTATGTTGGAGTCATTGATTAGAAGTTGGTTTAATAGTATGTACCACCCCCATGATAGTAGCCTCATTTGTATCTATGTGGTTCAAATTTTAGTTAATAAGAAGCTCTTCCCCTGCACGTATTGATTTTATTGCACAGATGAATACACGATTTCCCTCGCACGCCTCAAATATGCAATTGGGTTGCTTTATAGTTGACCCAGGTCGTGTACTATTTATAAAACCTACAATATTCCCTGTTGCTTTTTTCCTTCCATAATGTATATAGCCACACTTTTACTTTGATTATTGTCTTGCTGTTGTATATAATTTGCTGAGAGGGCATACCTACGCATACTTTTTTTATATTGAACAATATGCATCCAACTTTTGTAATCGTAACATGGTCCAACATACTCCATCAATTCAAAAACTTTTTTGTAAGACACCTTTATGTCATCCATAGAAAATAGGCCCAAACCATGTAATTATGATGGTGCTATGCAATATATCCTCTCGTTAACACAAAAATTAGTGTTTATTGGAGGAAGTTCCTTGGGTACCCAATGCTTCTGTAGATGTTGGTGCCTCAAGGGCACTTCAATGTCACCTTCCATCTCATCATCATAAGAACATGACCCCCTTTGAGCAAGGAAAAATTTCATGCATTTATTGAATTTCCTTCTAGTCCTTTGACCTCTAGTTAATCTCACTATTCTAGATAAACTGCATGTCTCACTTTCCTCTTCTATTCCTATATTTCCCTCTCTCGAGGAAGACACTTCTGACAAATACCTATTCGCTAGTACCTAAAAATGGGAAAGATCTTAGAAGGCATCAATCTTACTATTGATAAGTGTATTAAATAGACTATCTATAAGGAGTATTAACTTATACTTGTCGATCCATTAGACTATGCGGGATGCTCCTGAGAGGGGTTTAGTTTCCTGCAAATCTAATTCAATTATCGTGAGCATAATCACATCATAATCATAATCACATCCATCATAAGCATCACATAAAAATTTAAAACCTTAAAAGTTACATAATATAACACTTAAATTAGGCTCACATTATAACCCTACTAGGGAAGTAGGCATAGTGAAGGGCTAAGCACTTATATTATGTTTTCCCTATGAATTTTATTCTAGGTACAACTCCCTTTTATAGATATTTAGAGAATTCCCTTTTCTAAACTAAACAATTAAAAATGGTTTTAACCTAAAAGAAAATAAGGATGAATACATTCATGCATCAATATGTGTTTTAAATAGTTTTATTTAATTAATTTAGATTAATAGTTAATTTAGATTAGCACTATTCTATTTCTAGTTGAAACTTGTAGCTTTTAAATAGATAATGAATAAACTATGTAACCATATAAGACAAATATATTTCTATCAAGAAATGAATATTAAATAGATTAAGGATTGATGGCATACCTCTAAATTTTATCATCATCGTCGTCGTTGTCATCATCATCATCATCATCATCATCATCATCATCATCATCATCATCATCATCATCCTCATCGTCATCATCACCATCATCCTCGCCATCATCATTGTCATCATCCTCATCGTCGTCATCATCATCAACATCATCATCATCAACATCAACATCATCTTCATCATTATCATCAGTAGCAACATCTACATCATCTTCTACTTCTTCAGTATCTTCTTCTTCCATCGCATTATACTTTATTGGCCTCCCTCTCAGTTCATGTCTAATAACAAATGACCAACCCAATTTATGTGGAACCTCTGAGTAAAATACCTACTCACATTGTCTTGGAAGAACATAGGGCTCATCCCCAACTAGTTCAAATGACCTTGTATTAACCATTGTAAATCCATTACCATGTTCAATAATAGTTCTATCAGGATCATTTGTATTAAATCATAGCTTGTACCATTTGACAACGAAGAGTACTAATTTGAAAGAACTAAAGTCACACTCAAGTATATCATCCAAAATGCCATAGTATCAATTTTCAGAGTCTCAAGGATGTAAGTCATTTGTAGATGAAATATTAGTCACTTGAAAGATTGTAGTTATTCCTATATCACAAGTTTTCTTCATGTCATCCAAAACTTTGACACAAAATTTTTGACCATTACAGAACATAGCCTTGTGGTGTTTAACCTACAATAATATTTGAAACATGTCAAAATTATTGTATCATGAGTTGATAAACATACGGGTGATTAATAAATTTGTACATACCTAGAAATCTCTTAAACCACATGCTAAATCTATTTCCCTTTGCGTAACATTGGAATCTCATTATGATGAGCTTCTTTAACCAATGAAGATACACCTTCCGATGTTAATGTCCGACCAAAATGTTGACATCATTCAATCCATACCGTCATCCAATCAAGATTGTTTGCAATATACAAATGTAGTGCATCCCACTCTCGAGCACCTGTAAAAAAAAATTAAACAACTTACAACTGATTTATTTTGAAGATAAAGAAATAATTTATTACAATAACATCTTATAATTTATTACCTCTCACTTTCCTCAATGTACCTTTCCCCATCAAGTACTCCCCTTCTAATTTTTCAAAAGGCTCGAGATCCCAAATATGATCTACATGGATATTTGATGCAAACTTAGGAAGATATTCAGTAATGTACACCATAGTTTGGTATACCATGTACCCCTCTACCATAGAACCCTCAGGATGTGCTCTTTGTCGAACCAAAGCCTTCAAATATTTCAAGTGCCTCTCAACTATGCACATTGACCTAGTGTGTATAGGTCTACACAATTGAATCTCCTCAACTAGGTGTATGAGGTAGTGGTCCTGTGCATTGAAAAAAGTTGGAGGTAGAAACTTTTTCATTTCACACAGTAAATGAGGAATTCTTCTCTTCCAATAGTTTATATCTTCTTTATGGATTTCTTTAGATGATAACCACCTACATTAAGAGATTCAAGTCACAAAAAATATATAGATACAAGACTTTACAAAATAATATACAATAGATTACATAGCAAGAAAAAAAAATCATGAATATAATAAACATATACAACAAATTGAATAGATATTACTGCTTACCTCATGTATTTTCCAAGATCGTATATCACTTGTTTGATGTTATTGTTGAAGGGCTCTAGGAGAGATAGAGGAAGCACGTACTGTAGTAACTATAAACCAATCACTTCATTTTTTTTTAACATAACATAATGAACAGTACACGTAGTTTATGAATATATTGTATATACAAAAGAGCATAACTTACCTTGATGAAAGTATGCCAATCATGCATTTTGAGCCCTAGCCCAAATTCACTTTTTTTTTATATGAGATTTTTTATGCTTGCAGAAAATCCTGTGGGAAATCAAATTTTTCGTATGACTTCTTTTATGGCATCACTTTGCTGCTCCGTTAATAACCAAGGAAGGGCACTTATATTAATTTGGTCTCTATTGCTATTTGAGTGAATAAAATTATTCAATGCATGATTGGATTCATGAATGTCATTACAAATTTTGACAATTTTTTCTTTGTCACACCTTCCATTCAATATTTTCCACAATGTCTCTATTATATTCTTTCCAATATGCATAGTATCAAACAAATGCACAATTTTTAAGTGCTCGTAGTAGCGCAACCTACTAAATTTTTTGGGATAGCTTTTTAGTCCCTCTGGAAGGTTGTCAGTATTGCCTTGACGACCTTCACGATCATCAATTACACAATTAGTAAACAAAAATAACAATAGAAATATATAAATTACAAAAATAAGCCATTAGGTGGAACGACATTACCTCGACGATTAATTCTATTATATTCCAACTTCCATAGCCGAGGTATCATTCTTCATAGCTTTGATGTAGTCTCTTCTTTCCCATTGAAAAGATGTTTTTCCATACTTCAATACTTATGATTTCTGTGGAGGAAGTGTCTACACTCATCAAACACTTGCTTTCCTAAAATTTTTGAATGATGAGATTTCATCTTTGGACCACAAACTGGACATGCAAATTTTCTTTTTGTTTGAAGACCTACAAGATAATGATATAATTGGATTATTAAATATGTTGATTTTTATAATTAGAATTATCGTGCGTAACTTGAATTCACTATAAAATACCACAAAATTGTGTTAGCCCTAGGGCATCATGTATTGTCCATGCAAGTATTGCATGGAATTGAAATTTTCTTTGTCCTATTGGTCTAGACGCATCATATATAGTGACACCATTCCATAACTCCACCAACTCATTGATAAGAGGCTCAATATATGCATTCATATCTTTAACTTGATATTTACCTACTTGAATGAACAGTAACATTACATAATTATTCTGACCATTTTACTGCAAGATTTGTAAGTACATGTAAATTAATAACTATCAAATGATAAGATACCTAGAACAATCATTGCCAACATAATGTGCTTGCTCTTTATTGACATCCACGGAGGAATATTATTGTTGATAACAAAAATAGGCCACACTAAGTAAACAGATCTATCTCTCTGAATGGACTGACACCGTCCCCTACCAATGAAAGCCTGAGATTACAAGGTTCTTCTTTGAAGTGTTGCCACTTTTCCTCTATGTGCATAAATGCTGAACCATCTATAGGGATTCAGATAATGTCATCTTGACTTCTATTGCATGCATGATAATCCATAAATTGAACCAAGCTACTACACCTGAATAATTGTCGCATCCATGGAATAACGGGGATGTAACGAAGAACCTTTTGAGGCACCTTTTTTGTTAGTCAATCTATTCGATATCTACTCATATGACATATATGTCATTGTGTTGTAAATTTATGTTCTTTATAATATATAATATGATCATTGGGACAAGCATGTATTGCTTGATACTCCATTCCAATATCTTTCATAATAATAGATAATTCTCGATATGAGCAAGGTAGAATATTTGATGATGGTAACAGAAACTCGCCTATCAATCTACAACAAAAAATATAAGTTGTTAATATAAACAATATTAGTGGTACATTATTCACCCTTTGTTAACTATAAAGACATATATGACATAACTTAACATACATGACATTGTTATGTTGGATAAACTATTCATAACCTTCAAGTTCAACAACAAAAATATAGCAAAGAGAAGAGTTGTTTGGGAGTCTTTGTATAGGGGCTCATATGCCTTCTCAAGTAGAGGTACATCGAGGCTATCATCATCATCATGATCAAATACGCTTGGACTGAATGTGTCATGGATCAATGTATTTATACCATCATCTTCAATTGTGTTTTTTGGCGCATGATGATCATCTTCCATGGGATCATTATCTTCACCTTGGATATTCACACCTCGATGTTCCTCCACTTCGAAAACCATATTCTTCATATTGTTGTGGTTTATATCATGTACTTCTCTAGGGAGATCAACCTATATAAAATTGATTAACATAAATAAACCATGATCATCAACTCATCATCAAGTGATTTCATATGTATATAAATTGTTAAAATGATATAATGAATGACTTACCAGTGGATGATAGTCATGCCCCCCTTCAATGTGACCATTCTCCCTACAATGTCTCTTATCTGTTTTGATTAGTAGTCTTCTACAGTTTAAGCCCTTACAAATTTTGCAAGGAAAATAACATTTTCCATCACCTTTTCTTTTCAAGTTAGACCAAAATCCAGTGATTGTCTCCCTATTTTTTTCTTCACTTATATTATCTGACATGATTGCTCTTCGCAGAAAGCTAAAATTGGGCTATGAAAACTTTGGTCTACAACTTTCACAAACTAAGAAAAATTGTCAAAAGTACACAAATCTTCTTAGACCTAGGTAAATACTTTAATATTTTAAAAATACTTTCTCTGACTTTATTCCTAAGACATTTAATCCAATCACCTTTTATAACATTCAGTCAATTGCTCTAGGCAAATTTCTGGATAAGATTATTTGTAAAACTTTTACCAACCGCTTGAAGGTATTATTTCAAGAGACCTTGCAACACTAAGCCACTAAAAGAAATTTCAAAACATATAAGGTAAAAGTCTAGTTAAAATATACATTAGATTAAAAAATATGCAATTTTCATACCTGAGCGTGTGGCTATATAACTCGTGCAACGACCTTCTTGCTTAGCTATAGAAGCTCTCCAACAATCATATCATACAAGCTACAAGGCCTAACAGAAAATTCAAAACATATAAGCTAAAAAGTCTAGTTAAAATATACATTAGATTAAAAAATATGCAATTTTCATACCCGAGCGTGCAGCTAGATAACTTGTGCAACGACCTTCTTGCTTATCTGTAGAAGCTCTCCAGCAATCAAATAATACAAGCTACAAGGCCTAACAACAATTTCAAAACATATAAGCTACAAGTCTAGTTAAAATATATATTAGATAAAAATATATATACAATTTTCATACCGGCTGAGCGCACGGCTATAACTCGTACAACGACCTTTTAGCTTAGTTGTAGAAGCTCTCCAACAATCAAATTATACAAGCTACAAGGCCTAACAAGAATTTCAAAACATATAAGCTACAAGGCAAGACATATTACATGACATGGAAAAAAGAACACAATTTACAAGCTTTAGCAAGACATACTAAACGACATCATCGTGCTAGAGAGATCATAATTATATGAGTCAAACATAGTCATGAAAAAGCACATAAATTAGTTATTATATGCAATTAAAAGATATATAGTTAGATAGGGACATCCATAGGGCATATTGAAGAAATGAAATGTTCATATAGATTTCATACGGGATTTGGAAGATGTTAGTGTTCTAAGGCAAAGAATCCATTCATATAACCATAATGACTCTACTAAGGTTGATTCTAGTGAAAAAGGACTTGAAATTTTTGAAACTCCCATGAACCAAGATATAACTAAAGAGGTCGAGATGCACCTGGTGGAAAAGCAGGAAACTCAACCCTAACCACAATAAAATAAAAATTGAACACTAACAAGAAAAACCATTTTGAAGTTTGATCCCATGCCAAATCAAGAAATTTTTTAATGGTAATAGCTGAAGTTGTGTTGTACGCTCTTGTTGCCAAATCAAGAACCTAACATTAAACCACATTAAACTTGAAAAACAAATGAAACAATAAACTAGATTGAACCCTAATATCACCACCAAGTCTAATTGAATGCTGACCCATGTTGAACTCTACACTTACAACTTAACCAATATGAACTTTAACCATAAATCTTGTATTGAAACTTTGCTAACTATATATCAATAATATTTTAAATAATTTACAATATTAATTATTATCTTATCAAATTATTACATATACATCTTTATTTATTTATTTTTCCCAATAATTAATATACATCCTTATTACATATAAACCTTACACCGAATCAAATCTCAACCCTAACACTAAACCCAATTCTATATTTCACTTGAACACTTAAAATAAAGATTAAAACAAGTAGAACCACCATATGCAAAATTAAACTTTAAAATAAATTTCAGCCTAAACTTTACAACCATCATCATCAAGCTTATCTACTATAAGGTTTAGAGTATTTGCCATTCTAAAATCTGCGATATTGCTATCAGGATTTAACTATGTGATTTTGAGTCAAACTCGTTGACCCATGTTTCATGAATAGTGATTCAATATGAATCCATCTCTCATGAGAATAAATGGAACACTTATCACTCATTGGAACAAGTATTTTTTGAAATTTTCTAACTCATTTCATCACAAATCCCTTGATTTCAATTCCATATCCTTGATTAGTTTAGCCCAACTCCTGGTCACACCTTCACACCCTGGACAAACTCAACTACTTAGCAAGCCAAAGTTGCCCAAACTCATCTTTCCAACTTGTAGACCTGGAAATTTCCACCAAGACCATCTAAGACCAATTAAGAGCACTACCTCTACTGCTAAAGAAAAAAGAGGGTGGTTTCCATTTGCAATGTGGTAATGATGTGTAAATCTCACAACAAGTGTATTACATACATTATGATTATATTATTATTATCTAATTGATTGCAAGTTCCAAGACAAGCTTATTTCATCTTATTTTTAGGTTAGAGTTATATCTTTGATTATAATTTTTTTATTATCTAATTTGGATTTTTGAATTTAGGGCAAACTGTAAGGCAAACTAGGAAAAGGAAATTACACATTGCGAAGGGGTAAAAATTGATGAAGAGGTGCGACTCTCCCTCACATGCAAGGTATAAAGAGGAGAATGTTTCATTTGAAGAGTACACCCAAGGGGATAATATATTACTCTCAATTTAAAAATTGAAACACAGTAGCTCAATTAATTAAAGGTGGTGATCCTTTATTCCTTATACCAATAAAGCACAAAGGACAATTCATTCCAAGCTCAGAAGGGTGACTTATCAATCATCATTCATGGCTCCATTGAAACAAATCCTTAATTAATCCATCAATCATTAATCCCTCAAGAAATCAAGCATCAATCAATCAGCAAGATCAAGCAAAAAAAATCAAACTACATCAATCACAACTTCATCTTGGGACTACGAAAACAAATAATTCAGCAATTAAGCATCTCTCTATCAAATTAGCATTTATTCAATCATCACTAAAAAATGTATCAGACCAAAATTTATTACATCATCACACATCAATTATCTAATCAACAATCGCTTAAATCATCACTCAATAATAGCTCAAATGATACAATCAAGTAATTGGATTAGATCAATACTGGATATAGAAGGCATTATCTGTTGTAGAAATTATTAAGATATCTACGATGAATATGTAGTTTAACTTATAATATCTTATGAATTTTGTATAGTTAATGATGTGAAATACTAAACAACTTAGATTCTTTATCTATTTATCAAATTTTGATATTCTCCTAAAAAAAATCATGTATAGGATAGCAAAGAAATACAAGGGGGAGGGCAGATACAGGTTCCCCTTTTAAATAGACCACCCCATGTTGGATGGACATATTCTTGCCACTCATGAGCCTATGGGAATTGTATCTTGCCCTTGGGATTTGTTGTGGTGACAGTTCCAGAGTAGCCTATTGTTCTTTCCTTTCCAATGTCTACAATGGCTTCTTGTAGAAGTGAACTAAAGGTTGGAATTTATCATATATGGCTTAATAAGGAGACATGAGTAGTGAGGGTAGAGATGGGTTCCCCTTGTAAGTAGACCACATCATGTTAGGTGGATGTATTCTTGCCACTTGTGGGCCTAGGGGTGTTGTATCCTGCATTTGGGATTAGTTGTGGCAAATGTTCTAGGGAACCCTATTCAAACCCTAATATGGTTGGATATTCTAAATAAAACTATAAATTATGTATACATATGAAATGTTAGTAATTTAGTTTTTTATTTACTTTAAGTTTCAACAGCTATCATATGTTTAATTATAGAGAACAATTTGTATACAAAGTTTGTTGTGAAATTCTTACTTTGGGTAAAAATCAGTAGGGGACATCGTTACACTTTTAACATAATAGTTTTTAAATATTGCATGGGAGGATATTGCAATTACATCCAATCATTTCTCACCTAACAGAGAACTACTATGTACACTTGTGTGTCTGTGCATACAATTATGTGTGTATGGAAATATAGGTTTTGGTACTCTAGATCTTAATATCAAAGCTAAATTTATGTTGTTAACAATGTTATTGGAAATTTTTATAGGAATTTTATGAATATGGGCTATCTATCTTATGTGAAAATGTGTCTTAAATGTTGTGCCATATTGCTTCTTTATATTTACCCATAAAAAATTAGTTGTGATTGTATTGCAAGTGAATTAAAATATTTTTAGTGAGTTACTCATTTTGGAAAGCTAATTATGGTTGCTTTTCTTAGGTTTGGTCCATACTTTTGTCAACCAGTGATTATTGGATTGGGGGATGACAACAAACTATTTATCTGCATAATGGATTCTATTGGAGCTAAGTACATATTCTTTTTCTTGTATAAAGTTCATTTAATTGTTATGGAAGCTGTATTTTGCATGTTATTCATGCATAATGGAATTAATTTTTGAATAATGTTATATTTTAAAAGGTTGCACGAGAAAGATCATATGTTGGAATGTAATCTATTATATTATTTCTTTGTATGCACAAGTTTTAATGGTGACCTCCTAACATCCACCTTTCACTGTCATTAAATAGAGAACTTGTAACATTTTAGGGTCAGGACATACTTTGTGAAAAATGAACACTATTTTCCTATGTCTAGGGACATGGTGGGGATAAAAGCTCAATTTTTGATGCAGCGAAGGCTTATTAGGTCAATATTGATTAGATTTCTTTGTACAATATTTTTTAGAGTTGGGTCTTTTTATTACTTGAAAGAGATATATAAGAGAGTTGAGATAGAAAAAAAAAAATTTACCCAAGTCAAGGCTCATTTGACTAAAATTGAATGGGGCAGTATACCTTGTATTTTCTAGAAGTGTAGTTTGATTTGATCTTTCCTTTTATAGAGGATGTCCTGAAAGAGGTATATGTACTAGAAAGGAGAGCTAAATAGGGGTTTGCAACACAAATAGTTTATGGGAGAAATCAATACTGGATACAGAAGGCATTATGTGTTGTAGCAATTATTAAGATATCTATGATGAAGATGCAGTTTAACTTATAATATCTTATGAATTTGGTATAGTTAATGATGTGAAATACTAAACAACTTAGATTCTTTATCTATTTATCAAATTTTGATATTCTCCTACAAAAAAATCATGTATAGGATAGCAAAGAAATACAAGGGGGGAGGGCAGATATAGGTTCCCCTTTTAAATAGACCACCCCATGTTGGATGGATGTATTCTTGCCACTCATGAGCCTATGGGAATTGTATCTTGCCCTTGGGCTTTGTTGTGGTGAAAGTTCTAGAGTAGCCTATCGTTCTTTCCTTTCCAATGTCTACAATGGTTGCTTGTAGAAGTGAACTAAAGGTTGGAATTTATCATATATGGCTTAATAAGGAGACATGAGTAGTGAGGGTAGAGATGGGTTCCCCTTGTAAGTAGACCGCACCATGTTAGGTGGATGTATTCTTGCCACTCGTGGGCCTAGGGGTGCTATATCCTGCCTTTGGGATTAGTTGTGGCAAATGTTCTAGGAAACCCTATTTAAACCCTAATATGGTTGGATATTCTAAATAAAACTATAAATTATGTCTACATATGAAATGTTAGTAATTTAGTTGTTTAGTTACTTTAAGTTTCAACGGCTATCATATGTTTAATTATAGAGAACAATTTGTATACAAAGTTTGTTGTGAAATTCTTACTTTGGGTAAAAATCAGTAGGGGACACCGTTACACTTTTAACATAATAGTTTTTAAATATTGCTTGGGAGGATATTGCAATTACATACAATCATTTCTCACCTAATAGAGAACTACTACGTACACTTGTGTGTCTGTGCATACAATTATGTGTGTATGGAAATATAGGCTTTGGTACTCTAGATCTTAATATCAAAGCTAAATTTATGTTGTTAACAACGTTATTGGAAAATTTTATAGGAATTTTATGAATATGGGCTATCTATCTTATGTGAAAATGTGTTTTAAATGTTGTGCCATATTGCTTCTTTATATTTGACCATAACAAATTAACTGTGATTGTATTGCAAGTAAATTAAAATATTTTTAGTGAGTTACTCATTTTGGAAAGCTAATTCTGGTTGCTTTTCTTACGTTTGGTCCATACTTTTGTCAACTAGTGATTATTGGATTGGGGGATGACAACAAACCATTTATCTGCATAATGGATTCTATTGGAGCTAAGTACATATTCTTTTTCTTGTATAAAATTCATTTAATTGTTATGGAAGCTATATTTTGCACCTTATTCATGCATAATGGAATTCATTTTTGAATAATGTTATATTTTTAAAGGTTGCACGAGCAAGATCATATGTTGGAATGTAATCTATTATATTATTTCTTTGTATGCACAAGTGTTAATGGTGACCTCCTAACATCCAACTTTTACTATCATCAAATAGAGAACTTGTAACATTTTAGGGTCAGGACATACTTTGTGAAAAATGAACACTATTTTCCTATGTCTGGGGACATGGTGGGGATCAAAGCTCATTTTTTGATGCAGTGAAGGCTTATTAGGTCAAGATTGATTAGATTTCTTTGTACAATATTTTTTAGAGTTGGGTCTTTTTATTACTTGAAAGAGATATATAAGAGAGCTGAGATAGAAAAAAAAAAATTACCGAGGTCAAGGCTCATTTGACTAAAATTGAACTGGGCAGTATACCTTGTATTTTCTAGAAGTGTAGTTTGATTTGATCTTTCCTTTTATAGAGGATGTCCTGAAAGAGGTATATGTACTAGAAAGGAGAGCTAAATAGGGCTTTGCAACACAAATAGTTTATGGGAGAAATCAAAACTACCATTAGTAGAAGATGGACCTGCAAAATTGTTCTTAGTTTGACCATAACCATCTTTTGGAGTAGGTGACTTTGTAATTGCCACAACAAAACTTGAAGAATCTTTAGAACCTTTTCAGCATCACCTAGATCGAATGAGTGATAAGTGTTCAATTTATTCTCATGAGAGATGGATTCATGTTGAATCACTACTCGGTCATGAAACATGGGTCAATGAATTTGACTCAAAATCACATAGTTAAATCCTTATAGCAATATCACAATTTGATGTGGAAATTATCTCCTACTTATCAATTCTAAAATCTATTGTAATATTGGATGATTTTTTAGAGGGATTTTCATAACTATGATGCATCTTGATAAATCAAGCATTGGAAAAATATTAAGATTTATTAAACCATAGCTGAAATGAAACCCTAACCCTAGATCATAGGCTCACTATATTTTTTTGTATCAAATAATTGACAAGCTGGTTATCTTCTGTATGGCAAATGATACTCACTAAAGTAAGCTACCTATTAGGTTTAAATAGGATTAAAAAATGATTGAATTCTTTTTATAGCCAACAGATAGAATGAATAGTTCTTACCATAGATTGTTCCCTTTTCCTGAAGATGCCCTTGATTTCTATGAAGAATATGAGTATGTCTGAGGTTCTGGAGGAAGAAATGTATGTTGGCCGTTTTGTAGCTGGTACTGGAGGGTTTTTGAGAAACATCCTCACTTTCTCCCACAACAAGGTGCAAGGAAATAACTCGGATATGAATCAGATGAAGTGGGTTATGGAGGTTCGTTCAACAAGGTAAAGGTGTCTTCAGAACAAGATCGAATGGCTACCCCTATGGGCTAGTTGATCTATATCACATAGGGCAGATGTCATAGTTTCCATTAGATGGGAATGTTGGCCTACTAGCCACCCACGCTCATATATCTAATCTATATAGGGGTGTACCATATAGAGAAGCAGGAGACCCAGATAGTTAGGTATGGTCGGCTGCTAAAGCAAGGTGTGTTGCTAATAGATAACATGATGGAAATATTTGAAAATATGGCACATATATATGTTTTTTTTTTCAATTAGAGCCTGAATCCATCGTAATTGCGACACCTGCGTTGCCTGATGTCATAATTGCAACGTTGTCGGGCTATATTTGAAAAAAAAAGACAAAAAACACATTGGCATCACAAATTGGCATCGCAAATTGGCCCCTAATTTATTAGTGCCACATGTTGGAGTGTTTTTTTATGTTGGAGTTAGGAGACTCAATCAAAGAAAGATGTGTGGCTCAAGCATTACTAAGTAGTTTCTAGTTGCAATGTTAACCAATGTACTCAATTGGAGTAGCATTACTTGGTCATGTCGTAGTGGTACTCAATGTACACTAGAAGCTTGGTTCATACTATAGGGCTTGATTAATGATTAGGCTCAATTATGTTTGGTGAATTTGTCAATACTTGATAGTGATTTCCTAGTCCTTGGTCATGTCTCAGATTAAGCTTGCCTAACTTGTCTATGTTTTGATTCTAGTGTGAGCTAACCTTGGCATTAGTTTATTTATATGTATTTAATTTATGTTGTGAGATGACTTGTGGCTTAAATGTGTATTTAATGCAAGGGTTTATTTAATTTTTTTAACATATTTGGCTAACTTGTGGCTTAGTTGGGTATAAGTAGGGGAGTCTTTTTCCATGATCATCTAGCTTGGAGAAGAGGATGTCGCAAAGGATTAAACTTTGACAAGCTAGTAGCTGAGGCTTGGAAAACTAGGAGATTTCTTGGTGGGCTTACAAGCACAAGTTTAGACCTTCTTTGGAGGTTTCTACCAGAGTGTGGATCTAGACTTGCTAGTTTTTTGCTTGGATCTTAAGGGATCTTATAAAACTATTTTGGTAATTACTATTGTATTTGGCCAAAACATAGAAGGCCTTATTGCTAAGAACATTGCATGTAAACAATTATTTTATGAATAATGAGATGTTTTTTGTATAAACTCTTGTATGTTGTACTATGTTTCTATTGTGTGGTTATTTGTTGAAGGTTAAGACATGTCCTTTGGGGGTTCTCCTTCCTTGAACTACATCGAAGTGTTTCTTTTCAATGTCCTTCCTTTTAGAAAAAAATCTGCATAGGATTTTCACCACCACAGTACCTACAAATAATGGGTTTTCCTCTAGCTTATTTTTCTTCACCATAATTTCTTGAAATATGGTTAGAACATTCTTTTTTTTAAAGTTTACTATATCCTTTCCAATTCTTCTTTCCACCATTTCTAAAGACTTTACTTTCAATTGCATATGCATGATTTTTCTTAATATATCCTTTCTTAAGAAGCTAATTTTTTTCATTTAAAATAGACTTAAAAAATTCATCAAATGTTTGTTGTGGAGCATTATGATTTTGTTGAATAACCCTTTTCCTTGATTCCTTAAATACCTTGTATGACTGAGGTTGAGGGAGATTACTTTCAGCCATTAAAATCATCTAAAAGCTTTTTTTGAATACTCAACACTAATTTTAGTCAATTGATCATTTAATAAAGTAACTTCAATTAAACAATCAGTCATTTTTTCAAATAAAGATGGATCTAAGTTCACCAACCTTTCTTCTATACTAAATGTTCTAGTGATATCTACATCTTTTGAATATTTTTCTAAAGTTTCCCACATCTCTATAGGATCATCAACATTAACAAACCTTCTATTGAGATTGGGTCTTGAAGCTCTAGAAATAATACCTCTATCTTTCTCTAACTTGCTCTTCCAAATATCATTTTCTCTATGAGTCTTGGGTCCTTTTATCTTGCTTCTCACAATTCTCCCTAAAACCTTTTCCCTCAAAGCATTCCTTACTACAATCATCCAGTCTGCAAAACCACTTCAATCAAATATAGGTTAAACCTCATTTATAGAGCTCAAGTTAGCTACAAAAAATAAAAATAAAAAATATTACTCCAAAAATATAGAAGCCATGTAAACAAATAACTTAAGAAATATATTTGTAGTTGAACCTTTTCTCTAGTAAAATGTATAAAAATAAAATATAAAAAAAATAGCAAAACATGAGAGAGAAATAATGGTGTGAGCAATTACTTTGCCTCTATTTATAGACAACATTTACAACTTTTAGAATCTAAAGTGATAAGACTAAATTCAATTCTACCCTTACCAACTCTACACATGGATGGTTGCAAGAGAACACAAAGATATCTAGTCCACCAATTTATTAGGAAACTTATGGAATTAGTTTGTAACCAATAGCTATTTGAGTGGAGTGAAAAAGTACTATTGTAGTCCAACTACAAATGTCAATAGTAGAGAATTAGTTTAGAAACTAATTTTCTCTCATCTAAAATATTCTAGACAATCTTATTCTTTCTAAAGATTGAAAATTATTTATAGGTGATGCAAGATGAGTGAGATCATTTCAATCATCTTTTTTCCCCATTTTTAGAAGAAAATAAGCCTAACCTACTTGTAAGGGATTGTGAAGAGCCTTTCCATAGACTGACTAGAGAGTCATAAGAAGATTTTTATAGTGATGCATAATGAAGGGCATGTTTGGGACTAAATGTATTACACATGCCTAGAGAATTAGAATACTATCAATTAGCACATATTTTACATCCCTTCTTGTTGCTACAATAATCATACAAGTTTGTCTTCTCCACTATACTCATCTAGTCTAGGCAATTTTCTTCCTAACCCACATGAATTATGAATAGCTTTCACTATAGTGTACAATCATATTGAAACAAAGGTGTTAAGAGGATAGAACCATGCCCATATATTAGTAGCTATTATAAAATACTAATGAAAGTTTTAGAGGAAAGTGATGTTGGGAGAATTTTAGAAACTAGGGCCAAAGGCTCACCCATCTAACAAAGCCACTTGTGAGTGTGAATACAGTGGAAACAAAAAAAAAAGAACAAAAGCCAAAGGACATAGAAGATAAAAATACATATAGATTCATCAAATCATCAACATACATGACTGGTTGTAAGGCCTTCTGGTTATGACAAACAATACAATTTAGACTTTGATCTTCAATGATGATCTTTATATTCTAACTCTCTAGACAAAACTATCCTTTCTCTCTAACTCCTACTGACTCTTTTTCCTCATCAAAAGATTATTCCTAAGACTCTGCCCAAGACAAATTTAAATACTTGCATAGCCACAAGTGGACCTCTTACAAATTACCAAATAAATAAAACCTTAAATTAAATGCAACACTAAGCCACAAGTTAGCTCTCAACAAATATTAAATACAAATACCAAATTAAGTACATGCAAAGTCAGCCCAAACTAGAACCAGACATAGACAAGTCATTCAAAGGAGGGCTGAGACAACATTGACACTTGAAAATTCTTGGTACATACATGAACTTAATACCAAAAAGCACTCAACACTAATAAGAACTCATCAAATGAATGAACTTGACACCAACAAGTACTCAACACTAACAATAACTCAACACATAGTAGTAAATCAATGCCAACTAAAAACTTGGCAACAACTAAGAACTCGACACCAACCAGGAACTTGACAATTGTAGGTATTGAAACTCAGCAATAACAAAGAAAAATGAAAAACATGTAGGATAGCAATGCAACCCAAGATGCTCCTACATTAGACAACTAGGGTTTAAAGAAATGATTCTCTAGAATCATGCAAGTGCCACAACTTAACTTGAATCCAACTTAGATTAAGAATTCCATGTAGCACCTTCAAGTGGTATGTTCTTCCACTTCACCAAATATTGATAGTAATCTTTTCCTCTTATATTTCTACCAATTCTCTACTCCAATGTATGTTCAACCTCTTCAATACACTTCTTTGCATAATAATTTGATACAAAAACTTCATCATCTGACTATTGGTACTTACATAAATTAACAACATTGAATATAAGAGATATATCCATCTCATTAGGTAACTCAAATTCATAAGCATTACCAGTGTCAAAATTCCTCAAGATCATACAAGGTACAAACTTCTTCATCTTTAGCTTATTGTATGTTCCACTAGGAAATCTATCTTTCTTCTAATGAACCATCACCTCATAACCAATTTTGAAATCATGATGTCTTCTAGAATTATTAGCATTCTCCTTATACTTTCGATTACTTTGTTCCACCTCAACTTCACTTCCTTATACGAAGAATCCATAAAATTAGAAAATTCTTCTCCTACATCACTTCTCTTTTCTTCACCAACAACATCCCTCAACTTTGATATTCCTCTAGGATGCATTCTAGTAACAATGTCATAGGGTCTTTTCTCTATACTCCTATTCAGGAAATTATTACATACAAACCCAACTTGTATCAATACCAACTCCCAATTATATGGTTTATATCCAACTAAATACCTCAGTAAATTACCCAAGCTTTTATTCACAACCTTTGTCTATGCACTTGTCTATGGATGGAATGTAGAACTAAAATTCAACTTAGTACCTATCTTCTTCGAAAAAATCCTCCAAAAGTAACTAAACAAATTATTGTCCTTGTGAGAAATAATAATTCCTAGTTAGCCATGCAATCTAACAATCTCTATGAAGAAAATTCTAGCAACATGCTTAGCATCTAATGTTTTCTTGCATGTTATGGAATGATTCATCTTAGAAAGTATATCTATGAAAAAAATTATATACTAATACCACTTTATTATTTTAGGTAATCCAAGAATTAAATCCTTATAGATTTCACTCAAAGGTTTGTCATGAATAGAAATAGGTGTATACAAACTAGTATTCTAACTTACTCCTTTTGAACTCGACAAACTCCAAAACTCTTTAAAAACTTATGAATATCCTTATAAATATGTGGCCAATAATACTTGTCCTTTAGAAGGTTCAATTTCTTATCAATTCCAAAATGTCTAGCCAATCCACCATTTTGTTTTTCCTTAATCAAATTTACCCCCATAGAACTTCTATGGATACAAAACTGAATTCTTTGAACAAAATACGTTGTTGAATAAAATACTCATCATAGGTAGTAATGTGAACTTATAGATTTGGTGCTCTACACTCTCTACATGCCTCAAAAAATTTAGGATCAGTATCATGCAACTCTTTCATCTCATCAAAACCAAGAACTTCAACTTTCATGTCAGTCAATAAAGAACATCTTCTGATCAATGAATTAGTAACTTGGTTATAGACTCCATTTTTATGATTAATAAAAAATGTGAAACTCTGCAAGAACTCAATCCACTTCATTTGTCTTTAATTCAATTTATGTTGACTCTACAAATACTATAAAGATTTATGATCAGTGTACAACACAAACTCCTTATAAATCAAATAATGTCTCCACTTCTTCAAGGATTGAACAATCACATAAAACTCTTGATCATACATCGAATACTTCATTCAAGCATCATTCAAATTCCCACTAAAGAAAGAAACAATTTAACCTTCTTAACTCAATACACCTCCTATTACACTCTATCACGTGCATAACATTCATCCTGAAATTAAGAAAAATTAGGCAACTCAACAATCTTTTGTTTCAAAGTATCAAAACTGTTGTCAGCTACATGTGTCCACTTGAAATCCTTTCTATCTCCTCTCATTGTCTTAGTCATAGCATTACAAATAGAACTAAATTTCTTTATAAACTTCATGTAAAAACTAGCCGAACCATGAAATGATCTTACTTCACCCACATTCTGAAGTGTAGTCCATTCCAAACTTGCTTTAGCCTTCTCATGATCTATTCTAAAGCCATTAGCTGAAATGATAAATCCCAAATAAAAAATCTCCTCTTGCATAAAAGAACACTTTTTCAAGTTCATCATCAACTTCTCCTCTTGCAATCTTTGTAATACTTTCCTAACATTATTGAATATCTAAATATCATCCAAACAAACAATTACAAACTTATCAAAAAATATCATGAGAACCTCATTCATCAATCTCATGAAAGTACTAGATGCATTTGTCAAACCAAAAGGCATTACAAATGATCCATAAAAACCATCTTTTGTTTTGAAAGTAGTCTCCCATTCATCACCTTCTCTAATTTTGATATGATGATAACCACTCTTCAAATAAATCTTGGTAAAATAATTTTCTCCACTCAAACAATCCATTATGCCATCCATCCTCGACATAGAAAACCTATATTTCACTATGATCTTGTTAATTTCTTGAATCAATACACATCCTCCATTCTCCATTCTTCTTATGTGTTAAAATAATAGGTACAATACATGGACTCAAAATTTATTTGATCAAACCTTTTTGCAACAGTTCATCGACTTGCTTGTTAAGTTCTTCATTCACTATAGGTGTCAATCTATATGGTGCTTTATTAGGAAAACTAACTCTAGGAATAAGATCCATACAATGACTTATGCTTCTTACTCATGGTAAACCAATAGATATATCTTATACAACAATATCTTTATATTATTTCAAAAAAATTTTTGTTTTTGTTGGTACTCAACCTCAACTTGTTTCTTCTACTTGGTCATTACTAGTTGTTACTCGATCACCACTATTTTTTGTCACTCGATTGCTACTAGTAAACTTGGCCTCCTAGGAATTATTAAAGAATTTACTTGATTTATTTTCACTTATTTTTCAAAATTTTCTCCATTAACCATGAAAATTCTCGTAGTAGTACAGTGTTTATTTATTTTTATTCACCCAAAGTATATATTGATTCAATCTTCCACCATGTATAATATATCTATCATCTTACCAAGTTCTACCCAACAAAATGTGACAACAATCCATGGGCATAATATCATACAGAACTTCATCAAAATAATGTCCAATCTTGAACATCACAATACATTGTTCACTTACCAATATCTTATGCTCATCTTTGATCAATGAAACATGGTAGGGATAAGGATGCTTCAACCTCTGCAACTGCAACTCTATGACATACTCTTCTAATACCAAATTTGTTGAAATTCCACTGTCAATGATCACCTTGTAACATTTTCCATCCATCTTACATCTGGTCTTGAAAAGAATTATCCTTAAGATAGGTTCCTCATCACTTCCCTTATTACATAAGGTTCTTCCCACAATTAGATTTTCTCTAGCCTCAAATCCACTAGGTGAACCCTAAGTGTCTCCTTGAACTACAATATTTTTGTTACCTTTCCCATTTTCAAAAGATCTACACTAAAAGGACATATGCCCTTCTTTACCACATCTGAAACAATTACTATAAAAACCACCTCTAAAATAAGAATTACCTCTTCCTAGGTAAGAATCACCACCTTTCCACTTGGTCTTTATTTTTTCATCATTCTTCTATTTTGATTTCCCCTAATCTTGCATAGAATTGTCAGATCTACCACCTTCTCTATAAGTTCTACCTATGCCTATCTGAAATGTACCACCTCTACCTCTTTGTCTTTGTACATGCTTCTTTGTCAATATTTCCTCAGCTTTCGAGGCATATTGATATGTTTTCTCCACACTTTCTAATTTCACAAAATTTAACTCATCTTGAATCCAAAATCTCAATCCATTTATGTACCTTGCAATTTTCTAAACATCATCATCCACATATCTAGTTCTAATGTCAAATCTATAGAATTCCTCCGTATACTCTTTCACATTTATATCACTTTGTCTCAAATTTTGCATCTTTCTCAACAAGATATATTGGTAATCAACTGGAAAAAACTTGTTCTCCACTCTTTTCACCATTTTCAACCAAGTCTTGATCTTCTCCTTTCCTCTCGTTTGGCTATCAATTTGCAAATGCTCCCACCATAGTGATGCATCACCCTTAATCCTAGTGACTAAAATTTTCACCTTACTATTATCAAGAGTGTTTTCATACTCAAAGAAGTTCTCCATGTTACAAATCCAATCCAACACATCATTGATGTCCAATTTTCCATCACAAGGAACAACTTCTATAGTAGGATTTAAATGTTCCCTAGGTAGTACTCTAAAAACTCTTGCCTCATCTTGATGTTCTTCAAGTTCTAGATTAGGGTTTGTTGATATTGCTTCATGATCACTTGCATCATAAAGATGTGCTCATCTCTCCTAGGTTGTTCTTACAACATCTATTTTGGCTGCAATTTGTCTCAATGTATCCAATATTACATTGTCAACATTTCCTCTACCTTGAACCATTTTTACAATCAAGTTCCTAAAAGATCCTCACCCTTTGCGAGTTGTAGGTCAAATTCTTATATCTACTACTGTACAACCAAATCAACTTAGGGTTCTACATGATTCGATTTCCACAAGGATGAACCTCAAGATTTGATACCACTTGACATAGGGAGAATGATGGAAACTATGTCTAAAGGCTCACCTAGCTACCAAAGCCACCTGCAAGAGTGAACACAATGGAAACACAACACTAAGAACAAAAACCAAAGGAGACAGAAGAGAAAAACCCATAGAGATTCATCAAATCATCAACATACATGCTTGATTGTGAGGCCTTCTAGGTTATGAGGTCAACAATACAATTAAGACTTTGATCCTCAATTTCTATCTTCTAACTATCAAAAGAAAACTATCCTTTCTCACTAACTCTTATTGACTCTTCTTCATCATCAAAGAATCATGCCTAAGACTCTACCCAAGACCTCTTTAAACACTTGCATAGACATAATTCAACTTGTTATAAATTACCAACTAAATAAACCCTTATATTAAATGCATAACTAGGCCACAAGTTGGCTCTCAACAAGTATTAAATACAAATATTGAATTAAGTACGCACAAAGTGAGCCCAAACTTGAACTAGATAGAAACAACTTAGTCAAAGAAGGACCAAGATAACAGTAGCACTTGACAATGCTTGACAAATACATGGACTCAACACCATAGGCACTCAACACATTCTAAGAACTTGGCAACAACTAAGAACTCAACACCAACTAAGAAATCAACAATGCTACTCGATAAAACTCAGCAACAATAGAGAAACATGAAAAATATGCATGATAGTTATACAACCTAGGATGCTGCTACATAAGAAACTTTGTGTCATAAATTTATAGAGATGAAGCTTTCTAGCCCATTTTTGAAATGAATTGTGATGTAAAAAAAGATTTTAAGGGAAATTTTAGAGGGAAATTTCCCCTCCAATTTGAATTTTAATAGAAAAGTTGACAGAAAAAGATGTAGCAAGGGAGTGTTCATTGTCTAGTGCAATGGGCAGTCTAGCCAACAAGTGCACCATTACATATCTATGTTTGTAGAAATGCCATGAGGAAGGGTTGTTTCATGTTTCAACACAAGGGACATGTTGCCTCATTGTAAATGATCATTTTTGAACAATGTTTTCATTTAAGTAATTTACTAAGACATACATTTAGATTTTTTTCCATACAATTACCTCAAGGCAAAGACATGAAGTTTCTTAGGTGCCTAGCTAATAGTAGAAGTAGTAGATTATTGTTGCATAATGTTTAACCTATGTGCATTAAAGCACCTATTATCTATGATGTCAATGTGTATAATTTTGTTAGTAATTGAAAATTTATCAACCATTACTTCTTGTAAAGAAATATTAATTCAACCAATAATATGGTAGTATCTACTAAATTTATTTTGAGAGAATAACTCATTTATTAGAAGCATTGGAATTGATTGGAGTTAAACTTGTATAATTAAATTGTTTTGGTTTCTTCAATGAATAAATTGCACTAATAAAATGGTTAATTAACTAATAATTTTTTTCTCAATTTCTAATTTATTGGTTTTTTACATAAATGCATAGTTTTTTACTTAATTTGAAATTTATTACTCTTTATATAAACACAATTCTATTTTTAAAATAGTTCTAAACTTTCAAAATATTAAATTATTTTGAATATATTCATAAATATTTGACTAATTTTTTTTTTCATATTTAGAAAATTCATTTAAAGAATACATTTATTTATTTATTTACATGTATGTATACATACATATATATATATGTATGTATACATCCATACATATATGTATGTATGTATGTATACATACATACATACATACATACATACATATGTATGTATGTATGTATGTATGTATGTATATATATGTACATAAATACATATATATATACATACATACATATATATACATACATATGTACATATATATATATATATACATACATATGTACATATCTATATATATACATATATATGTATATATATAGATAGATACATATATATATATGTATATATATATATATATATGTACATATATAGATATATACATATATATATATATATATATGTGTGTGTACATATATATATATATGTATACATATATATGTATATGCATACATATACATATATATCTACATACATATATGTACATATATACATATATATGTACATATCTATGTACATATATATGTACATACATACATATATATATATGTACATACATATGTACATATATATATATATATATATATATATATATATATATATGTACATATGTATGTACATATATATATATGTATGTATGTACATATATATGTATGTATGTACATATATATGTATGTATATATATATATATATATATATATATATATATATATACATATCTATGTATGTACATACATACATATATATATATATATGTACATACATATGTGCATATATATATATATATATGTACATATGTATGTACATATATATATATGTATGTATGTACACACACACACACACACACACACACACATATATATATATATATATATATATATATATATATATATATATGTATGTATGTACATATATATATATTTATATATGTATGTATGTACATATATATCTATATATATGTATATATATGTACATATATATATATACATATATACATATATATAGATATATATGTACATACATACATATATATATATATATGTGTGTATGTGTGTGTACATATATATACATATATATGTACATACATATATATATATATATATGTATGTATGTACATATATATGTATATATATGTATATATATGTACATACATATATATATATATATATATATATATATGTATATATGTATATATATATATATATTCATATATATGTAGATATATATACATATATATTTATATATATATGTACATATATACATACAGATATATATATGTGTACATATATAAATACATACATATATATATATATATATACATATATACATACATACATACATATATGTGTGTGTGTGTGTGTACATATATATGTATGTGTTTCTTATACACGACTTTTAAATATCTTAATTCTCATGATATTGTCATTCCATTAGTTTCTCATTTCTTTTTTTTGGTAACATAGTTGCACATAGCCTGAAGGATGAGGAATTTTGCTAAACAAAAAAGAAATTGTCACCTAACAGAGGCACTAGTAGTGAATTTGATTATACATAAAATTAAGAGGGAGGTGTGCATATGATCTCTCAAAATTCTAAAAATTAATATCCTCCTAGTTTGGTGATTCTTAATTTAATCCATAGATTGCCGTAATTTCATTTGTTATGATCTTCAAAAGAGTTTCACCATTTAAATCTCAAATTTATCTTGTAATTTGGTCATATTTTCCTGCCAACATGTGGAATAGATCAACGTCCAAATACATTGTAGGGACTACCAATTTACCTTAGATCACATTCCCATGCATTACATAGAGGATTTTCGATTTTTGACTAAACAAGCCACTATCTAATTATTTTTACTCCTATGATTGGCATGTAGGAATCCTTAAACCATCCATATTTATCCTTCAAACTAGGGCATATATTTGTTTTCCTCTTATTCCATTGAGCAATGGACACCTTTTCCGTTGTTGATCTAGAAAATTAGTCGAGAAAGTCATAAAAAAAAAAAAAAAGTCTTTTGTCATAATTAGGCTTTCTAAAATGAGTTTTAGGAGGTGTGACTAAAATCTGTCAAAATCAACCTACTAGAGTCTAAGGCATAGGGTAGTGTATATATCTAGGGCTTTCAATAACTCTTAACCCTAAATTTCAACATAGAATGAAGAGAAAAAGAAACCTAGTACCAATTTAATTACAAAACCCTTCAACTAGGGCATGACACTTGCTTGCAATTTTTTACAAATATATCTTCAATTTTGTGCCAAAGAAAACCCCAACATTGCATCTATAAAGCTCAAGTAAATTGAAAAAAATAGAACCAAGGAAGATAGATCATCAAAAACTTCCTCACATCACTTCATAAATCAAAGGGAACAACATGCATATTTAATTCATTTTTAGAGTAGAACATTTGATTTCTCTATAAAATATGTCAAGTTAAAAACTATACCACTGATTTCCATTTACTTTCTCATCAATGGCTCACAATCCATTTTAACTCTTGTTAAAATGTCAAGTCACTAGCTAGGACCATCTCCTAACAAATCAATATCAAGAAAAATATTGAGTTATAAAGTGATAATTTGACCTTTTAAAGAATCTTGGGTGGGAGCCTCCATGTGGTGAGATCTCATGTTATCACCAAGATTATCAGTTAATTGGTTTCAAAGAAAAATACGTGATAGTTATAGATCTTGCATGAATATTAGTATCTTAGTTCGTTTGGAAGTAGATTAAGGTTCAAGCACATTATTTCCCAAATTGAAAGACTAGAAACAACAATAACACATGCAAAAATGAGACTTTAATTAGCTTGTCTCTTAATTATGACCAAATGCATCCACCCTAACACAAAAGATGACTTATTTTCTGTGGATGAATAAAAATGTAGGAAATTTTGACCATAATAGAACCCACTAAGTAGCTCAAATTACCAATTGGACATGACCACCCTTAAACATCACATACAAAGGAGAAAATTAAGCTCACAAAAAATAAGTCAACTTTGACTATTTAACACTTTTAGTATTAGAATGAAGCTTAGTGTGTGATGTTTAAGTTGTTCGATAGAGACATGTGACTTCATCTCGCTTTGTCACATTGATTAAACATCAATAAAATTCACTAGTGACAAAATAAGAACCATTGATCTAATATCTTATGAAAATTGTCAAAGGCAGCGACCAATCACACATAAGGAACTTGTGAAGAGAGCACAATTGACTAAATTTGCAGACTTATGGACACGTGGAAGGATCTAGATATATTTAGATGTTACGTTACCCATTTGTTTATGCCATATGGGTGTTTCAAAACTAGATATATTTACATCTTTTCTAAATATGGGCTTTTAAAAGCTATATGAATCTTCTTTAAATAGACATATCATTTTCAAAAATATATATATTTTTAAACTATGTATATCATCCTCCAATGGATAGCTTTGAAATGTCTCCATATCTATGCATTGTAGTCTTGAAAACTATAGAACCCTGCCTTTTCAAAAAAAAAAATTTGCGTTTGTGATGGTGTAATAAATAAATAAAAATTGGTATAACAGAAATCATATTTCTCTAAACAATAGTACAAATATCTAGTCCTCTTATATGATAAGATTATAGGACAAAGTTAACGCTGGGAAAAATGTTAAAAGAAAATAGTAGACAGTAGTCTAAAGATCTAAACAACGGCAAGGTTGAGTAGTCATAGACAACTATATATATACTTTGAATTTGATGATTGTGTATAGGTAGCCAATTTTATAAAAATGATAGAAATAAAGAGACAACACTTCTGTTTTTCTAGTTTTACTAGTCCTGCTTATAAATAGGTTGAGATTAAAGCTTTCATATTGCTCTTACTTATTAATTCTTTTCATATTGTTCTTATCTATTAATTCATTCTTAAGAAATGGTGTGGACTCTTTTTATCTTATGTTCTTCAAAAATACTTTATTAAAGTGAGATTTTGTCATTTCATTCTTATTTTATGATTGGTCCGTTCTGAATTTTCTAGTGGTCTTTTAATTTTTGTATTGTGAAAATTGGGAAATTTTATTTACGAATATTTGGACATTTATTAACGCTACACGTAGTAGGAAAAATTTGATAGGTGGTAGCTTTATATTAATTCACTTGTATTATATTATCCAATTTTTTAATTTAATTCACGTAGCTGAACATTATAGACATGTGACAACCTTATAACACTTCACGTGGCTATAGTGTTTTTCCACATTTTGGATGGCAACCATATCAATGGATCCTTGTACTTATAATATAGAATTGAACTCTCAGCTACACTTATGGAAATAACATGATTGTTTGTAGATATTTCCATTACTTATGATTAGTTCTTCATAAAGTAGGCTTAACTAGTACGCAAGCTCATGTGCAACATTCTAGTGAATTTGATAGTCATCTTGAGAATGGTGGTGGGGATTTTCATAAAGGTTCCTCACAAGGAAAATTTACATTTAGTGTGCAAAGATTCAACCTCAAAGGAGGATCGTCATCAAATAGGAGTCCTAATAATATTGATCATTTTAAAGGGAAATAATATGAAAATGGAATTAAAAAAAAACAATCTCTCAAAAGCATTCACAATTCTAATGAGGGGTATATAGCTTTTTGGGCTTTGAATGAAGGTGATGATATGCCTTCTTTTATAGTGAATCTAAAAACCTCAGACTTACAAGTGCCAAAATGTAAAACAACATTATTTTCTAAGAAAAGCTCTAAAACCTATTAGTTAATCTATCATTTAGAATATGAATGTGCCTCTTATCATAAAAGTAAGGAAAAAATTGGTTTTGACGATGCCATACAGTCATACTATCAGAGAGTTGAGAGCTATGGTTAACTAGCTCAAGAGTGGTTAACCCAATTTTCACTCCTTTATAATTCCAATCCTTCCATTATTATTCAAATCACAAAAAATACTCTATGTGTTGCGAGTCTTTCAAGGTTTGTCCTCATAGCAATTTAATTTTCTCTGTGTCTTAGTTTTCCCTATCTGCTACACTTCCTATATCATTATAATGGTATAAGAAATGTTTAGGAAACATATTCTTTCAATTTTAGGTTTATAGTTTTAGATTTTTGTTCTGCACTTTTACATATTTCATCTCTATATTTGGTCTTTCATTTGCAAGATAGAGATTGTTGAATATATTTGAATATTTAAAACCAAATTTAATATTATTTTTCTAAAATGTTCTTTAGTTTCTCCATAGTAAAATCATTAAATTTGGAGCCTTGAATACACATGGTAGTTGTGTGTAATGATATTTTGCAACTATTTCCTAGATTCACAAGGGTTAGAAAATATGGTCACATACTTAATGTCTTATCCTAATTTTAGCACATGTATTTACAAGGTAAGCTTATGCCTTTACTATTGTCAATAGAATAGAACAAACATTGGAATTGTGAACATGATGATTGAAGAATATAAAAATAAAAGGTTACGTAAAATGGATAGATAATAAAGATTAGTGTAGGCTAGGATCTCCACAACAACATAATACATAGGGTGTGTATCCAAATAACCAAACTAAAATAATAGAAATCCTAAGACAATACTCCCCAAGAACACACAAAACTAGGAGAGTTATATCAAATATGAGAAATCCTCAATCCTCAATGTCTACAAATTAAATTGACTCGAATATAAGAATTTTTATACAACCCTATAGGGCTCTAGTTTTAGTATTTCAGGATCTCTTCTCACTAACGTTGCTTTAAAAAAACTTTTATATTTTGTTGTTATTTTAATTTTTAATTCTAGATTCATTATCTTTAATAAAAATGCTTCCAAAGTTTGAAAGTGAGGTAGAGTGTGTTCATGAGGGTTAGGATCCTAGGTTTGAATTAAAATGATAATGTAATGGTGTCCTATTCAACTACATAGATGGAATTACAAAAAACATGAAATAAGCCTAAAAGCCTTTGAACTCATAGGTTTTATAGTAGAGTAAACTTTAGGAATCCTAAATCCTAAAGAAGCTTACATTTATGAAAAATATAAAATGATTTTGTAGCATCAATAAGATAGACAGGATTTGATTTTGTCCTGATGATACAAATGGCTCACCTCAAATTTTTAAAATGGTCTGGATTACTAACTATCTTCTCCCCATGGTGCAACTTATCTAGATTGAATTCTCAATATAAAGCTTTGAGACATTAATAGAGGCTAACATATAGTCATCATGCCACTTCTTGAAGAAATTGAAGACTCATAAATAAAAGTATTAAACTAGAACTAACCTAGTTTTACATATTAAGGCGGGACTCAAGCTCTTTAAAGCTCTTGTTTTAATACATATTGATGTTTATTAGTATAATGATAATGTATTTTTGATAGTTGTATAAATTAGTTTGACTCTGATTTTATTTTTTTTTTTGCTAGGAAGAGCTCCCAGATAAATTAAATTAAATTAAGAACATTTCATCTGAATTATACATGCAAGAATATATAAATTGACAACGATTTTCAATTCATAGCTGATTTCTGTTGAATTGTTCAACTCTTAAATTTATAAAATATCGTTAGTCTAAGAGAATAGACTAGGGTGTAGAAACCTTTTAATTTGATTTTATTAAACTTAAAGAGACTTGAAATGCCACTTGTGGCTTACAACTCACTAGTAAAAATGAAAACAATGAATGCCATTCTACTAAAGTAGTCATTGTTCATGCATGGTAACTATCCTGATAAAGATGAAACTGTTGTCAAGGAATATATAAGGAAAGTGACTGAGTGATAGGGTCCACCAACTATTGTTTTATTTTTCTTTCATTGTATTTTTTGAGAAGGTTTCATTGTCAGATTTTACATTTTGTTTAAAAATTTGACAAAGATAGAATAGAGTGAGAGACTTGAAATTACATTGATATATTAAATTGATCAATTTAGTTGAAGTATGAGATTAAATCATGTAGATGAGTGATATCTTTACAATGTATATGTACACAATTTATTGGGCTACTGGGGGAGAGGACCCATTACTTGAACACCTTAATTTTGCACTTATCAAAACTTTACGTAAAAATTTCAAATTGCTCTCAATTTTTTTACAGTAGCTTACTTGGTGAGTCATTTACTTATAACTAAGGTTTCAAGTCCACATCATCTATTATGATGACACATCAGCATGCTTTTTGCCAAGTTGTCCAAAACAACCGAAAAAAAAGTGAGACCAATGGTCATCCATAAAGGGTACCCATAGTTGAATAGCTGATCTGGCATCACATCATTGGTTAATTTGTATAAATAAGGGTATATTTAATTTAATTTTGGGTAGTTAGCATTGTACTAACAGCTTTAAGGTCACAAGTATTGGTACAATGTTGTCAAAAAAATTGGACATTAAGTCAATAAGTGTAGGTATTAAGTAAACAAATCCTATCACAACTATTGGAACACGTTCAAGTACTGGGTCCTCTCCCCTAATGTTTGAATTGAGATTGAGATGTGCAAGAAATTTTTTATAGAAATAGTTAAGAGAACTAGTACCAAATGTATGTGTGATAGTGAAGTTAAGGTTTTTGTAAATGTTATTGTTTGAATTTTTTCTCAAATGTGAATTTGTAAATTTGTAATTCTATAATTTCCCTATGGAAAAACCAACTATAAGGTGTGATGCATACCTTTGTGTAGTGTCAATTGAAACTTGTGATGTGAGTTGAAAAAATGTCCAAATGCAGGAGATTGTGTAAGTGTTCATGCTAGCATCTTGTAGTTCCCATGAGGGCTACTTGGGTAGAGAGTATTTAGTGCATTCACATCAAAAGAAACCCATAGGTAAACATGAGGGAAGCTTTTAAGTTGTTATATTTACTCCTAGGTTAGGTTTAGGCCTACTTTTGTTAGCCCACTTCATATGCCTTGGGATAAGGACCATTTTTAACCCTTAAAGTATCATTTTTAGCCTTGGGAGGGCCCAAAAAAATAAGTTTTCTAAGATGCACGAATTTGAACCTTAGAAAAGGGGGACAACTTAGAAAGTGGAGAAAGTTTGGCAGAAGGAAATGATGCATGAATGAACCTTGGGGATTGAACCTTGGGGAAAGGGGATATCTTAAAAAGTGGAGAAAGTTTTGGGAGAAGAGAACAATGCATCAATTTGTATCTTGGAGGAGGACGACAACTTAGAAAGTCAAGAAAGTTTTTGGAGAAGGGAATGATGCATGAAGTTTTACCTTGGGGAAGGGGGTAGCTTAGAAAGTCAAGAAAGTTATGGAGTAAGGGAACGATGCACAAATTTGAACCTTGGGGAAGGGGAACAAATTAGAAAGTGGAGAAACTTTTGGAGGAAGGGAAGCAAGGCTTTTCTAGGGAGCTGTGTAGGTTGGGAAGAGAAATCCATGTTAAATCATATCTTCCCAACAGAGTTGGGAGATGTGGGGAAATAATTTTCAAGAAGAAGCATTCTTCTTGTGATAAAGAGGGCACTAGCTAAATAGTTGAAAATTTGCACCTAACAAATTTTATGCCCATATCCATGTCCATGCCTTCATGTCAAATCAACTTTAAATGTCATCAAACTTACCATCACCTGAAAGAAACTATTTCACATGGAAGACACATGAGTCAAAACCTAGTACAACGTTAGGAAATTTTTAAATATTAAATTTTGTATTCATGCAATTTTTTCTTATGGACACTTAGTATTTTTTTTCTCACATAATGAAATAAATTTTAATAGAGTCACTTAGTTTTTTTTTTTTAATGTTCAAATAAGGTTTAGTTTTAAGCAATTTTGATATTTCATTTTAAATGTTAATTAAAAATATTAATTTACAAAAAAAAAAGGGTTATTATTATTTATTTGGCTATTTAAAATGATATGTAAAATACAAAATTTAATTAAGTTTTAAATAAATTTTAAATAGTGTATTATTAATTTTTATAATATTTTAAAATTATAATATCTCTTTTAAAAGATAAAATTAGGATTTACATATCTATTAGGTAAAACTTAGAATTTTTTATACATATCACATTATTTTTATATTTATACTAAGAATTATAAATATTTTATGATTTTAAATTTTTTTAAATTATGTATTATTATTTCAATTAAGCACAATTACATACTAAAAAAATTTAACAATATTTTTTTCCCCTTTCTTTCTCTCTTATAATATAAAATATATAAAATAGAAAAATAGTTATCATTGATAACAATTATGATAGTATATTTTTAATTTTAAATATGTTAAAGTTAAAATTAAGTATAATATTTATTATATATGATAGTTATTTTTTTCTAATTAATAATTATTTACATAGCAATTATCTAAAAATCATCTAAAATAGAAAACATTTTATTAAAAATAGATTTTTTAAACTAATGTTTTTAATTAAAAACATTTTATTATTTATTCTATTATTTATTTAAATATATATTTTTAAAATTTAACTAATATTAATAATTCTACTTTGAAATATTTGTATAAAATTCGAGCAAAACTTTTAAATCAATAAAAATAGACTACCCCTAAAATATACGATCCCTTTTCCAACGCAAAAATTTTGAGGAGAGGGCATAATCAAGTAGAGACAATTATTGGCAATGTAATCAAGGTTTGATGACATGTATGAGGATGGTGATGAGGAAATGAAATGTGCATTACCCGAGGTGCAAATTTTTAGCTATTTAGCTAGTGCCGAGAATTAACATATGTTATTTAGATATGGTATTGGTTATAAGTCGAACCCTAGTTAGGGTTATCCCCTATAGTGTAGAAATTTTGGGGTTGGCTAAATATGAATATTTAATTATGGGTTGAAATGCTTTAGTAGAGTTTATTTTAGTGGTCATTATAGACAACTTGAGGAACTTAGTAATTTTCTATTTTTTAGAGGTAAATCTTTTTTAAGGGAGGGGTTGAAATTATGATAGTGAAACTTTTACAATTGGAAGAAATGAAAATTTATTAAAATTAAATAGTATAGAAAAAAATATTGAGTGAGTGTACTTAAAAGAGAATATAGAGAGAATTTAAATTGGTGAGCATTAGTAGTGTAACAAAAAAGCTATTAGAATGAGATTGACTGCAATCATGTTATAAAAAGAATGACAATAATTCTAGAACATAAAATTAATTTAATTAAGATTTAACAACACTTCATTTATTCTTTTTGTAATCTTTTTAAATAAGAAATTTAATTATGCAAATGAGTGAGTTCAAGCTATTTCTTTAAAAGTTCCTTTCAAATAAATTTAAATGAAAGAGATATTTAGTGAGATTTAAAATATAACCTTTACCTAATAGACTAGATAGGTTTGCAACGACGCCCTTGTCTCATCCCCATTATTATTATTTTTTCCAATTCCCATTATACGCCTTCAATGTTGACTCGGTCATAGAGCTTGCCTAAGCAGTCATAGCATCGTTAAAATCCTATTGAAAATGGTCATAGAGTGGGTGTATGCGATTTCTTTTGGGTGTATTGCCTTTCATGTTCATTGACCTATTTAGGAAAGGTAATTATCGCTATATGCTTAATTTATAACAATCCCTGCACAAATGTTCAAAGAACCTACACTTCAATAAAAACATTGTCTTCATTTGTGAATGAAGATAAGAATATGAATATCTCAAATATTGATTTTAATAAAAAAGGAATTTTGAAAATCATCACCAAGTGATAGTTTCACAAAGATCCAGAGGAAGAAAAGAGCCATTCTCTGAAAACTATCAAGCTCACTCATCATGAGGACCATTGCAGATAACACTTTTTTATTTTTTGTTCAGAAGATCAAGTAATAATTTTATTTTTTGAAAACTGATGGACCACCATTTTTAGGAGTTGCACTACAACACAGCGTTATTTAAATATTATTCAATATTCTTGCTTATTTTCTTATCTGTTATTTAGAAACTTCTATAAATGTTTGGAAAAAAGGCAATTCAATGATACTGTAACTCTTGAACCCTGCTTTGTATAACAAGTCCTTAAATTCATCTTCTGTTCTTTCTTTTCCACCTACTGAAAGAGCCATCATTAATATATCATACAAGAGTCCCACTTGTCTTTTGAACCCTTCTCTTTTAATCACTTGATCAACAATTAATACCTTCCCATCTTCTGGGACAGCCTCATAACTCTTCGTTAAGATTTTCAGACAGAATTCATCGTCCCAGTCATGCAAAACCCTCTGTATGTACAACAACAAAAGAATTCTAAAATATTCTTAGTTAAAACAAAATATAAATTTTCATTCAAACAAAATGTAGTTTTCTTTTAAAGTTACCTTCATAAGAACTGCATCCGCCGATGGAATTTTCTCAAACATATTACCTTCCACATGCTCCACCCCTAAAAACAATTCAAATCTTCATGATAGAGAACAATACTATAGTTTTACTCCTGTTGAACTTCATGATAACATTAGCCACATTAATGATAGTTTGAAATACTTCAATCTCTCTGAAGCACTCTTTAACAGTTTAACTACAGCTTATATCTGAGTACAGATTACTTGTAGGTTACAACTTATGTAGAGATTAGCCATCCATAAATATAATATACTGAAAAAGAACTTAAATTTAGAAACAGTAAGTTAACTGCTATATTAGGAATAGGAATGGTTATTCTAATAACAGCTATTTTTTGGAATAGGTATCAGTTCAATTTAGAAACAAAATGAGAATATGTATTCCTATTCCCTATTTCAATCGACGGAGGAAACAAATAATAGAAAAAGTATTCCAAATTTTTTATTCCTACAGCTCACACACCTTTTATTGGAACTGCCGTTCTTATAACATGAGGAAGGTCGAAATTAATGCCATGAATATGAGGATATTGGTTAACAATGGTAGATATTGCAGAACCCAGTCCTCCTCCAACGTCCACCACACTCTTGAAGCTCTTAAACCCATCATAAACCTTCAGCACAGAAGCCATCACAGAGCCTGTCTGAACAGTCATGGCCTCGTTCAAGATCCTGTTTGTTTCAAGATTATGGCTGGCGTACTCAAAAATGTTCATGCCATGGGCTTTGGTGAATGCCTGGCAACCATCTATGACAGAATCATGAAGATGCTGATAAGCATCTGTCATAGATTTTAGATTAATGAACAACAGACTTGGCGCACAGGATTGTTGGGCCTCATTATTATTTTCCAACAAGCTAGAGAGGCTTGTTGGGCCATATTTGATTTGGGAAACCCCACTTATAGAATCTATTGTAGTCTCTTCAGTAAAGACACCAATGGAAGCAAGAAGCCTCATGATTCTAGAGAGATAGCCTCTGTGGGCAGGTTTGTTTGTAGAGGCTGAAATATGGGAAGCAATTTCCTCTACAGTTATGTGGTTTTCACTACCATGTGTGGCAATAATGTTGGGAATGTTAAGCAAGACAGCAGCTTGAAGAGCCATGGGCTTGGCTGATGAAAGAAATATTTCATAGAGCTGGAGATGGGCTTCCATGGAAGACTCTGAGGAAGCCATTTGTGTCTGATCAATTACAAACGTGTCAATTTATAGAGAAATGATTGATACCGAGAAGGGAAGAGCCATGGGAAAAAAAGGGGGATTACACTAGCAAACAAAATCAGGATCTTTCGTATAAATGTCCTCACATTACCAAACGAAATGAGAATCCAATGTATCGTTGAAATTTGAGGATTAAATGTTTCTTAAATATTGCTAACCTGCTCCGTCGAATAAAATGGGTGGTAGTACGACAGTCGTGCTGTCAAATGCAGGTTGCTTAATAATGTTTGAAAACATTAGAAGCCTTTTGCCGATAAGTTTTTGAATTTGACGGTCACCCTGCGTGTCATATGAAATTTTGATGAAGTTTATTTTATTGTCTTTTATTTTACGTTTTAGGAAAAATATTGACTGTCAATTTTTTAATATGAATAATTTGATAAATTATTTTTAAATTTAAATAAGTTTTAATAATATTTATAACATATTAAATATAAAAAATATTCTGATAAGTAAAGTATCTAATATTCTAATCTTGATGAAAAAAATTCATTTAAAATTGGGAAACAAAACATATACGGATAAAAACAAACTAATCAAAAGTCAAGAACTCTTCTTGACTTTGTGTTCTTTCGTATATTATATATTTCATTCCAATTTACATCATTTATGTCGCATCTATTGAATGATAATTTCATTAATGCATCTAGTGTATCCAAACCTAAATTTGATTTTCAGACATCTTTGATGTTTTTTTCTTTTTTTAATCATTTTCACAATCAACAGTACTTGTTGGATTAGTAAGCATAGTCTATGAAGGATGGGAAACCTATTGTTCCTCCTACTAAGAATATTTGTGAAAAGAGTATACCTGATCCTTTATAGAAAACAGCTAGCAACATGGTTGATGACCCTCAGTGGTGTATGAGTTGTCAACTACCCTGTGCACTAGAGTATTGTGATGTTGCATTATCCTTCATTGCTGATAAAAAAATAAAATGAAGAACAACCTAGTTATGATGGTGGTGTTGAAGATGTTGGATTTAATATGTTTGAGTCATATTATGATGATGATTCTAAATGTAATGATAATGATAGTGATGTTTATGATAGAAGACAATTCCATAGTACAATACATTAGCAGATTTTCTCAGATGAGGAGGACAAGGATGACACAACTTGTAATATGATGTCATCAAAGAATCAAGCAACCTTAAGGATGCCTGCTAAGGAAGAAATTGCGTAGATCACTATAGACATGGTTGCTCAAGTGTAGACAATAGGTATGATACACAAGGCTAAAGGAAACAAGTTGTCTGGTTTTATTTATCAAGAAGATTGGTCCAAAGAAAATAGAGATCAATGAGCCAAATGATAAGAGAAATATCAAAGTTAAAACTATTAATATAAAATGAGAACTAAAGAAAGAAGATATTACAAAATTTGTTAAAGTTCAGAATAATGACAATAAGAAAGAAAAGGGATCACTAGTGTTCACTACTGTGAGTGAGAAATAGAAAAATCAAAACAATCCAAGTTCATCTAACAAGAAAAAGGAGATAAAAGGTATATCAATTGTTATTTCTACTACTCCTCCTATTGATATGTTGTCATTGTTGTCTCAAATCATAGTAAAATTTCCCTTGTTTGAGTTGTTAATAATCCATGAGCATAATAGTAAAGCCATAGCATGGGCCAAGGGTGTAGATAATAAGATTAATCATGACTGTAATACTCATCAAGTCCCTAATGAGCCTAAGAAGAAATTAGAAACTAAAGTTGTTGTGTTCCAAATTCCATCTATGTATTTAGACAATTCTATAAATCAGTGTCTAGGAAGTGTGGATCCTTTCTTCCTAAGTATTATTGTCAATGGAAAAACTTTGAAGAATTGTATGATTGACTCTAGAACATCTACTACAGTAATGCCTTTTGAAGTAATGAAGGAGTTAGGACTCAAAGTAGATACTCCTCAGGGTACGTGTTGTGCTATGGATAAAAGAGAAGTTGTAGTCATAAGGATAATAAATGCAATGCCTTATAAATTACTTGCTTATCCTGAAAAGGAACAAACCATGAGTGTGCTAGTTGTAGATATCCCACCCCAATATGGCATGTTGTTGTCTAGAAAATGGAGTGCAACAATGGGGGGAAATCTACAATGTGATTTTTCATATGCAACATCTCAGATTAATCACAAGTTGGTAAAGGTGAATAGAGAGCCTAAAAGTATCTACATGATTGAGCAAGAAATTGAAGATGATATCACATGCTTTGTAGACACTTCAATGTAAATGCTTTTAGAGCTAAAGTTTTGGTACTGAATAAAAATAAAATTAAGGCACCCATTCCAAAGGAAGCTTTAGTCAGAATCAAAAAAGGGTGACTCATGGATGATGTATTTTGATAAAGTCTACTGTAAAGAAGGATTAGGAGTAGGTATTCTTTTAATTTATCCTAATTGCCATAATTATAAGATCTCATTTACCTTGAACTTTCCATATACAAATAACATAGCAAAATATAAGGCCTTGCTGTTAGAATTGAGGGTAGCTCATAAGAATGGTATTAAATGTTTTCATGTGATAGGTGACTCAGAATTGATTATTTCCTAAGTGAGGGAGTTGTATGATTCTAAGAATAAAAGGCCAAAGCAATATAGAAATTTTGTTTGGTACATGATAGATATTTTTGATGCCTTTGGAATCACATGGATGGATAGAAATAATAATAAGATGGTAGATCTATTGGAAAATATTTCTATTAAGCCTAATAATATAACCTTTGTTGGTCTATCAAAAGTAGAGGTACAAAATAGAACCTCAGTCCTTGACAATATCCAAAATTGGCAAGTCTTTGAAGAAGACAAAGATATACTAAGATTTCTAAGTTCTAAAGACCAATTTTGGGGGTTAGGGGATTGATTGTGTAGCTCTTGTAGAAACCATAGATTGTAGGAGTGTTATTTTGGGTGAGGAGGTTCGACAGTTGAAACCAAATAAGATTCATAATGGTCTAGTTATGTTAGAAACTATTTTTGATAATCATGATAGATTCAAGACAAGTGAAAAAGAGCATGATGGAAAGGATTTAGAAGAGGTCAACATTGGAACCATAGAAACACAAAAGAAAGTGTATATATGGAAAAAATTAGCTCCTAAAATAGAGTAAACTTTGATTGTGTTATTGAGAAAATATATACATGTGTTTTCTTGGTATTATAATGACTTGAAAGCTTACATAGAGGATATCTTTCAACATGAAGTTCGATTAAAAGAAGGAGCCAACTCTTTCAGAAAAAAAATAAAGGCATATTAACCCAACTTTTGCACCAAAAATGCAAGAAGAATTAGTTGAGCTAAGAGATGCTAGAAATATTAACCCTATTAGGCATTCTTCTTGGGTGTCAAATTTAGTTCCTATGAGGAAGATGAATGGTGATATCATATTATATGTTGATTTCAAAAATTTGAACATATCATAACTAAAGGATAATTATGGATTGCCAAACATGGAGGCCATGCTACAGAGAATCACTAGACTAGAATTGATGTCCATGATGGAAAGCTTCTTAGGATATAACTAGGTAGTTATATAAGAATCATAACAGTACAAAACAACATTTATAACACCTTAGTGAACTTATATCTATATCAGGATACCCTTTTGTTTAACCAATGCTGAATCGACTTTTCAAAGAGCCATGGATATGGCCTTTTATGATATTATTGAAAAATTCTTAGTGGTATATTAGGATGACCTAATAGCATATTCAAAATATGAGAATGCTTATTGGATGCACCTTGAAAAGGTATTCATGAAAGCTTCAAAATTTTGAATCTCTTTAAATCCTAGGAAGTGTGCATTTTATGTTATTGAGGGTAAATTATTAGGCCACTTGGTTGGAAAGGAATGAGTCATAATAGATCTTGAGAGAGTTGAAGTTATAGATAAAATTAAAAATCCAAAAAATGTAAAGGGTATTTAGTCATTCTTTGGGAAAATAAACTCTCTTAGAAGATTTGTCAAAATTTTGCTAAGATAAGTTGACCCATTTCTAAGATGGAAAAGAAAGGTTCAAAGATCAAATGGGATGAGGAGCCAAGCATGAAATTTCATAAGAGAAAGCAAGAAATCAAAGATGACCCTATTTCGAGAGCTCCTAACTATTCTAAGCCCATGCACATATTCTCTTTTTACCACAATACATGTTGTTGTGACAATTTTATTACAAAAGAATGATGAAGGATATGAGTAGCCCATAGCATTTTTAGTAAGTGTTTGAAAGCTACAAAATTAAAATATGATATAAATGAGAAGCAGGGTTATGCATTGGTCAAGGTAGTAAAAGCATTTAGATGCTACTTGATGGGAACTACAATAATTTCATTTGTCCCAAGTGCTATACTAAAAGATATCTTCTGACAACAAGAGGTTTTAGGAAGGAGATGTAGGTGGTTCAATAGAATTAAATAATTTAATATTGATATCCAATTCACCAAGTTGGTTATAGGTCAAGACCTTGCTATGCTAATGGAAGAGGCTAACCTTGAAGAAAACGAAATTAATCATTTTGATGATGATTGTAGGAGTGATTTGTGTGATATGGACACTTCTAACTAGTACAAGGGTATAATCCTCTACATATAGCATATGAAAGCTCCATTAGGACTTGTTGATAATTAGAAGAGGGCTCTAAAGTTGCAGGCCATTAGATATGTCATTGTGAGAGGTACATTATGGTGGAGAGATATGAAAGGCATTCTCTTGAAACATATAAATAAAGAAGAATTAAAGAAAATCTTGAGTGACATGCATGATGGAGTGTGTGGGAGTCATTATATGGTGAAAAAAACTACCCACAAAGTCCTTAGGTTTGGCTTCTGGTGGCCTACATTGTTCAAGGATGCATAGGAACTAGTAAAAAAATGTGATGCATGTTAGAGATTTAGTGGGAAATTGAAATTTTTGTGAATCCACTGTTGAGACTAGTGGAGGTGCAAACACCTTTTTAGTAATGGGGCATTGATTTTATTGGTGAAATCTCAAATAAGTCCAATGTAGGGAATTCTTGGATTTTGGTTGCCACTAATTACTTCACAAAATGGGTAGAAGCTATTACTACTAGGAATGCAACAAGTAAAGTGGTAATAAATTTCATATTGAATAATATCATTATCAAATTTGGATACCCAAAAAAAAATTTCACTGATAATGCCATGTGTTTTAGACTAGAGGAACTCAAAAGTTCTTGCAAGAAATATGGTATTACTGGATCTACATCATCACCTTATCATTCCCAGGGAGATGGTCAGGTTAAATCTAAAAATAAAATTTTTCTCAAGATCATCAAGACAATTTTAGGAGAGAAGAAGAAAGCTTGGGATTCTAAGTTTCCTATGGCACTATGGGTAGACAGGGTTACAATAAAAAAATTGTAGGTTGTGCCCCTTTTGATTTAGTGTATGGGATATAGGTAAGGTTGCCTCAGAACAACATGAATGAGACATATTGGTTCATCCAAGTTTATGATGAAGATATTATTGATGAGATAAAAGTAAGAATGGATGATATATTATAGTTGGATGTGTCGGAACTCAAAATTGCATTCTCAATTTGAGTATCTTTTAAGCTTCGGTCATTTTGAGCCCATATGAGTGCATTTAATACATGTGCACTTGACTATCTTTTTGAGACCTAGGAGGTGTTTTATGTTTCTAACACCTTGCATTTAGTATATCCATGTGTCCTATAATGATAAATTGTCATTCTGAGTCATTCCATGAAGTTTCATTTTAAGTAATGTTCAGACCTACATACTTGCTCAAGTGTCAAACAATGATAGAAAGCCTAGTTTCCCATTGAATATCATTTACCCAGTAATGTTTAATGACTTTCTTCTTTGTGTGTGTTTAGAATGCATATGAAAGAAACTATTTTTCTGTTTTCAAGTCATTTCGATATGTTTTGACTAGGTTTTGAATCACTCAAACTCAGTTGTTTACTGTTGTCATGCTAACGTAAATTGTTCACAATTGTCAAAGTCCATATTTGACTAGTTGTAACTTTATCCCAATTGACCAAAATGATAAAATTATTTTTGCATTGTATTATAGAGGTTAGAGAAATGCTACATTTCATTTTTGAGATTATGACGAATCTGTTTGACTAGTTTACAAATGTGATTTCAAGTGCAATTTATGATGTTAAACTAGTGTCCAGAAATGCAGATTGATCAATACCCCTATTTAGGATTTCATAACTTTAAATCTATGATTGTCCAAACCAAGTGGTTTGTATCATATTTTTTCCACTCTAAAAATACTTGAAATGTGTTAGTTTTCAAGTGTTGACCAATCCATTTGCACACTTTCCCAAGTCTACTTTTCTGCCTATGTTCCTAGTCTTGCAATTCTGAGTACCCCACTTTGACCACTTTCCAAATGCACCATGTTATTTTTCATGAGCCCTAATCATAGATTTATAATCTCATTGTAACAATGAACTAATTCCCTAGTCTTCAAGCCCTCAAGTATTAGTTTGACCTGTTTCCAAATCAAAAACTAAATGCATTTTCTTGTTTTCTAACATGTTTGCTTGCAGAAAGTTTCACTAAGGCAACTTTTATTGTCAATATCTTTTGATTGAGTGATCCTCATGACATGAGATTTGATAGGGTGCAAGGATGTGAAACAACAAACCATCATGTAAGCTTTTAGATCCTAGTTGTCAGTTTTCATCAATTTTTCAAGCTAATCAGAGGACCCCTTGGCACAAAAATTTGTAGTTCGCATGAAAGGTTAAAAATGTGCTTAAAGGGTTGAGTTAGTGATGCAAATTAATTTTAGTCAGTGAATTAAGATCATTAGATCAATTTGACATTTTAGGTGTTTCAATTCAATTTTTTAAAATCTAGATCCACTTTGGGAATCGACTAATCTCATTAGGCTAATAGAAACACATGTGGGTATTGTTGTGGAAGCTCTTAAGTTTATGATCATGAAACATTTCTAATTCAAGAAAAAAAAAGGATCATTTACTTGTGGAAGCTTTCAAAAGACACAATACTTTAAGACACCTCAACACTTTATTCAGACATTTAGAAGAGGCATCATTTGTCAGGATAGATGAGTGTAGCTGGTTGATTGTTCATGACATAGTCCAAGCAAGAGGAAATAGGATGTCAAAGGAAAATAGAATCATAGACCTTGACACTTTATATAAATGAATGAAGGATGAAGATAAAATTTATATTGTCTTGTTCATTTCATGCGATTTCCTTCAAACATTGCAATAAAACAAAAATAAAATCAAAACATTATGATCAATGGGATCCTTTTTCATTTTCACTTATAATATGAATGCCATCTCTTCAAATATTGACAATCATTCCATCCCTTTTTTGTCCATGTTCTATACTCTCAATTTTAATTAAAGTCTGTTCATTTCATTTGTACCAAACCTATAATTGGATACTAGCTATGAATAGAAGATATAGGAAAAAAGAAGAAGATTGCAAGTCAAGATATGGGCATGCCATTTTGATGAATTCTATAATCTAGAGTAAATTACTCTATTATATATAAGAATTTGTAGTGAATGGCAAGGACAAGGAGCAATTGCCAAAGATGTCCACAAAGCAACTTGAAGCAAAGAGCCAAGCAAGAAAATGTTGCACTATGAGAACACGACCATACCCTCCTCCATTACAAAGCTTGCTACGTAGAGAGAAAATGAAGCCTTTTCTTGGTGTCAAACAATTGAAAATTGTGTAAGAAACCTATTATCTTCCACTATGCAAGCTTCTTACAGAAAATCAAGTGATTGAATTTCATGTCAAAGATTTTTTGCCCCCTCTCTATTCCCCCATCCATTTATTCTGAACATGCATTTCAAAAGGGAAACATGTGATGAAGTTTTGTTTTTAAAAAAGGGGACATGAGTAGATCAAATTGTCAATATGGGAGCACCATAAAACAAGCACATGGTTACTATTAATGCAAAAGGTGTTAATGCAATTTTAAGACTTCATAGCATATCAAAGTTTGAGTCCACTAAAGGAGTAAATCACACATATGGTATGGGATGTGTAGTAAATCCTTGCCCCCTATTTGACAATTGAAACAAATGAAAGAATAATCATTTGATTTGAACCATGCTTTTCCCATAAGTGATTTTGATCATCATTGGAAGAAGAGGATTCTTCATGAGAGTTATAGATAAATTACATTCCAGGCTTGAAGTGGAATTCCTATACTTAGTATATACATGGATGATCTCTACATCACTACTTTTATGGCAGCGATCAATCAAAATGCTTCCAATTTTTTTTTTAGCCTACTCTTCTTGCTTATTCACAACAAACTATCTTCCTTTCTGGGAGGTGAAATCATTGTTTTAATTTGGTAGATGGTTTCCCTCAGTCACTTAGATTTCAAAAGAGAGGTATGGATGAGTAAAAACCTATAGAAGCCACAAGAAAAAAAGGATAATGCAAAACTAATTATCCCACATTGATTAGACAAGTGTCCTTTTTATTATTTGAAAGACTCAATGCACAACTACATAGCATGTCTAAAAGACACCAAAGATTTTGAAGTCATAACCTCGCATGGGGGCCTACGTGTGGATGACTAGCTAGTAGTTAAGAAGATAAATTTGATAGGAAATAATACATAAGAAAAGGAGGAGGATGACCTCATTGGTTACAAATGGCTTGCAGGAGTGCCCTCACAATTGTAACCATGTAGTTAGTGGAAATGGCTCTAATGGCACAAAATAGTTCATAAATCATCAGGTGCATAGTTATGGCATAAAATGCTAAGTTCAGAAAATGACCCCAACGATGTGAAATATGATATTTTGTGGCTTCACATGGCTTAACCATAGTTAAGGGATCAAGGTTCTAACATTGAGAGGATATATACAAACAAAAATCCAGTAGATATGTTGACAAAGGTAGTAACAAGGGAGAAGCTGAAATCCTTTTCAACTTTAGTTGGTCTTCTAGACTAAACTTGAATAAAAGAATAGTAGAGTCTAGGGTGGTTTGATCTAGTGGCAGCCTCATGGAGTAGCAGAATAGCTATAGGACCAGTCTCCAAGTGGGAGATTGTTGTTTAGTGTGGAGCCTGATCATTCCCAAGTGGGAGATTGTTAGATTGTGGTGACTAATCAGAATAGTACTGTGCATACTTCATACATTCTTAAGGGCTTAGGGCATCACCTTGAAAAAATGTTTTGGGCCCTATTTTATTGGGATTTTGGGCTAACATGTAATTATTAATTATAACCCTAAAGTGGTAAAAATACTTGTATAAAATAGCTTAAGGTTAGGGATTGTTTTATAGTTGTGATGCAAAATTGGTTCTTGTAGCAGTATTGAGTTATAAGGGGTTATGGATTGTAATCAGATTATAATCACTGGATTGTAATTATATCAGACTTGCTATTTGGTGGACATAGCCTAGGGATTGGGTGAACCACATTAAATCTTGGAGTCTTGTGTTCTTTTCTATGTGATCTATTATTTTCTGTTATTGGTTATATTTGCATGTAATTTTAATTTCTATTTGTGGTTTAATCCTAACAAGTGGTATCAGAGCCTAGTTGTCTTTTTAGTTATCCTATGTAGAAAAGTCTCATAGTTGAGTGGGAGCAATGGCAGAGAAGGGTAAGTTGAGGGTTGATAGGTTTAATGGGCAAAGCTTCTAGTTATGGAAGAGGCAAATGGAAGACTATCTTCATTAGAAGGATTTATGGAAGTTGTTTGAAGACAAAGCCAAGAATTAGGGATCTATTTCAAATGATGAATGGAATTTTTTGGATATAAAGACACTTGGAATCATTCAATTATGCCTAGCATCATTGGTGGCATTTAATATTAAGAAAGTGAAACCAATAGAAGAGTTGATGAAAACCCCAGTGACACTGTATGAAAAGCCCTCCACTTCAAACAAGGTATTTCTCATGAAGCATTTATTTACTATGAAAATGGTAGAAGGTGGATCTATTATAGATCATTTAAATGAGTTTAATACTATTACTCGTCAGTTATCTTTTGTGGGTATCAATTTTGAGAAGGAAATTAGGGCTCTCTTGATTTTGTGTTCTTTTCTTGAAAGCTGGAATGGCTTGGTAATGGCGATGAGTAATTATATTTCTAGATTTAGTACCCTAAAATAAGATTATGTGATCAATGTTCTTTTGATTGGGGAAAATCGTAGGAAATCCTCAAGTGGATCTACATCAGGAAGTGCTTTGAATGCACAAAACAAGGGCAAAATTACTGAGAGAGGAAGTAATTCTGAGAATTGTGAGAAATCAAGAGGAAAGTCAAAGGGGAGGAGGTCTTGATTAGGAGGACCAAATGACTACTGGTACTATGGGAAACTAGGTCATAAAAAGGAAGATTGCTTGAATTGAAAGAAAAATGAAGGAGATAAACCAGATGGAGGCAAAGAGGCAAATGTGGTAAGTAAAAAATTCAAACAGGATGCTTTGCTTCTATCTTTAGAAAGTGTTGATGATTCATGGGTTTTAGATTCTAGTGCTTCATTTTATGCTACACCTCATAGAGGTTATTTCATTGATTATGTCCAAGGGGATTTTGGGCTTTTTTATTTGGGGGATAATGAACCCTACTAGATTGTTGGAAAGGAAAAAAATAAGATTAAGTTGTAGAATGGGAATCATTGGTTACTACATGAGGTAAGACATGTTCCAAGACTAAGTAGGAATTTAATTTTAGTAGAGAAACTCGGTGATGAGGGTTGTGTAGTTACTTTTAATGATAAAAATTAGAAGGTTTCAAAAGGTTCCCTTGTAGTAGCAAAAGGTGTGAAAGTAGACACCTTATATCTTTGTACAAGTCATATTGTACCTTCTACTTTAATGGTTTAAGAGAAAAATGAATGTTCAGGAACAATTGTTGTAGTTGAGTAAGGAGAACAAATAGCTGCTATAAATTTTGATATAGCATTGTGGTACAATAGACTTGGGCACATGAGTAAGAAAGGTATGAAAGTACTTCATTCAAAGAAATTTTTACCAAGTCTAAAATGTGTTAGTATGGATTTCTGTGAAATTTGCATGTATGGAAAAATAAAAGAGAGTGAGTTTTGTAAAGACTAGGAAGGAAAACAAAAAGGAAAACTTAAAGCATGTGCATACAGATGTATGGGGACATGCTTCAGTATCTTCCCTTGGTGGCTCTCATTATTATGTTACATTTATTGATGATGCAACTAGAAAACTATGGGTTTATTTCTTTAGATAGAAATCTAATGTATTTCAATCTTTTATGAAATGGAAATGCTTGGTTGAAAATGAGACTAGTAAGAAATTAAAATGTCTTAGGTCTGATAATGGTGTTGAGTATTGCAGTCATGAATTTAAAGATTATTGCTCCAATAATGGTATTCATAGACAGAAAATTGTTCCAAGGACTCCACAGGAAAATAGATTGGTTGAATGCATGAGCAAGACTATAATGGAGCATGCAAGGAGCATGAGGTTGCATGCTAGGATGCTCTTACACATGTCGATAGAGGCTATCAATACTATTGTATATTTGATTAATAGAGGTTTCTTTTCTCCTTTGCGATTTGGTATTCCAAAGGAAGCATGGACTGGTAAGAAGGTGAGTTATTCTTTTCTCAAAACCTTTGGCTATGAAGCATTTGCTCCCATAGACTCTGAAAATCGAATGAAGTTGGAAGCTAAATCAAAGAAATGTTTATTTGTTTGATATGGAATTAATGAATTTTTTTATAGGCTTTGGGATTTTGAAAATTATAAAATTTTAAGAAGCAAGGATGTCATATTCAATGAGAAAGTGTTGTACAAAGATATTTTGCAGCAACATGAGAACAAAGAAGATGATTGTGTAGTGCTAGATGATACTCCACAAGCTGATGTTCCAGCGATTCCTCATGATGTGCAACAACTGCAACAACAAATACCACACACACTAGTGAATGTTAGACAGTCAACAAGGCAAATTAGACCTCCAAAAAGATTCTCTCCCTCTTTGTATTCAATTTTACTTACTAATGTTAATGAACCTAAATGTTATGATGAAGCTGTGTAGGTGCATACTAAGATTCGGTGGGAGTGTACAATGAAAGATAAAATGTACTCTTTGCTAAAGAATAAGACATGGGATTTATGCAAGTTGCCTGTGAGTAAAAGAGCATTATAGAATAAGTGGGTTTACAAGTTGAAAGAAGAGGAAGGAGGTAAGAAAATATTTAAATCTAGGTTAGTTGTGAAAGTATTTGCACAGGAAAAGGGTACTGATTTTGATGAGATATTTTCTCCTATTGTTAAGATGACTTATATCCATACTATTTTAAATCTTGTGGCTACTGAAGATTTGTATTTAGAGTAGCTCAATGTTAAAACAACCTTCCTTCATGGTTATTTGGATGAAGAGATATATATGGCTCATCTATAGGGATTTATAGTCAAAGGTAAGGAGAACATAGTGTGCAAATTGAAGAAATGTTTATATGGCTTGAAGTAAGCACCTTGGTAATGGTATTTGAAATTTGATAGTGTTATGCATGAGAATGGATATGATAGGTGTCAGATAGATCATTGTGTTTATTTTAAGAGATTGGATGGTGACAGCTACATTGTTTTATGTTTATATGTTGATGATATGCTTTTAGTTGGGTCTAACATGGATCACATTAAGGGGCTGAAATGCTAATTAGCACATGCATTTTCTATGAAGGATTTGGGGGCAGCAAAATAAATCATTGGTATGAAGATTTGCAGAGATAGGAAGAACAAAACATTGGCACTATCTTAGGCTGATTATGTGGAGGTGTTGCAACATTTCTTTATATAGAATGGTAAAGCTATCAACACACATTTACCTGGTCATTTGAATTTGACTAAGGCACTGTGTCCTAAAACATAGGAAGAGGAGGATAATATGTCCAAGGTACCCTATGCTTCAGCCATAGGAAGCTTGATGTATGCTATGGTATGTACTACGCCAGACATTTCACATGTAGTGGGAGTCATTAACATGTATATGAGTCATCCAAGAATTGAGCATTCAAATGTCGTCAAATGGATTTTCAGATATTTGAGAGGAACATCTAATAAGTGTTTACACTTTGAGGGCTCTATTACTAATTTATAGGGCTATGTTAACCTAGATTTGGCAGGGGATATTGATACTAGTCAGAGTACTATAGGTTATGTCTTTACTATTGGTGGGACTACCATGAGCTAGGTTTCTAGGTTACAAAATGTTAATGCTTTATTCACTACAAAGGCAGCCAAGGGGATGATATGGCTTTAGTTCTTCTTGGATGAATTGGGACAGCCTCAAAAGGATAATTATTTGTTTACAAATAGTTAAAGTGTCATTCATCTTGCAAAGGGTTTAGCTTTGCATTCAAAGACCAAACACATACAATTGTGGTACCATTTAATTTGGTCAGTTTTGGAGGATGGGCAATTAAAGCTAGAGAAGATATATACAAATGAAAATCCAAAAGATATGTTGACAAAGGTAGTAACAAGGGAGAAGCTAAAATCCTCTTCAACTTTGGTTGATCTTCTAGAATGAACATGAATAAAAGAATAGTAGAATCCAGGGTGGTTTGATCCAGTGGGAGCCTCATGGAGTAGTGGCATAGCTACAAGATCAATTTCCAAGTCAGATATTGTTGTTTAGTGTGGAGCTTGATCAATAACCAAGTGGGAGATTATTAGATTGAGGTGACCAATTAGGATAGCACTATACATACTTCATAAATTCTTTGGGGTTCAGGGCATTGCCCTAAAAAATAAATTTGGACCCTATTTTATCGAGATTTTGGGCCAACATGTAATTATTAATTATAACCCTAATGTGGTAAAAATACTTGTATAAAAGAGCTTAGGGTTAGGGATTGTTTTATAGTTGTGATGAAAAATTGGTTCTTGTAGTGGTATTGAGCTGTAAGAGGTTATGGATTGTAATCAAGTTATAATCACTCAATCATAATTATATCAAACTTGCTATTTGGTGGACGTAGCCCAGGGATTGGGTGAACCACATTAAATCTTGGTGTCTTGTGTTCTTTTCTATGTGATCTATTATTTTTTGTTATTGGTTATATTTGCATGTAATTATTATTTCTATCCATGGTTTAATTCTAACATGTTTCTATTATGAATTTATGGTTTTAAGGGGAGCACCCTTTATCAAGTAGCCAGATATATGGACAATAAAATTTGGTAGCAATGATGGGAAAGAATGAGATAGATGTATTGGAAGAATGACTAGAAGGAGCTTATGAGTGGTATTTCAAAACCAAGAGACATTATGAAGAGGAAATTAAAAAGGCAAATTTCCTATAACAAAAGAATCTTCAATTGAGATTGAAATAGTTGTTTTAAACAATACTGCCAGATCAACTATAAAAATTGAAGATAAGGGCATTCAAAAAATGGGACAAACATATAAGATTAAAGGTACATTAGGAAAAGCTATGGCAATTGATGAGGAAGACTTGGAATCTAGCAAGGAGATTGAAATTAGAACTATCGATAACTTGTTGGTTCACAAGATAAATGTAGTGAAAATGATTTCACAAAATGTGCATTGTAATTATCTTATTTTGTAGGGAGTTGAATACAAGTGTTTAGAGGCAGTTGATATGTTATCTCCTCCTTTTACCACATGGGGTTCTTACACTCCATTTTTTGATAATCGTGTACCTTTGTTGCAACAAAACAATGATTTACCAAAGATAATGATTATATATACCAGGAAGATAATAAATAAGGTAAAGGATTTAAATGGTTTCTTGGGTGGAAAGTTGCAATTAATCCAAAATTAAATGAAAGAAATTGCCACAGGAACATCTAGTTTTGTTCCTAGAATTTTGGATAGTGACAAAGGAGTTGAGGATTTTATGGAGTGGTCATCTTCTTTCAACAACATTTTGAATCATCCCATATTTCTAGCATACTACAATGATGAAGAAAGTGTAGTAGTAGTATATGATTTAATAGATATGCTATATAAGTTATAAGTAGATATTTCAAAGATAATTACAGAGGTTAAGGCTATAAAAAATGCTAAATATAGCAAACAACTTGAAGAAATAAATGTAGTTAGAGATGCCACCTAGCCTGATGTGGACACTAACATTTATATTTGGAAAGTGGTAGTAGACACAAAGGCCATACCATTTGGTGATAGTGACTAATTAGCTCAAAGATGTAGTTAGATGCAGAAGAGACAAAAGATAAAGATAAAAAAGAAAAGCAATAGGATGTTAAAGACCAATAGAAATATGCTCAAGACAACTACAAAAAGTGCCACCTACCAATTTTGTAACTACATCCTAAATTTTGATCAAACTACAAGGAATGCTTGTAATGTAATTGTATATGAAATATCTTTGTATTTTGTTTCTAATGAAGTTTTGACATCTATCCTCCCATCTAAAGCTTGTTGAAATCCTTCCTATTAATGGATTTCCAAGATGTGGATTGAGGGTCCAAAGTCTATATGATTTTAGTATTTATGCTATTTTAGAATTGGTCCAGTTTTTCTTTGTGTCAATTTTATGATGTATTAAATTTTATAAGTTTGAGAATACAAATGAATCTTGAATGACAGTTTTGTCATGTCTTGAGTTATTCCTGAGTTTACACTAGTGATGTATTATTTTTAAAAAATATTAATACAAGGAGAGATTTTTGAATATCCATGTCTCTAAATTTTGTCTCCTTTTTCATATGCTTGTTATTTGGGATTGAATGAAGAAAGTTCATGCAATTTAATGCAATTGGGATAGTTTCTATGTCAATTTATTGTTGCTTTTAATTCAAGGAGTTAAGTAAATACTTCCATAAGTTGATAGTTTTTCTAGTCATATGCGAGGGATATCATAAGAATGGAGTGTAGGGTTAACAACTAATGAATTTAATTACAAGTTAGTTAAATAGATCAATTGATTACTAGTATGACTATGTATAGAAATGGATAAGGCACTGATCATAAGTTGTGATGCAAATTGATAAAATTACTCGGTTGCAAAAATCACATTTAAAATAAAATCAATAATAACTTTTCTGTAATGAAGAATCAAATTATTGGTGATTATTTATTTCTGATACTATTTCTCTAAATTATAACTAGCTACTATAATCAAGAAATCATTACAAATCATAGAAGAATTGTTGAGCATTATCTGTGTTGGTGATTTTTGGACTACCAGGTACACTAAACCCAATATTAGGGTGGGCAAGATGAAAATAAGCCTAAGGATTAGCTAGATCCCATACTCAATAGGATGAATCTCATCTATGAACCAACTTCAATAGAGTACACTAGACTCATTATACTTTAGGCTTTGTAGGGCCAATCTTGGTGCACTCAAGGATATAAATGTGACTAGTTATTTTTATTTTCTCTTCAAATAATTGATCACTAGTAATTCTTCTTTCAAAACTATCACTTATAGTAGATAATGGTCACAATTCCTTCTTAGATTTGCAGCAAACTTTATGATTACAATAGCTAGTTATAACCAAAAGGAAAGCTATTACAAATAAGGGTTGGGAAAAAACTTTACTTCTTCATTATGTTAAATGAAAAATTGATTTTCGATTGATACATATTTTGCAACCATATGAACCATCAACTTGCAACTGAAATTAATTGATCAATGCTTATCCATTGTTATTTAAAGTCAAAACTAACAACTTTAGACCTATTTAATTGACTAGAAATTAAATTCGTCAACACTAAAATTTGAATCTCATTCTTATCATATCCTCCTCATATAACCAAAACCCTTATTGAAAACAATTACTTAATTCTTTGAACTAACAACAATCAATAAGAGACATACAATTCATTCAAATTATATAAAATTGAAAGAACATTGTTTACTTCAATTCCAAGGATAACAAACATACAAGAAAGGAGACAAAACTTAGATACATAGATATGAAGAACTTCCTTAAAAAATGAATATAATACTAGTATAGATTCTAAATATAACTCAGAACTTGGAATCTTGATCATTTACATTCATTATATCTTCAAGTTTACAAGATTAAATGTATTCATATAATAAACAAAACTGGATGGATAGTAAATGACATAAAACAAAAAAACCTACTGACTTTTGACCTCTACTCCATGTAATACACTGCCTAGAGATTCTTGGAACAAAGATGAAATACAAGACAAGATAAAAAAATATTTTACAAGTATGATTGCACACAATATCTTCATTCAAGTATCACAAAGATTGCAATTGAAGACCAAACCACAATATTTGCAACCAACAAATCTCCAAATGCCACTACCCAAACTGACATGACCCACTCAAGGATAAAAAACCACTAAGATAGTAGAACCTAAAACTTTTGAACTATAGAAGCAAGGAAACACTAACAAACCCAAATGGTACTTAAAACACCAAAATGTGTTTCCTAAAAACCAACAAGGATACCCCCTATTTTTTGCATGAGGACAATAGATTGACAAAAACTCACATGTTTAAGTGCAACACTACCCACAAGGATCTTTCTTTCATGTGAGGAAATGCATCAAAGTACACAAGGAAGTACTTATCTTAGCAACCAAAGTTCCCCAACACCGGTGTGGGATTTCATATGAGAAAGTGCCAAAACTCACATGAGAAGGCCCAACACACCACATGATATTTTGTATTCTCACATGAGAAAGTAAAATTTCACATGAGAAAGTACAATTTTGCATGAGAAAGTACAATTTTTCATAAGAACCCAAAATAGTATGCCAGAGAACTTGAAGGACAAAAGATAGAAAATTGAATTCCTCCACAATAGTAAGTACTGGATCCACATTTCAATGGAAAGACACTTGAATAATAACTAAAAGATGAAAAGAAAATTTTTGGGTCTAAAAATCTAAAAAAGAAATGAATGGAAATAACTACAAGCAACATTGCAGTGTATAGAAGCAACACCATATTGAATTGGAACAATAAAATAAGTTTTTGGTTCCTCCCAACTATAATAAAATCATGAGACCTTGGAGGTCCTAGCCATCCCCCACTCATAACATCCCAAATTTCCAACTTGATAGTCATAGATGTCTTACAAGGACATCACTAATAAAGCATAATAACATCATATGAACAAGAAATCTAACATGCTAAACCAAAAGTAATAGATACTCCAATAAGCAATACCATTTATCATATGCTAAACATCATAATAAGGGAATGCACCAGTAAACTAACATTATCTAAAAATATTATACAAGAATTCTAATGAAAGCATATATCAAAAGAAAGCATTCTTTGGAACCTGAAGTACCAAGTGAAAACATCCAACAATGGTCACACTAGGACAATAAACCCTCTCTATACACTAGTCCCCAACATTGGTGAAGGTAGCTATGCCTCCCAACCATGTGGAACTCATAGGTCAACTTTCACTATGCTAATGGAGATAATGATCCAACTACAAACACAAATAAAGAAAATGTCCATGGCTAACACTCATGCCAAACAGTAATGATGACTAAAAATAACATCATGAAACAATGCAGGTACAATAGGTCCTAGTCAAACACTCAATAGGCTACTATGTAGGGGATGACGACATGGAGTGTTGCTTGGCATCCAAAATCCTAAGCCAGTTTGGTAGCTACCCTCACCAATGAAAGCAGCATAACTTGAGCAGCAGCACTGCCCAATAGAAGGAGCACAATTAGTACTTTTTTATTATCTTATATTTTATTACCACCTAGTATTTTTATTTAGTTACCACTTATCTTAAACTTCCTCTGCCAACCAATGGGAAATAGTCACTAGGTTGCGAGATAGAAGCCCCTCCACATGCTACCCTACCTTAACCATGCTCATCCAACAATAAGTGTTCGTAAGCATGCATATTCCCAACCCAACCCCAATGATCATAACTCCTAGAAATACAATAGAAGATAAGGCCTTGTAAGTCGTTCGACAAATGTATTTGCATATACTTATGTGTGGCACACCACCATCATGAAAATCATAACACAAGGACTGGATAAAAACATAAGGAAAATATCACTCAACTGAAATAGCTAGAGAGAATGGATGCGATGCTCATCCCAATGTAACATAAAAGTGCAACAATGGTCAGATTGATATCCAAATAGATGGTCTAGGTCCACGACAAACATCATGTCAAGAAAACTTGAGAAAATAGGGTGGCACACAAAACAAGGTAAAAACCCCAAAAAATGGAAAACTTCTAAATTAAAACCATTTTGTCTTTGGGCACAAAAGCCTCAGGGTAAAAGCATAGATATGTGTCACGGTTTGTGATACCAAAACCTATTTTGGTCAAATCTCATTTCTCTATCAAAACTCAATTTTTTTCAAAAACTAAATATACCCTTTTATAGATCTCAGATTCAATATCATCATTATATAAATTTTTGAGTGTTTTCATTAGTTATAATATGTTATAATCTCCAAGTATTATAAGTTGATATTTCAACATTTTAGAAGATGCTCCCTAAAAAAATGAAAAAAAATAGTAAATCATATCAAAAAAATTTAAAAATTATATTTATCTCTAGAGGAGAGAATCCTCTTCACAAATATGTAATTTGTTTTCAAGAAGTTTTAGATTTCATAGGAAAGCTTTGACGAGAGGAAAAAATTGTTAGATTATGATAAAGTCGAACTTGAGTACTTATAACAAAGAAAATATACATCAAAAATATTTATTTTTTTGTGCACTAGCTATACATGTCATCTATAAGATATTTTCAAATTAGAACAAAAAAGGATGATTTGCATATAATTTTTTGATGGGAACTATACCCTATATTTTTTATTGTTAAAAAAGGGACTTCAAAATAAAATAAAATGAATAAATTCTTACTCAAAAAAATTGTAAAAATTATAGGCGTAAAATTTATCCAGTTCTACACATTTCATTAGTTTACATCATCTTCATATTTTAAACACAAACACCATTTTTTTTGTCACTAATGTTGAACTGTCACATTTTGATATCACATTTCTTTATAGAAGGTGACACAGGTTTGTGCTTTTACCCCTCAAAAATACAATAAAATCTGGGTTTCAACATTTTATGCAAAAATGGCTAGCATAATGGTGTGAAATGAAAAACCCTCATCCCAAAAATAGGGAAAATGTTCATACCCAACCAACCACGCAGAAACAATAAACAAAAATAGAGGGGAGCACTAGTTCTTAACTTCCAAACCAACAACTACCGAAATTAGATATAGAAACTAAACTAAAACAAGAAAATGGGAGATCCCTACTTGACAACAAAAGGAGCAAAAATAGAAATCAACTTGATAAAATATAATTCTGTGAAATATGTCAAAAATTATAGCAAAACAAGGTCTCCCCAAGCTAGATCCAATGAGACTAATCTTGCAAAGATCCAACACTTGAAGCTCTCATGATAAATAGAAATGTGATACTCCAGAAGAGGATTCTCAAAGAAGCTCTCAATTTTTAATTTTGCAAAAGTGAGAAGTGGGGAATTAAATTCCTCTTTCAATACTTATTCACTTTTCTAGTGAATAATTGATTAGGGAAAAGAGCTAGTTAGACTAGCTAGACTCCAAATAGACCCAAATGAAAAAAGACATTCCTAGAAATAGAAATTTATCTATGGAAAAGTTTCTATAAATTAAATTCAATAAAAAATAAAGCCCAAAAATCCAAAATTACATAAATTTTCTTAACAACTTTTGCAACATTGTGAACCTCTACATGTACAGACACCCTCACAGATCTAGTCCCATAATGCAAATGTGTTAAGATTTAATAATCACTAAAAGGATACATAGACCATACAGGGACAAAATTTGTGAACTATGAATAGTTAGATCACTAACTCTATGTGCCATTTTTAGGGATATTAATCATACATACTAAAACACATAAGCAAGTTCAATTGCATATAATATCATTTTCAAAGCAATAAATGCATTAAATACCTAGTTAAACCATTTACATCACTCAAGTTCACATAAAGCATAATGAAACAAGAATGAAGTAAATCACCATAACATAAAATCCATCACATAATAGAATCATAGATATATCCAAATCCAAATAACCAGATATCATCATAGACCTATTGTCATCTAAAAATCACATCGACATGCAAGTATGATAAATTGAATAACATAGCAGTATAGCATCTATGGTACTAAAATCAAAGTATAAAAAATGACCCTTAGGTCATCTCAAAGTACATATAATAAGAGTATCAAATAAATGAATCACAATATAATAAGGTACAGACTGCAAACATGCACTACACTCCATATCTTGAAAATCCTTATAAAGGGTTGCAACAAGCTACATATGGGAGGAGGAAACATGTCAAAACACTAATGGAGGAGAAAGGTGATAGGAAATGTACAAAAAATACAATTTAAGACATTTCTTTGTGCTTGATCCAAAAATAGTTCATAGTTGAAAAGTCAATAGGTGGCTATTTATTGCTAGAACTTTAACTTTTATTCTTTGTCTTTCTCTATCTTGAGCAAGTAATTCCTCAACCACCTTCTAATCATAGAGCCTTAATCTCTCCCATTGCTTCTCATACACATATCTCCCTCTTGGTTGGTCACTCAATTGATTTAAATTCATCTAATTCCTTTGTGGCTTTACTCCATTTGACATCTATTATGGCTATAGAGTACACTAAAAATTTAGTCAATTCTATTGTTTCTCTAAACAAGGAGTCAATCAAATTTCTGAATGAGGCATCACTATTATCCTCAAATATTTCTACCATGGCCTCTTGAGTTAACACTATACTAAATAAATTAGACCATTCCTATCATTTTATTAACTTACTATTTGCATCCATAATTGGTGGAATATGGGCCTCAATTCCCTTAGATAAAACTTTCAACTTTCTTTTTATTATTTTTATTTTTCTAGAAAAGAAGCCAATTAATTCCTTTACCATTTCTAGGCCCTCCTTCATGGTAATAATCTTATTAGGAAAATATATCTTTTTATCCATTAGCATAATAAGCCTCTCTAAGAATTGAATATATGGCCCTTAAAGATTGAATTTAGGTAATAACCATGAAAGTGCTTCATTGCCAATTTTCTCAACACCTTGTAAAGAATTATATAATGTATGGTTCTATTTTGATATACTCTTTAGAGTTTTAACATTGTGCCAAGTCATACCTCTAAGGCAAGTTGTCCTTTCCTCATTATCTTGTTGTGTCAGTGAAGCATCAATTCTCATTCTTCTAAACTTTATATTATCTACCTCTAGGTCATTTGTTTGTGTCATTATCTCTATTGTGACCTTGGATGGTTGTTCCTAACTGTTATGTTCCTTGTTGTACTCTACAATAACAACGTATTTAGCATTTGATAATTCATTTTCTAATCCTTGGACCTTAGCCTCAAGCTCCTTAATCTTCTCATTCTATATATGGATTTTCCTAACCTCCTCCTCATAGAGCTTTCTAACATCAATGTAATCATGAAAGGATTTGGCTAGCCTTGTCTCTATGTCCTCTACCTTGAACTCATTCATAAATGAGAATTTTTTAATAGCCTTGGAGATCTCTATATCTGAGGTACCTTGTAGTTTCCATACTATAATTTTACCCTGATCTATTCTCTATACATCCATTAGATTACTCTTGTTTTTTGAAGGAGCCATGCTCCACACTACTAGAGACTTGGTGTCAATGTTGAATCCAAATCCTCTCTATAGTCCACCAACACCATATGCCTTGCATGAGATAGAATTTTGTTGTCTTTTGATTTGGTCAAGCATAAATGCTTGTTCCAAATCCCAACTAGGCACTAACAACATCCCAATCCTTTGCACTAGATCACATGCCTCCTCAAGTGAAATGACTTAACATTTTGGATCATAAGCATGCAATTTTTCAACCAATTCTTTCTTCTACTCATCTGACTCACGTAGCTTCATTTTTAACACTAGTTCACTATGTTTGACATTTTACAAGAAGCTCTTGAACTTAGTAGATTTGATGAACTTTTCATCTTCTATAAATTGTTGGGCTTGGATGATTCTATCATCTAACCTTGCTAGTGCTAGCTCCAAATCATTCAATGTGGTCTCAATTGCAATGACTCTATCTTGAATATAACTTTGTCTTAAGTCAGCTAAGTATTCACTTCTACTAGGTAGGATTGCAGTGTCGTTTGTTTATCCTTTTTAGGGATCTGGACAACTTTTTGCCTTTTTTTTCAATTAGTGACCCATGATACCTCCTCTAGCTCATATTTTTTCATTTTTAAGGTCACACTAGGTTCAAGGCTATAAGGATTCACCCTCTCTTCTTCCCCAAGTAGTTCCTTTGGCATTTGTGCGATTATTTTTGCATGGTCAACCACCATCTTTCTTATGCTTTGTCAATAGGAGATATCTAGGTGAAACCTTTGAAATTAGTTTCTAATATCTTCAGCTCCCTCTCTACCATTTGCACATCATCAATTTTTTACAAATTTTCAACCACCTCACCCTCAGCAACAATATTAGGAATGAGGTCTTCATGGGGCAAGTCATTGGTACTAGGAAAAACATAGTTTCTTATTTCCCTAAGGGTGTTCCTCATCAAATTATCAAGATAATATATCCTATAAGGGCTAGTTGGAAAATTATATTGGTGGAGGAAAGAATGAATCTAATCAAGGGGTTCTTTTCAAATTAAAAAATCACCCACCTTGAATCACCTACCTTAAAAAATCTACATAGAAATGTACCTCTATGCACCTTAGGTCCTAGGTACTCCCAATTTACCATAAATAACTACCACATGAATTCAATGATGTCATGTCTAGGGGGAATTAATTTTGGCATGATATGTGGGGGTTGGAGACAACCATAAACCCTCATCAAGGAAAAAGTTAGAAATAGGAAAAAGTCCCCATAATTATGATCTAATACTTTTCTTTCAAGGAGTGGAGTTGGTCTTAAAATAACCATCAAAACCTTAGGTTCCCTAAACTAACTTCGGTATAATATTTTCATTAAGAAATTACTAAAATTATTTAAAAATGAGATATAATCAGAGTAATGATAGGAAGTATCCCATACTCACATGAAAAATTGAACTACAAGCTATCCATTAGCATCAGATGTATGATAAATAAAGTCCACTTGTATATACCCCACATTTTTATATAGGATCAGGTGCATCAACAATGAGTAATGATGGGATTTGAATTTTTCCATTTCTCCATTATAGGCCATCTAATATTCTCCTTCACCCTCCCTAGAATATACTCAATGTAGTCATATTCTGCACCATGGTAGCAGTCTTACACATCTTTGGCAATGATGAATTATTTTCAATATACCATGTCAATTCCATCATTACCAATTACCTTGTGGATACCATACATAGTTTTTACAAAATAATTCTTAAATTTTTCCAAAGGCATCATCTTCTCCACCTAGTTGGGGTAATCACCCACCTATTTTAGGTCCATGGGAATATGTTGTAGCATTGACCTTGTGTAGCTTTGGCATTTCTCTCAACTTTTCCTTGTAGGTCAACTAGGTCTACTAGTTCACTTGTGGTACTATTTAATCCAAATGCTTCAATAAAAGAGGCATGGTCTAGTGTGCACAAAATAGTTATATCCCTTCTATGGAATGATTTGGTGCTAGATTATATGATTTTTTCAGGGCTTTTACCAAATCAACATCCACAAAGACCTCTGGAAAAATTATTTTTCCAAGGTTATTCTTCAATACATTTCAAATAAGGATATTCTTTTATATAGTACAATAAAAATATCTAAAAATATCATAACTAGTGGCTCCAAGACATGTAGCATCTCTACAAAGTACATAAGGATCCTTGAACTCATGGTCATTTGTAGAAATAGCATTGGAAAATTCTAGGAATAGTTTAATCCATTCTTGCTAAAACCTATTAGGTTTCTTCTACCCAAATTTTCCTTCCTTTGAAGTTGAAGTTTCTATAACTTCCATGTTTGAAGCTTGAATTTCTTCTTCTTGTAAATAGACTAGAAACCTCTACAAACAACTCTAAAAATAACAATCTGCTCACATTAAAGCTCTATAACTATTCTAAAATCTCTAATATCTACAAATGCTAATGGATTACTAGATTATGAAATGTTTTATGCTGAGCATACATTCATCACCTATCTTTATGCATTAATACTCTATATGCTCAAGATTTAAATTTAGTGTAGTTTATCATCTCAAATGGAGTGTCCACATAACTATTCAAGCTCAGGAAGCTTTTTACTTTACTGAAATCTCATTTGCCATGGGTGTTTTGTTGTTATTGTAACTTAGAAGATCAAAGTTTACTTTTGTGTGTTAGACAAGGGTTTATGATCTTTTGATACACTAATGAAGGAGTCCTTCATATCATCTTTGGTGGTGAACTTTGGCTCTCCTATCTTATAATTGTTTGAAATCAAAACCTTTATCATGTAATCATAAACATTGAAAATGACCTTCACAATCTCATGACACAACATTTATACATATTGGTGTAGCATCTTATCTCACCTTTACTACCCTTATGATCATACAATTACATCTTAGTGGACCATTTCATAGCTTTGACAATTATCCTTCAAACACTTACAATGTTAGAAGCACAACTTTGGCATAATATCATGTCTTCGTTTTTTTTCCTTATGACCTCCCTACCATAGTCAATAAAAAAACTTGGTAAGATTGGATGTTACATTTAGTAGAGCTATCATTGACCTACAACCACATGAAAATAGTTATCCATTCTTTATTTTAGTCTCAGAAGCATCAATTTTCATCTTCATGATCTCATGATCTAACATTGCTTCGTAGCTTTGTAAAGATTTGAACTTTCTATTGAGTTCTTATGATCTATAGCTTGTTATACCTTTGAAAGATATTACTTACCACATGTCTTAAAAACTCATGCAAATGTGCCTGGCACCTACCTTCCTTTATCATCTAATCCTTATTATCTTACGATTGTCTCTATATCGTGCCATCAAACATCCAAAACTTTTCTTCTACAATCCTATGAACATTAACATTTTGTATCTTTAGAAGACTTCTTGAAAACCATCGTGATGGCTCAATCTTTCCTTTTTCACAAGATTAGGAGTTACTTAATATTTGCAATTTTGTGTCCTTGCAATCTTATGATCACCACTTTATTGCATGGTCATAAGCCTTGACTTGTATCTTTATGATCCCATGATACATTTATTTATCATAACATTAGAACTTGACTTGAAACCTTTTTGATAGACACTTAAGATGACATGCCAAAAAGGGATTTGTAAGATTGGAGACCTCATTTTGAACACTTGTGATACTATGAACACATAACATATATTAAGATCAAGAGACTGAAAAATTTACCCTTACAATCCTCCATTAATCCCTATATCATAACATCAAGAGAGGGATATTTTAAGCTTATGACTAGATGCCTAAACCCTTGATCATGAGATTATTTCACATGATTTGAATGTCATAAAATCTCACTCTTAGAATAAGGGTCAACCCACAATAGTGGGTCGCACTTTTTTGGAGGAAGAAATTCCTCCAAAAAAGTGCGGAGGCCAAAATTTGTCTACAAAGTTTTGATAGAAACTAATTTTAAAACTTTCGACCAAAAATTTTAACTTTCTATCAAAACCCACTTACTCACCAAGTTTCGATCGAAACTTGACGACGCAAGTTTCTATGCCAGTTTCAAGTTTCGATCAAAACCCTAATTTGCTTATATAAATAGAGGCACAACCAGTTGTCTTCTCATTAGTTCGATCAAAAGATAGAGAGAGACCAACATCCACCTCATCAACTGTCCGAAAAAGGTATGGAATACTTGTTTTTTCCGTTCTTATGTTGTTTTAGTTAAATTTATGTGTTTTAAGTATTTAAATATATTTTTCTGTGTATTTTATTGTTTTCTTGTATATTTTTTTGGTTTTTCATATATGCCTCTTTGTATATTTTATTTTACTATTCATGCTTAAGCCTGTAATGTCATTGTGGATCTCTTAATGCACAAATAAAATATTTTTTAAAGATAATTTTTCATCCATATTAGATCTAAATATATAATAATATCTTTTAATTTAAAGTTTATTTAAGTACACTCTAACTATTTTACCTAATTTAAACTCTAAACCTAGCCATAGTTCCATGACCTTTAAAAAAATCTCTAAAATTAATTCTAACTTCAACTAGAAGCTTTACTCCAATTTTAATCATAACTGAAATGCTAACCCTAATTTTTTAAAACCCCAATATAATTATTTCTCTAACCTAAGATGATGCTAAAATTAACTATATATCACTAATCCAAACCCTTACCGTGTGATGTAAAACCTCAACTATAAAGCCTAATGTTGACTCTAGCCATAACCCAAACATAAAACCTAGGTATGCCATTTTAACCCAAACCCTATTCATGACCAACCATGATGTAAACCCTAACCTTAACCTCAAATAATATTTTCAAACTATATCTAAACCTCAACCCAACCAAATTCTAATTCTATCCCTAAATAAGAGATAATATAAACACTAATTGTAACCCTATCCCTAATCCAAGCCATAACTCTAACCCTACATGGTGCATTATATGAATCCTAAAATTGGCCTTTATTATAGCCTTAACCATAAACCATGACCTTAACTACAATCTTAATCATAACCAAAGTTATGCTAACAATAATCCTAAGAAAATTATTTCTCTAACCTAAGAATAATTCTAAACCTAACTATATCACTAATAAAATTTAACCTAACCCTAACCTTAATCATGATGTTAAACCTGACCTTGACCCTAAAGCTTAATATTAGTAGTAACACTTACACTAGCCATCCCCAAACCTAACTATATTTTTATTCTAACATTTAACTCTAATTTTCTAACCATGATTTAAACAACCACACCATTTAACCTCAATGTAAAACCCTAAACCTAAACTTTGTCCTAGAGTGTGTGTGTGTATATATATATATATATATATATATGCATGTATGTGTCATTATATGTATATTTCCACATATCATGTGCATGTGTGTGTATATATATGCACAAATATGCACATATATACACACACATGATAGATATATGTGCAAATATACATATCATGTACATATACACATATATCTATATATACATATATATGAACATATTTACTTCGTGGACCTAAATTGCACTTGACAAGTTTATGTGCACACATGTAGTTCTTAAAAGGTCTTTGAGTTACAAAGATTATATATAACATGTGTGTTTTAAAATTTTGTTTTTTTAAGGTACATATACATTTCATTTATGTTTTAGGACTTCTATATATATGTACACATGTACACATGTTTAATTTTATTAAAACAATTTAGATACAAGTTTTTTAATTTTGTCAAATTGTACATACATATGTTAATATAAATTTTAATTTTATTAAATGTCATACATTTTAATTTTAATTTTGAAGTTTACACATTATACATGCACCTACATACATTGACATGGCTGATCAACAACCTTCTATCCCCCTCAAGCAGCCTATCCCCCTCGAGCAGCCTATACCTAGGCCTGAGTAGCCTATCCCAAGCCCTGAGAAGTAGCCTATACCCTGGCCTGAGCAGCCTATCCCGGGCCCTAAGTAGTAGCCTATCCCCCCTAAGCAGCATCATGTCCCTCGTGATCAGCTACCTATCCCACCTCAGGAGCTCTATGATCACACTAACCAGGAGATTCGTAGACTTTAGGAATCCTTGACTAGTGGCCCATGCTCTAGTGTTTATAGTGGTACATGCCAGAGTATCTTACGCAGCCTGACATTTATTCGAGATGAGATTCATGGTGCTACCCCATATTTTGCACATACTATACAGACTATCCTTGACAATAAGAGACAAGAGGTCTCCTCTAGTCTTTCACTCCAAGAGGTACAGGGCTTGGTGCCCAAAGATGTCCTGAAGAGGGAATGTTTCCCTCATTATCTTTCACAAAAGTATGTGAAGGGGTATTCTCACCTTAAGTGTACAAATCCACAGATGGCTGCATTGATATACCCATGCTTCCTTGCTACCCATGGTCGTTATCCAAATAATGACCAAATTCCACTCTATTTTTCCTGACAGCTTTATGCAGAGGTTCGCTTATGCAAGGCGGTGAACTACACAAATTTACCAGGACATTTAGGACAAGGGCATGGTAGACTGGCTAATAGGCAGCCAGGTCATCCCCCACTAGCACATAGATCGATTGTCAGAGAGAGGGCACCTGCTATTTACCCTATGTTAGGTCCATCAGCTAATGAGGCCATGTGTAGCACTCAGTTACGTGGGGTCATTCAAGGAGTTGGAGAGATTATAGCAGTGATGAGGTTGGTCAGCATTTGATGTCTCGTTGGCATTCTAGATCATCATCCTATGCTTCATCTTAAGGAGACTTGTACAGTGCAGCAGGCATCCCTTCAGTGGCTAGCTTAGAGGGTCTCATTGGAGTGTTGGCACGAGAAATTATGATTGGTCTAGCTGATTATCTATTAGATACATATAGATTTGTATTAGAGCATCTTGGCATACCCATATTAGATGTTTGAGGTCGTGTCCATGGTAGTACTAGGACACATCCTCAGCCATATTCCTCTCATTGATCAGGTAGTGGTCATGGTGGTAGTGCACATGATGATCCACCTACTAACCACTCTTTTTCTCCAGAGAGACATATACATACCACAAAGCCTTTAGCCAGTGTTACAGTGTAGGCTCAGAGTTCAGATGTGGGCCTTGATGATGTTGATTTGAGCTTGTCGACCACAGGATGGATGGACTTGTTGATACGTGAAGATTCTACTTCTATGCCATCTCATCTACATAGTCCACTTGGCTCGTCATTATTAGGACATGTAAACCGTGAATAGTTTTGATAGAAACTAAGAAATTTAGTTTCTACTGAAAGTTTGTAAAAGAGTTTCGATAGAAACTAAGTTTCTATCGAAACTAGCTAGATAGAAGCCCACATGAATAGTTTGAAGTTTTTTCAATGATTTCCTTTCTTTGGAGCTGAATTACCAGGTTCAAATGAAGCAGTGAAGACCTAAAATTAATGATTGAAGTACTCTGAACTAGCTTTCTAATGACTATGAATTTGGTGCTTTTCAAAATTTTTAGCTATATATTTTTTAACATGAATTAAATATAGGTTTATTATAAAAAATAAACTGAGATATTCGATGCTCATGGAAAAATAGTAAATATAAAAATAAAAAATTGGAAAAAATAAGTACGTTCTCCATATTTGAGTCACCTTTCAATCAAATTTTTCTTTTTAAAAATTGGGTAAATATATAATAAGTTACATGTGTCAAAAGCCACACATGTCTAAATTAGTGTTATGCCAACTTTAAACTACAATAAAATATGAAATACTAACAATAAAGATATAAGACCAACTCTACGGTTTAGGTATGGATGTTAAAAAACAAAATTTTAAAGAATCACATTGATATCTATTGTAGAAAAAAAGTTACGTGTGTCAAAAACAATGTCACTCTTTAAAAATCATGTTTTTGATATCATACCAATTTTCGTAGGAGAAAAAATAATTCAATAAATTCAATTCACAAAATATATTTAGAATCTAGAAACAAAATCTTAAAAGACTCTAGTTTACTTCATCTTCAAATTCCTAACCATTAAATGGGAATTTGCATTTGAAAGTGAACATTTTCTTGAAAATTCAGAGTTCAGTTTCAGTTTAGGCAAAAAAGTGTAACCCACTATTGTGGGTTCACCCATAATTATTTATTTTACAAAACCTAGGGCAATGGTAAAATGATTCTGGACTTTAATGATATTTTAATGACAAGGGTGAATACACAACCTTAGTGTATCACATTATTCTATTAGGGAAAGATTTTCAACACTAGGCTAGGGAAAAAAATGACTAGGTTAGGGTTTCTCTACAAAATGAAAATAAATGAAATACAAAACCCTAATAATGTAACTCAGTTTAAAATGTTTCCACAATCAATTTTCAAAATTTTGACATAATCATAATAAGGGCTATCACTGGCTTTGTCTAGGGATGATGGATACTAGTATCCATGCAAGAATTTAAAATCTCTAGTTAAAGTAGATTGCATACATGTTAGCCTTACCCCAAGTGGGATCAACTATATAGGGATTAAGCCAAATAGGATCAAATTTTCAATGCTTTCCCTTATCCTCAATCCTTACACTCCACATTAGGACTAAGTCATCTGGTTCAAACTTTCTTGCCACTACCCTCCTATCATATAGATGTTTTATCTACAACTACAAGTTTATATTTTTAGCAGAGGCCTCTTTCCTTATCTTAGTCAACCCAACCAATTCATCCATCCTTTCCTTCATATCATCAATGATATCTTCATCATACATCTAGATTTAATTATACAGACCTATTAGGTTATTTTGAGGCATCCTAGCCTAGATTCCATATCCAAGGTTAAAAGGTGCAACAACTATTTCCTTCTTTATTGTCACTCTATAGGCCTAGACTACTAGCTGCAACTTAGAGTCCCATGCCTGCTTTTTGTCTTCCAAAGTCCTTTTATGAATTTCAACTAGATTTTGTTAGTGGATTCAGCCTGTCCATTTCCTTGTCGATGATAGGATAATGAAGTTGACCTAGTGATACCATATTTAGTGCAAAAATTGATGAATTCATCAAATCTAAAGAACATCGCATTATCAGTCACTATTTTCTCAAGACACCCAAACCTTGTAATGATTTTATTCAGTAAGAAATTATTCACCACTTTACATGTAGTATTTCTTGTAGGGATGGCCTTTACCCACTTTGTAAAGTAATCAGTTGCAACTAGTATCCATGAGTAACTACTACTGTATTTGGTTGGTATTTTGCCTATGAAATCCATCCCTCATTATTGAAAAGATGCTTAGACCTCAATAGATTTCAAATGAAAATTTCCAAAGAATTTAAATTTTCTAGTGAACCTCTTGCAAGAGTCACATTTTCTAACCAAGATCTCTAGATCTTTGAAAAGGCTACGCCACCAAAAGCTTACTCTCATGACTTTGTGTGAAGTAGTCTTTGCTATGTAATACTGACCACATACCCCTAAATGCATTTTATTCAATAGTCTTTCTTATTCATCTTGATCAACGCACTTCAAAATTACACCTTCAAAATTTCTCCATCATAGACTTTCATTAAAATTAATGTACCTAACTGCATGCAATTTTACAATCCTCTTTTCATTATCTTTCAGATGGGGTAGAGCTTTCATATGTTGTAGTGAATATATTACATCTCTATACTAGTCATCTTGATCCATATCACATGTATCAAAGCTAAGGCCCTCATTTAGAAATATTTATTTCATTAGCACCTAAATTTGATTGAGCCATAAGATTTTCTAATCCTTGACCTCTTACTAAATTGGTGATTTGGATATCAATATTGAACTCTTGGATTCTATTTAACCATCAACACCTTCTACTAGATACCTCCTACTAAGAGAAAATATCCTTAACTACTGCACTAGGCACAAAAGAAATGACAATAGAACCAACTAAGTAGCATCTAAAGGCCTTACCAGCTTTGACAAGTGCATATACATACTTCTCATGTATTTCATACTTGATTTCTGCAAGCTAAAGAGATTGCTAAATAATACAATTGGTTGTTCATGACCATCCTCATTTTTCTATAGTAAGATTGATGCTAGGGTATGAAAAGATGCAAAAGAAAAGATATGCATAGGCTTTCCATAATCAGGTGTCCCAAGGACTGGTGCATTCTAAATAGCATTTTTAATTTCTTGGAAGACAATAGTAGGTTAACCTTCCTAACTGATATTTGCTTCCTTCTTGATAATTTTAGAGATTGGTCTACTAATTTTAGAAAAGTTGGTTAGAAATCTCCTTAAAACATTAATTTTCCCAAAGAAAGACTGTATATCTTTAACATTCTTAGGCTTTGGCACCTTGTCAATTGGTTCTACTCTTTTAGGGTCAATCTTAACCCCTTCCTTTGATATTGTGTGACCAAGAAACTTTTATTCTGTTACTCCAAAAGTGCATTTCTTTGGGTTTAAAGAGGCACCATACTCCAAGTTCTTAATAAAAATCCTTTCTAAATGTTTGCAATAATCCTTATCCTTCTTTGAATATGCAGTTATGTCATCCTAATATACAGCCATAAACTTGTCAATATATTCTTTTTAAGCTACATCCATGGCCCTCTTAAATTTTGCCCATGCATTGATTAGGCCAAAGGGCAGTCTTACATATACATATGTTCCCTAGGGTGTAGTGAAAGTTTTTTTGAATTGTTCTTTTTCATCTACTAGGACTTGATTATATCTTGAAAATCTATCAGTCATGGACATTAGTCCTAAACTAGTAACTTGCTACAACATAGCCTCCATATTAGGCAAACCATAGTTATCTTTTAAAGATGCAATATTTAGGTTTCTAAAATTAGCATGTTGCCTAATATCGCCATTCTTTTCCTCAATGGAACTAGATTAGACACCCATGAGGAATGTATAATTTGTTTGATAATCCCCCCATCCCTAAGCTTCATAAGTTCTTGCATTTTAAGGACTAGAGTGGGATTAACATGCCTCTATTTTTTCCTAAATGGTTTAACTCCCTCTTTTAGAGGTATTACATGCTAGAAAATATCTTTTCTATATGAGTTAAAGTCATTATATGACCATTCAAAAACATGTCTAAATCTTCTCAACAAATCTACCAGAGACCTCCTAATTGTAGGAGATAAGGTTTTACCAATGTACACCTTTCTTGGAGATTCAACAGTACCCAAATTGATTTCTTCATGTTCTTACATGGCTTCTTATTTTTAGCATGTGTATGGAATCTATCCTAATTATTAAAAGTACTCTCAAGAACCACTAAAACTTTAGGGACCTCGTTTATTTTTAACTACAAGATTTCTTGACCAAAGATGGTTTTCTTTCCATCTACTATTTATACAAGAGCACAATAGTCCAAATATTGACCATGACATTTATCCTCATTAAGTAGAAAATTCAATACTCTTTATCATCTTTGAAAACTTTCCAATTCTCCACATTATTAGGGATAGAAGGCCTATTCTTTACTTTAATTATAGACACACCAGCAAATGACACATCATCAAGCTTGGTTTCTACATTAGCTAGCAAGTCAGACATTTTTGTTATTACTCCTATCCATCCAAGAAATGAAAAGGGCATCAAATTCTTATATCTAATCCTAGAAAACATTTCTACACTATTTCAATATTTTGTTCTCAAAGGTATATATCTCCATAACTTGAGACATAGTGAATTTAGAGTAACACATAATGTGCAACTTCTTAATACCATGACTAGATGCAACTTTTAATCCTAGGAGAAGTGCTTCATACTTTACTACATGTAGAGTTCAAGGTAAATGAATACCTAAAAGTGTTTTTCTATGGAGATATAAATACTATAGCAGCCCCTAATCCTTCCCTAGAGCTTGCCCAATCAAAATACATTGCCTGTATTTTCTATGAATCCAAACAGTTGGTCACCTCTTGTGTAATCAAGGGAGGTGGTTTATTAGTTTCTTGGATGATAATTTCATCCCTATATGCATTGACCTCAGTATCTAGGAAATAAGTAGCATTCTTATCAATATTTTCTTCAAATATTTAAGTGACTCTTGGTTCTCTATCAATTTTCATAGAGTTGTCTCCTATGTGAACAATGGTATATGACAAGTCACATTTTAGGCTACCTCCCATTTTAGCACTCCATTTTATAGAGAGTAACATCCCATAATGGTCAGGAATATCAACTACAAGGATTGTCATGGTCATTTCAATATCAGGGTAAGTAGCTAGTTTGAAATGTAAAGCACTAATTGTAACTATGACAGACACTTCTCTAGCATCCATTGCTCTACATCTATCCTTTTTGGTGCCTACTTATAAACCAAGGACTTCCATGACTTTGACAAGCATAATACTATTTGATTCCGCTAAGTAAATCATAGAATTCTTTAAAGTTTGGTCATTTATGACTAAATTGAGGAAGAAAGGGTCAATATCTTGTAAGTAGGCTATAGAGGAATTGTTTAAGTACATTTGAGGTATTTGAGACATAACTCATTTTTTCTCTTTATCCTCCATTACAAGAAGTATGTACTATATTATTCAAGATTCTTCTTTAACAACATTGTTACTTCCTACACCACTCAACCAAGAAAGAGCCTTAATTCTTTTGTTGTTCTATTCTAAACATTTTAGATAAGGAGACCTGAATAGTAATCTAAGATATCATACCAATAGGATCATATGTAGGAGTTTTGGGAAGATTACCTTTGATTGGTTTCTCTTGAGCAATAGATTTCTTCACTTGCTTGATGATACCAAAGCATGGGTTCTTTTCTTGCACATTGGCTTTGATTATTTCATTTCCTTGAAACTGCACCTTTTTCTTTGGCTCCCACTTCTTGGTCTTATTGTCCTTGAATTTCACAATCATCAAATAGTCTTTCTTATTCTCATCACTTATTTTATGAGCAATATCCTTAATGAAGATGTCAGATGGCTTACCTACAACATTATTGATAGTTTGATTTCTCAAGTTGTAGGTGCTATGAACTTGAGCTATCATCTCAGCTATGATTCTATCAATATCTTTTTTAGATGATTTCCTCAAGTTTGTGTGATCCATACTTGAAAATGTTCTACATACCTTGTCCTCATCATGATCTTCATTGGCTAAAACCACTTTCTCATGGTGTAATTGATAGGCATTTCTCTGATCTACAACATCATATTCAAACTCTTCTAAATTAGATTCCACACCATCATCACATAAATTTACCATATCATAGCCTATGTCCTCATGGTTTTCTTCCTTATCTACATCCTCATTTTGTGCTTGCTGATTTGCAGAAAAAGACTGGGACAATACACAATAATCAAGGGAGTGAGGGGACTGGCATACAATGCACCAAGATACATCCTCTATCATATTTATAGAATATTTTTATAAAATATCTGGTGTACTTTTATCTTTTTTTCCTTGAGAGGAATTAGAGATTTGTTTTTGTAAGAATTTGGCTTAGGCCAAAATTCATTCAAGAACAAAAGAACTCAACACAAGCACACAGTAGACCAAAATAGGCAGAGTATGATTAGAATGATGATATTGATTCAATAATGGATGCAAGAGTATACTAGGAGTGCCTAAATATAAAGGCCTTAGGAGAGCTTCTAGAATGCATAGAAGTTAGCACCATGACATGTCATACAACAAGGCACATGTCCACCAGAAATGGATTATCTTCCACTAAGTATGGGATTAAGTGTGATGATGTGAGGATAAGACTACAATGGTGTAGCACGCAAATCAGTGGAGAGACAACATGTGCTAAATGAGGAGTGCAAAAAATTGTGTTGTCATCATGACAACTCAGTGAATGATGCATACTCCTGTGTTGTAGACACCATGTGCCTAATTAGAGTTGCATAACTCAATGAGAGTTCACAAACTCCTAAGTGTCTCAACTAAAATAATAATAAAATAATGAAAAATAATTAAATAATGCATTAACCTAAGTAAAACTTAAGTAAGTGTAATAAGTAAATACTTATTTACACCAACAGTTTTCTATCCTTCCACTAAGTGGTATAAGGATATTTTTGCATTCTAGGCTACCTATTGTATGGTGTATTAAATTGAAGTTTATCATGTTGGGTGATGCGACGCGCTCCCCTGCCCACAGGTGGTTAATTATGTGGTGTTCCATGTTCACTAATAGTCATGGCTTTTGGTGCAATGACAAATGGGCCCTACAATTTGTATATTGTAGGGTCCATTTGCCGTTGCACCAAAAGCCATGACTTTTGGTGCAACGAAAAATGGGCCCTACAATTGGTATCAGAGCCTGGTTTTGGCTTGGTCATGGGTTCAAATCTCCCCGATGCCTTCCCGACCCGTGTAAGCACCTGGTATGCACGTCAAGGGGGAGATTGTTGGGTGATACGACGTGCTCCCCTGCCCACAGGTGGTTAATTATGTGGTGTTCCATGTTCACTAATAGTCATGGCTTTTGGTGCAACGGAAAATGGGCCTTACATATCACCGGTATGATTCTTATTGGTTTGGTTTGTTGATGGATTTAAGTATTTTAGAAGGTTTAACACTTGATCCATTGTGTCTTCTTCAATCATTTTTCCTATAGCTAGCCTTTCACCCTCTTTCCTATTTCTAGGATTAAACAATTTAGGGTCATCCCTTCTCTCCAATTTACCAAAGGCTTTTCTATTATTTTCTATGTTCACAACCATATTATAAACCTCCCCTAGTGTTCTAGGATCTTTTTCCCTTAAAGTATATGCCATCTTACTATAAAAGAAATTGAAGTAAGAGGTAAGGAATACATCTTCACCAAGTCTCATTACTTGGAATAAGTTATACATCTCTTTCTAAAAGCTCTCATTAAAATCAAAGGTAGACTCATTAGGGTTATTTTTTATGTTGTTGAACTCATTCAACACAAAGCTAGCATTGGTGTTGTCACCATATTTCTCTTCAAAAAGTTTTTTATAAGTCATTCCAAGAGGCTACACTATCATCTAGCAATCTTCTAAACCAATCACTAGCATCTTCAGTCAAGGAGTGTACAAATAACTTCATGACTACATCCTCATGCTCTACTTCATGGTCATTGAGCATGTCTATAAACTTTCTCAAGTGCTCTTCACAAGTGACAACATTATTACCTAAAAATTTAGTAACCTTCTCCCAAAGATCATTAGAAATAGGGTGTGGGAACCTAGGAATGCCTAGAAAAGATATTTTCTTGTATTTCTCCATATAAATGGGCTTTCTTTGTAATCCCATAGAATTTGAAGTACTTGTCCTAGTATAATAGTTTTAGATAGGAATCTAAGGTTGTTGGACTTGCTGAGTGACATGTATTTCAATATTTGCAGTAGACAATAAGGTAGGGGTTATTTGTGATATGTTTTGGCTAGTTAATACAGATGCACAAGTAGGAATAGATTGGACAAATTTTGAGGCTTGGTTAGGACAGGAAGCTAAGGCAGAGTTAGACTTGACAAACTAAATTTTTCTTCTCGTTTTAGTAGCTTGTGCTTCATTCTCAACCTTTTCTAGCTCTTTAGCTAAATCTTCTCTCTCCTTTTTGGCCCTTTCTAAATCTATGTCAAACTTAGAAATAACAAGGTTTGCAAAGTTTTTAGGAAGAACTTGGGGATCACTTATTTGTACCCCTACCACCTTTTATTTTCATTGATCAGGTTCTTTTGTAGTTACATCTATAATATTAGGTTCAATAGAACTATAAGACTACGCTTGTGAGATAAAATGACCCTCCTTCTCTTTAAGAAGGTACTCTTTCTCTTGGACTTTGGATTTTAAAGAATCAATATCTCCAAAAACATCTGAGTGTATATTAGAAGATTTCTCTTCTAATCTTTTTTGTTTTTTGTCTTGCAAGGAGGCCATCCCCCTAAGAAAGTTTTCTCTCTCAATGAGTTTATTTAGTGTAATGTGCTCCTTTTATTTCTTAAAAAAAATTCATTTGGCCTCTTCTTTTGCAATCCTTTTCCTAAGAACTTCTAGTTCTAAAAATAAATCTTTTGGATCTGTAGAAGTGGCTTCTGAATCTACTAGGTCATCTAGGTCTGTGATATTTCTTTCCTCATAAGTGTCATGTCTAGGATAAAATCTAGTATCCATATTACCCCTATATCTCCACCTATGGTTCATTTCATTCACCATATCTAGTCTAGAAGGAATGTCCCCTATAGAAGACACATTCTTGTCACGATAAACTATTTTTTCTTGAAATGGGGTAATGAATGTCTCTCCCAATAGTATAATAGTTTCAAATTTAGAACTTAAGGAAGATGACTCTTTTCCTACCATAGGTTGGTAATTTGAATGGGCTAACACACTATTCCTAGGCTTCCAAGTAGGATACAAATCTACTTTCTTTTTATTTTGGTTCTTCCTATTCCAAGGAGGTAATTCTATGTATAATGGTATTTCTAGGTTAGCCTTTGCAAAAGACTATGTATTTGTCTTCTTATCAGTCATTGGTTAGAAAATTTTGAAAAATATAGCACTAGCTACAATTTTTTTTACTTAAGTCACCACCCTATGAAGGGAAAGTATTTTTAATGATCTTTTAGATTGAAGAATAGCATGGTAAACTCTCAAATAGAAAAAGGGCCAACTAGGAAATGTTGATACTTCAACACTAGGTAGTACAACCTTACTCTATAGATAAGGCACTGGGTTAAAAATAGTAAAGATTATAACTCCTGTAACAATTTTTTTTATAAAAATCCCAAAAAATTCACCATTTTTTTTGTGTTTTCTAGACTGCTAAGTCAAGATGCACAAGAAGAAAACATGCCTAAGGATTAGCTAGGTCCAATACTCAATAGGATTAATCTTAGGTCTCAACCAACTTCAATATAGTACACTAGAATCTCTACACTTTAGGCTCTGTAGGGACAATGTGGGTGTACCTAAAGGATACAAATGGATTGGTTATTTTGATTTTCTCCTTAGACACTTTTTCACTAACAATTCTTCTTTCAAAAGTATCTTGTATAGTAGATAATGGTCACAATTTTTTCTTAGATTTGAAACAAGCCTGATGGTTACAATAGCTATTCATAACCAAAATAAAAGCTATTACAAATAAGGGCTAACTAGCAACTTTAGTTCTTTATTAAATAAAATGGAATTTTTTTTTGATTGATATATGTACTTTGCAACCATATGAAGCTTCAAAATGCAACTAAAATTAGTTGATCAATGCCTTATCAATTGTTAAATTGAGTCAAAACCAACAACTTTAGACCTATTTAATTCAATTGCAATTAAAATTGTCAACAATGAACTTTGAATCTCATTCTTATCATATCCCCATCATATACCCAAAACCCATATCATTTACTAAAAATGATTACTTAATTATTTGAACTAATAACAATCAATAAGAAACATACAATTCATTCAAATTGCATTAAACTAAAAGAACATTGTTCACTTCAATCCCAAGCATCATAGACATCCAAGAAAAGATACAAAACTCAGATACATAGATATGAAAATTTTTCTTTTGTAGTAACTTCATTTGAAAATGAATATAATATCGGTATATATTCTAAATATAACTCAGAACTAAACAAATTGATCATTTATATTCATTATATATTCAATTTTACAAGACTAAGTGCATTCATACAATAAAAAAAAATGGATGGACTGTAAATGACAAAAAACTGAAAAATCTATAGACTTCTGACCTCTACTCCATAGCTTGGAAATCCTTATAAAGGATTGCAACAAGCTACAGATGGGAGGAGGGCACACATCAAAACACTAATGGAGAACAAAGGTGTTAGGACATGTACAAAAATTTACAACTTAAGACATTGCTCTATGCTTGATCCATTAATAGGTGGTAGTTAAAAAGTCAGTAGGTGGCTATTTATTGCTAGAATATTAATTTTAATTCTTTCTCTTCTTCTATCTTGAGAAAATAATTCCTCAACTACCTCCCACTGGAAGAATCTTAATCTCTCTCATTGCTTCCCACACATAGATCTCCCTCTTGGTGTGACACTTAATTTTTTTAACTTCTTCTATGTCCTTTGTGGCTTTAGTCCACCTAGAACCTATTATGGCTTTAGAATCCACTAAAAATTTATTGAAGTCTACTTCTGCTCTAAACAAGGAGTAAATCAAATTGTTGAATAAGGCATTACTATTATCTTGAAAAGTTCCTACTGTTGCCTCTTAATTCAACACTATACTGAATGAATTATATCATTCCTACCATTCTCATAACTTACTATTTTCATCTATAATTGGTGGAACACAAGGCTCAATTCCTCAAGATAAAACTTTTAGCATTCCATGTATTATTTTCATTTTTCCAGTAAAAAAACCAATTAATTCCTTTACCATTTCTAGGCCATCCTTCACTGTAATAATCTTATCATGAAAATCTAGCTTTCTAGCCATAAGAATAACAACCCTAAGAATTGAATATATGGCCCCCAAAGATTGAATGTGGGTGATAGCCATGAAAGTGCTTCATTGCAAAATTTCCCAACATATTGTAAAGAATTATATAATGTATTGGGAATGTTGTGATATACTCTTTAGAGTTTCAACCCAATGGCCAATCATACCTCTAAGGATAGTTGTCCTTTCCTCATTATCTTGTTGTTTTGGTGAAGCATCAAAGCTCATTCTTCTAAGCTCCATATTATCTACCTCTAGGTCATATGTCTCTGTGATTGTCTCTATTGTGACCTTTGATGGTTGTTCTTGACTATCCTTTTCCTTACTTTTCTCTACAATGGGAACTTTCTCATCATTTGATGGTTTCTCTCTAAGAGATGCAAAATCAGTTTATAATCCTTGGCCCTTAGCCCCAACCTCCTTAATCTTCTCCCTATATAGATGGCTTTTCATAATCTCCTCCTCATAGAGATTCCTAAAATCAATGTAATCATGAAAGGATTTGGATAGCCTTGTCTCTATCTCCTCTACCTTGGCCTCATTCATAAATGACAAATTTTTTACAGCCTTGGAGATCTATATACCTAAGCTACCTTGTAGTGTCCAAACTATCATGTTTCCCTGATCTATACTATGCACATCTATTAGTTTGGCTTTGTTTGTTGAAGGAGCCATGCTCCATACTGCTAGAGACTTGGCATCAATCTTGAATTGAAATCCTCTCTACAATCCACTAGCACCATTTGTCTCATATGAGATGGAATTCTCTTGTCTCCTAATTTGGTCAAGCATAAATGCTTTTTCCAAATCCCAACAAGGAACTAAAAACATCCCACTCCTCTTGACTAGATCTCTCTCCTCCTCATGATCCATGAATTCATTTTTTGGATCATAGGCATGCAATTTTTCAACCAATTCTTGCTTTTTCTCATCTGACTCACCTAGCTTCTTTTCCAACACTACTTTACTCTATTTGACATTATACAAGAAACTCTTGAACTCAATTGATTTGATGAAATCATAATCTTCTATAAACTATTTATCATGGACAATTCTATCATCCAACCTTATTTTTTCTTGGTCCAAGTCACTCAATGTGTTCTCAACTGCAGTGACTCTATCTTGGATATAACATTGTCTTAAGTTAGCATAGTATTGAATTATACTATGTAGCATTTGTAGTGTCCTTTGTTAAAACTTTTCAAGTACAAGGACAATCTTTTTCCTCTTGTTTCCCTTAGTGACCCATGATGCCTCAGATGGCTCATCTTCTTCAATTTCTAAGGTCACATCAGGTTCAAGACTATTAGGATTCACCTTCTCTTCTTCCCCAAGTGCTTCCTCTATAATTTGTGCCATAATTGATGCATGGTCAACCACCATATTTCTTATCCTTTATTGGTATGATGTAGAGGGCTTTTGGGACTCAATAAAACTCTCTATAGCACCAACAAGATCATCCAATGATCCAAATATAGTTTTCAATCTATTAGACCTCCTAGGCCTAACCCCAAGCCTTGCCTCCTAGGTATAGCCTTACTTCCCTTGAAATCCCACAACCCTTGATATTGGATCACCACCCTATATGCCATCAATTTTCACTCCTAGAAGTCCTCTTCATGTTCTTTAATGATCTATGCTTTCTGTACAACTTTCTTGAGTCTTGCTGAAATTTCAAACAAGCTCTTTTATGCCTTTGGAGAGACCCATACACAGATAGATGTAACTCTTGAAAAAGGAATAAAATCATCAATCCTACCATTTATAATTAGAAACATTAGGTTTTCACTAACATAATCAAATTATAGAAAGATCCAATGGTTGGTTAAAAAGATATGGGCTCTGCACTAAGCTGTATTTTAGGAGTTTCTAGGTTTCCAACATAGATTTTAGGTTTATGCTTCAAATGATTCAGCAGAAAAAATATAATTATAAACCCCATACACCATTGTAAATAGGACTCAAATACCTTTCTAGAAAATATACCTAATGGTGTCTTTCTTTACACCAAAACTCTAAATCAAACAGATTTTCCCTCTCTACAGGCTCATCCAAACACGGGGATCAGCCTAGGGCATCACCATAATTTTTTTTTGAAAGCTTTGTAGAAAAAAAATAAAGAATATAATACAATTTAAAAACTCCATTACCACTTCTCACAAGATATAAAGCATTTTAAATCATGGAATTGGCCATAAAGTCCTCTATTTGCATGGTAATGCTGAAAATAAGGATTCTAGACTAGTTGACAATATTTTGCTTATAACTTTTCAACCAGATTATTTCAAAGCATGAGACAAAGTGCAAATGAAATGTAATTCAAAGAAATAATTAAATATAAAAATAATAAATTGAAAAGCCTCTGTACACTAGCCGTACAGTGCATCAAAACTCATAAAAATACTCAAAAAATAAGTTGTGACAACATTTTTTTGTACTTTCAATGATGGATTTGTTCATTAATGCCAACCAACCCATGAAAAAAAGAATTTCTTGACTTATATAAGCCTTATCACGTGTTTATATGGTTACCAACTCCTCTTATCCTTTCACAATGCTAAATACCCTTGCAAAATACTAAGTTGTTGACAACCTAGGGAATGTGGATCAGCACACTAGCATGTTTGTCACATTTTTAATACTAATGACTGTCAGCATAAACTAGATAAAACCATCAATGAACTTAAGGTGGAATATATCAACCCCTTACACACACCAAAATAAGGTCCTAAAAGAATTTTTACATAGTAGCTCCAATTAGGCCTATAACAAAGAAAATGGACTATGACAAGTCCTTCATTACAAACACATAAACTTATGAGATTAACTAACTCATCTCAACACAACTAAGAATAATTAAAGATTAGAACTCAATTAAAACTCACTAATTAGACTTAACTATACATTTATCCTCCAAGCTATCTTCATAGTGAGGGTGCTTTGTACTAGGGTAGGGAATATCTAGGTAGAAACATTTGAAATTAGGATCTAATCTCTTTGTATCCCTCTATACCTTTTGCACATCATCAAGTTTTGACAATTTGTCAGATGCCTCCCCCTCAAAAATAATATTTGGAATGAGTTCTTCATGGGGCAGCTCTTTGGGACTAGGTAACAATTTTCTCTTATTTCCTTGAGGGTGTTCCTCATCCTGTTATCAAGATCATACACCCTATAAGGGCCAGTTGACAGATTGTAACAGTGGAGAAAAGAATGAATCTAATCAAGGGATTCTTTTCCAATTGAAATGTCCCCTATCTTAAAATATCTACATAGGAATGTAACTCTATGTACTTTAGGTCCTAGGTACTCCCTATTTACCATAAATAGTTGCCATGTGAATTCAATGATGGCTAGTCTAGGTGGAATCAATTTTGGCAGTAATATAGGAGTTGGGGATAACCATAAAACCTCATGAAGGATAAAGTTGGAAATAGTCAAATATCCCCTAAATTATGATCGAGTCATTTTCTTTCAAGGAGTAGGTTTGGTCTTAAAAGACTCTTCAAATCCTTAGGTACCCTAAAGTAACCTAGGTCTAACATTTTCATTATGATAGTACTAAAATTATTGAAAAATGAGATAGAATCATAGTAATGATAGGAGGTATCCCATACTTATATCTAACATTGAACTAGAAGCTCTTCATTAGCATCAGAGGTGTGATCAATAAAGTTTGGGCTTATATACCTAACATTTTTATATAGGATTACGTGCATCAACAATGAGTAATGATCGAATTTGAAGTTTTCCAATTCTCCATTCTAGGCCAATCCAATGTTCTACTTCATCCTCTCTAAAGTATACAACATAACCATATTCTCCACCATGGTAGGATTCTTGCACACCTTTCACAATGATGAATTATGCTCCATATACAATGTTAGTTCCAACTTTTCCAATTACATTGTAGACACCATATACAATTTTTACAAAATAACTCTTAAAATTTCCCAAAGGCATCATTTTTTAGACCTTCTTGGGTTAATCACCCACCTATTATAGGTCTATGGGAATATGTTGTAGCACTAACTTCCTTGTGTAGGCTTTGGTATTTTTCTCAAATTTTCCTTGTAGATTGGCTAGGTCTACATGTTCACTCAAGGCACCATCTGATACAAATGCTCAATAAAAGCAACATGGTCCAATGTGCATAAAATAGATTCATCCTTTCCATGGATTGATTTGATGGATGTATTATATGATTTGATCAGGGCTTTTACCAAGTTAATATTCACAAAGACCTCTTGAAACATTAACTTTTCTAGGTTCTCCTTCCATAGATTGCAAACAAGGATCTTCTTCTCTCTATTGCAATTAAAATATCTAAAAAGCACATAACCAATGACTCCAAGACATGTAGAATCTCTAAAAAGTACATAAGGATCCTTGAACTCATGGTCATCTATATAAATGACATTTGAGGATTTCAAGAATAGCTTAATCCATTCTTCCACAAACCTATTTGGTTTCTTTTGCCTAGTTTTTCCTTTCTTTGAAGTTGAAGTTTCTACAACTTCCATTTCTAAAGCTTGAATTTCTTCTACTTCCTAAAACCTCTAATCTCTACAAATGGTAATGTAATACTATATTATTGATACTGGATTATTCGTCACCTGTGTTTTTGTATTGATACTATACATGCTTGAGCTTTAAGTTTAGAGTAGTCTCTCATCTCAGATGGAGCATCCACATAAATATTCTAGCTTAGGAACTTTTTAAGTTTACTCAAATTCCATTGGCCATGGGCATTCTATGCTTATTCCAATTGAAGAGATCAAAGAACACTTTTGTGTGTTAGACTAGGGTTCACGATCTTATGATACACTGAAGAAGGAGTCCTTTGTATCATCCTCGGCATGGAACTTTGGCTCTATGATCTTACAATCATTTAAAATAAAAATATTTATCATGTTATCATAAACATTGAAAATGCCTTTCATTATCTCACAACACATGATTTATACACATTGGCATAGCATCTTATCTTAACTTTACTAGCCTTATGGTCTTATGATCATGACTTACTTGACCATTTCATAGCTTCAAAAATTATCCTTCAAACGCCTATGATTTTATGAGCACCACTTTGGCATAACATTGTGCCTTTATTTTTTCTTAATTACAAAATGCCCATCATAGTTAGTAAAATAACTTCATAGCATCAAAGGTTACCTTTTGTAGCTATCATTGACCAATGACCACATGATGATAGTTATCCTTTCTTTATTGTAGTCTTAAAAGAATCAATTCTCATCTTCTTAATCTCATGATCTAACACTACTTCATAGCTTTGTAAAGCTTCAGACTTACCCTTGAGATATTTCAATCTATAGCTTGTCATAACCTTAGAAGATTTGACATTCCATGTCTCTTAAAAACTCATGCAAATGCACTTGACCCCCAACTTTCTTTATCATCTGAACCTTATGATCTTATGATCATCTCTTTATCATTCTTTTAGACATCCAAAAATTATCTTCCGTGATCCTATGATCATAACCTTTTCGTATCTTCAAAAGCCTTCTTGAAAACCTTCACAATGCCTCGACCTTTAATTTTTCATATGATCAAGAGTTACCTAACCTTTTCACTTTTGTGTCCTTGCAATCTTATGATCACCACTTTAGCACATGGTCATGAGCCTTCACTTCTCCCTTTATGATCCCATGATACATCTAATTATTATAACATCAGAACTTGACTTTAAAACATTTCCAATAGACACCTAAGATGACACAACAAAAAGCGAGTTGTAAGATTGGAGACCTCATCTTGAACACTTGTGATACCGTGAACACATAACATATGTTAGGATCGAGATGCTCAAACTTTACTCCTATGATCCTTCATTAATCCCTATATCATAACATCAAGAGAGGGATATTTTAACCTTACAAACAGACACCTAAACCCTTGATCATGAGATCGTATCACATTATTTGAATGTCATACAATCTTGTGCTTAGAAGAAAACATAGGGAAAGGGTAAAGTTGTTGTGGAATTTAATGAAATTTTCATGATAAGGGTGAAGACACAACCTTTGGGTATCAGATTATTCCAACACAAATGCCTAACAATGCAGCTCAATTTAAAACATTTTCACAATGAATTTTCAAAATTTCTACATAGTGAAAGCAAGGGCCATCAATCTACTATAGGGGATAGATCTAATAAGAAGAGTGTGAGTGAAGGATTTTTCAAGAAGAATATAAAATAATCTATCATGTCCATCCCTAAGGTGCACCCACCTTGGTCTTGCAAACCCTAAGTGTAGAGAGTCCTTGTACTCTGTTAAATGTTGGTCTAGATCTGAGATGAATTTAGTTGAATATAGGAAATAGCTAGCCCTTAGATTGAGTTTTGTCTTCTGCATCCTTGTATTGGGTTTAGAGCAACTTGGTAGTTTTAAGGCACCAACAATCTCCACTATCAAGTTTATTGGAAATTTATAGAAGAAACTTTTGGTTATAAAAATGTCCCTACTAGTAGACGAAGTGAGTTCATCTTATCTATTTTATGTGAAAATATAGATAATATCATTGGTCAAATCAATTGCATTAGAGGAATATGTGACACATGTTCTAGTTTGGCTCTTTTTCTTTTGAACAATGAAGATATTGATGTCACAAAAATGATAACTTGCAAGGGTTACAAGTATGTAATGAATCAAACTAAATATGGGAGAGGATTGAAAAAATTAGAATATGTTGAAGAGGAGATGACTATTGGAGCATTTATGAAAAAATTTAAAAGTTTGATACAACATTATATTCATCATGCATAGTTTGCAAAGTGGCAACCACAACAATTTCAAACACTTAGAGATAACTTCCCACTTGGAACCATTTGATCAATTGTTTACTTTGTAGAAAACTATTCATTTGTTCATCAAAAGGCTATTCAATCAAACTACTATTTTTTAGACTAGGTTACTATTATGATACAAGTGTGTTATCATCATGCACAATTAGATTTGGATGGTATTAAAAGAACAGTTGAAGCATGAGTCATAAAAAAAGAATATCATTTCTATATAAGTGATGATAAAGAACATGATATTCATTGTGTAGAACATTATTTCAATTTTTTTTTTGCATATATCAAAGAAAGATGCATAAGTATCGAGTATGTGCAAGATCATGGTGCACCAAAAAGTGGCGATCTAAAAAATATGTAGTTCTGAAATATCTCAAACCATTTCAAAATCTATTCCAACTTTTTTCCCATCCACTATGATACTAAATGAAAGAAATTAATATCTTTATAAGGTCTACTACATATTTTGATACAACCCTATATGCTCAACTTTTAAAACATCCTAAAAATGTGTTTTTGGTCTATTTTTATGTGGTATTTACTTCAAACATGTAGTTGAAAATTTTTTTTCACCAAAATTTGATGAAATGAAAAGGGCTTCTTAAGAATGTTCTTATATTTTCATAAATTTAAGGTTTGTCAAATTATTGAGTTTAGTAAGTAATTATTACTTATTTTCTAATAGATTTAGGCATAAAGTGCTGACAGACACGCTACTTGAAAAACAACTATAACTTTCAAATGGTACAACACTTTTTAAATCTAAAAGATGCATCACATTCTTTGTTTCTTATAATATAAGGAAAAAAATTTTAAAAATTAAATTTTGTAGAGTTTTGAATTAGTTAAGGTGGTCAGACACAATTTTTATTTCCAAAAATACTAAAGTCAAAAATTAACTATTAATTACTTATTTACAATAAAAATACCCAAAAAATATGTGTCGCATCTAGGCATGAGTCTACTACTTATATCTAGAATATTATTAAAAAATATTATCATTTGATTTTGATTAAGGTCGTTAGACATACACCAACTTCTTATTTTTGTTCTAAAATTTTTGTAATATTGCATTAAATTTCAAAATTTTGACCAATCAATTTTTATTTATTTATAGATAAGTCCTTGTAGTTTAGAAAGTAGATCCAATTTTCTAGAGATTATTTTCTCTATGATTTTTGATATAACGTTAATAACAAGTATAAAATTGCATGTCAAGTTGACATAACCTTGATATTTTTACTTTTTATTACCACTTAAGAGCACAGTTTGGTTGAGCATGATCCTACACATAACCTATCGATAAATATTATGTTTGGTTAGATGGGTGTGCTACACAATTCAAATCATCTCAACCATTTTATGCACTTTGTCTATATCATTATGATAAAAACATACCATGTGTATGGAGTTTCTTTGAAAGTGGACATGGGAAAGGTGAACATGATGTTGCTAGAGCTTGTAGCAAATGTACTCTACGAAAGTATCAAATAAATTGTAAGGGAGTTCATATAAATAATGCACATGACCTTTTGAATGGTGCAAGACACATTTTTCATCAAATGAGATTTGTGCATCATCAAGAGTGAGTGAAATAGTTCCATGTAGTGTTTTGGGAGATATCAAGTAAATGTATGTGCATGTGTATATATATTTTCTCTTAAATCTAATTTAAGTTATACACACATGACATGTGAATATATAGTTTTGTCTCTATTTCTTTTTGTATATATCAAATATGTGTCTTTAGGTGTGGATAAAAAAACTATGCACAGTTGCAAGAGGATAGGAAAAAGATGATCCTTAGATTTTTTTATGAGTACCACTCATCTCCATTAGACATTGTACACGAGAGACTATTCATGTTTTTATTGTTATTGCATTACTAAGAATTACAATGAATACATCAATCAAGATCATGGATATGTAGATCTATGACTTCAGTGCCACACGTTGTTAACAATACAGATAATCAAGATGAAGATGAAATTTTTGATGATGTTCCTTTGATTTCTACTGATTATAACCATACATATGGACTAGTTTGAATTGGTAAGTAAAATTTTAAAAATAATAAATAAATAAATATATTATACATACATACATACACACACACACACACATTAAAGTCACAAAGAAAATTTAGAGCTCACAATATAAATGTATGAAATTTAAATTATGTGTAGAGGTGAAGTCTTTGCAATTATTATTGAGTCGAAAATGTAGAAGGGGTGAGTTACTATTTATCATTAATTTTCTGCCTAGAGGCAACCAAATAAGTATCCAAGATGAGCCAAAAGGCTTTAGCTTCCCAAGTCCAATCTCTGCCAGCAAGGGCCGTATCATCAATAAACTGGAGGTGGGAAAGAGTGGGCAAATCATTTCCCCATTGCCATCCATGAATTAGATTTTGGGAAACATGAAACTTGATAAGTCTGCCAAGTCCCTCAGCCATAATGATAAACAAATAAGGAGAGAGGGGATCTCCCTAGTAAAGACCTCTAGATGCCCCAAAAAGCTTCGTTCATTCACCATTGAGAAGGACCGAGAAGGAAGGAGTAGTAACACAACTAAGAACTCATCTAACCCATTCTTGACACTTCCTAAGCATTAAAAAATTGATATTAGCCAATAGAAAATGTTATTTTCATATCCTAGTATTATTATTTAGAATCTCTTAGAAAATTAATTAAATAAATTAAATTTATAAAAATGTCCCAAAAAGTAGTTTCAAAAGGATTCAAACTAGGAAAGAGCCATTTTCCTAAATATGTCGAGACCATCTTGCATAATAAACTTCTCTTTTTTGTTTTTTTTGTCAAAAACTACTATACCAGCACAAAATAGGAATTATACTATGAAACAACCCTTGTCATATGCCAACCAACTAATGCCCAGGGATACCTATTAACTAGCGATTAATCTTTCAAAATATAAACCAATCACCGATCAATTTTTTTTCTAATCCTTATAGTATACTATGTTATATTAAGGAAAGGTGCAATTTTTTAAAATTTGAAATATTTGAAAAGTAATTATCAACACTTTAGATGGTGAAGTTTATCAGGTAGAGATCTTTCAATCAAAAATACAAATCACAAAGCAAGAGAAGGCGGACTGAAGCAAGTTTGCGAGAGACAATGTCTATGCACTGGATGGTTTAGTCATTGATTAAATCGAGGGTTCCTTTAGGGAAGTTATTTTTTGTAGTGCATGCCCCTAGTTCACATTTTGTTATCATTTCTAAACTCTTTTAGGGCTAGTTTTATGTTGATGGTTAGCAGCATTCTTTTGAGATTATCAGATATTGTGTTATGGAATCAGTTTATTATGTGATCAGATTACTTAGATTTTGCATTTCATGTATGCATGATGACTACTAAATTGCTTTCAGTTACTAATGATGATTAGTAAGATGATTTATTATCATATGTGTTTTCGTATGGATACTTACCCCATACTTGCATGTGTATGGTGTGCGTGTTTTCTTTGCGTGTTTGCTTTTGTATGGCATGTCTGATGTGGTTAAGGAAGGGAGTCGTAGTCACCTGCTAGTCGGGATCTACACGATGCACCACTTCCTACCATTGCCTGTTTAGTTTAGTATATATTGTGCTTGTACATGCATGGTTTTTATGCAGGTTGCAGGTACCGGGTATCGACTTCCCTGAATTTGTCAGGATGAGCGTACCCTATCACACTATCTCAATGATAAGAGAGCGGAGATAAATTCTCAAGTCCAAATCCCAACCCTTTAAGCCATTTGTTCTAATTGGAAAATTAGGACAAGTATCTGTGTTGAGTACCCTCCGAATACATTGGATGACGTAATTCATGATTTAAACCCTTGGTTTGATTTTGTATGTATTTTGGCTATGATGGATTTTCGTATTTTTACCTTGTGAGTCTTTGATGTATTTTCTATTAATTAAGCCTAGTTAAAAAGATTTAATTAATGGTTTAATTTAATGGAAAATTAATATGATATTTTAATATTTATTTTATTTAATTAATTGGGAAATTAATTAACTAAAATAATTAAATTTGAAAATAAAAGTTTAACAGTTTAAATTTGGAATGTGACAATATTTATTTTAATAATAATATATTTGGAGTTCATTTTTAAATAAATGACTAAATAATAATATTATTAAAGCTAATAAATATTTTAGCAATTAAGTTTTCGAAAATAAAATTTAAAAGTGGAAAAATATATTTTAAATTATTAAAAGATTCTAGATTTCATGTGATTAAAAATATAAATATATTAAGATTACAAAGTGGAATTATTAAAGTTTGTGCATGAGATTTAATAAATTAATAAATTAAATTGAAAAGAGTAAATTAAATATTATATTAATTAATGTGTATTATTTTAATATTTGCTCACATAGGAGTTGGCAAATTCTCGAGAGTTGTCATGTAGACAACACTGGAGTTTGCACTCTAAGAATGCACTAGTTGTCTACACTTAAGAGTTAGCATTTTTATTTGAGCACATGGTGTCTACAACCTTAAGACTCATCTAGAAGGTTGGAGAAGGCTCATGCTTGGTTGCCATACTTATCTTCTAGTTGTCTCTAGAGACACTCTAGATGCATCTTAGAGGCCTTTAAATAGAGGCTCTCTTAGGGTGTTTGGACAAGCCTTATGAAAGCTGAAGTAGAAGCTTAATGGAAGCTACAAGCTACAAGCTCAATTTCTTCTTCATGCTCATATGCTTCTATATGCTTCCATGTTTCTTCTAGCATTTTTAGTCACTTGGAGATTCTCGGTTGGCTTGGATCTTGGAAGGATTGCGAATGATGGAGAAGGAAAGGATTTTCTATGGACTTCTAAGGCATGGAAAAATTAGCATCAGTGTCTAGGCGCACTCGTGATAATCGCATATTCTCTTTGCACTATTTCTCTTCCTTTCTTTATCATGTCTATGTGTCTGAATACTCTTGTGATTGAATCTATAATTGAAATTGGTATCTAGATATGTTATTGGTTGAGAAGAAAATAATAGAAAACCCTAACTTCAGCTAGGAAAGAATTTAGATTTGAATTGAGTTTGGGTTCGAATCATATTGGATTCAAAAATTTGATTAAACAAGAGTTTGTAAGATTAATTCTATGATCAAACCTATTAGACAAATTAATAGTTAAATCTGAGGAATGAATACTATGAGTCATTTAGAGACCATTATTTTAAGAGAAATTCTTATTTAAAAGAATTAGAAACCCTTTTTTTTATTATAAATATGTTTCCTCTAGAAAAATCCATATACATTCAAATCTACATACATATAATTAAATAGTAGTACTGATATATATATACACACACACACACACACACATATATATATATACACACACACATATATATATATATACACACATACACACACACACACACACACACACACACACACACACACACACACACACACATATATATATACATATACGCATACATATATATATATATATATATATATATGTAATTGTCTGAATGATCTTTTACTAAATCCGAAATCGCATTTAAAATGCGAATTGTGAAACGTTATTTAAGAAACGATATAAAAAATATATATTAAAATGGGGGCGGAGCATGTCCTCACGCCTCCCCACTGTCACGATATTGTCGGCAGACGTTTGTTGCGCAGGTACCTGTGTCAGTAGGCTTGCTATAGCAGAGGCCGCATGGCTGCTGTACATACAGTGACGAGAATCGCCGCAGACCGCACGACGAAATGTGACAGCGGTTTAAAAAAAGCCTGCGTTCATATGTAAATAAAAGTCTATTATATGTTATGCAATTTATGATTGTGTAATTCAAGTTTTATATTATGAAATTTACAAATTATTAATATATGTATATATATGCGTATAAATGTATGCATGTATATATATATATAATTAATATTGTCATTCAATTTTGTAATGAAGTATTGGATATTAATCGTTATATATATATATATATATAATTAATTTAATAAGTGATTTTTTTATACTCAGTTTTAATTTATAAAGTATTCATGCATTATTAATAATAATATTGATTTTGATTATTAAATAATTTATTTAGCATATAATGATGAATCTAGTAGTGTTGGTTGATTAATAAGACTATTATGATAACTTGTTAATATAACTTGTTAATATAACTTTTTATTATTTATTTACAAGTTATTATTAAGTTATTAATTGGAATATTAATGGATTAAAACATGGTTGATTAAACCAATGGTGAATCTGGTGAGATTATTGTTAATTTAAATCATTAGTGTTAAAATTATTAATAAGGTTGCTATTAATTAATAATTGTTAAACTATTAATGGATAATAGTATAAATGGTTGCTATAGTTATTGCTTAATTCGATAATTGAATTTTTGGAAGGGAAGTGTAATTAAGTTCCGAAACTATTCAAGATATTGAAGTGCATAACTTTAATATTTTAAACAAATGGGATTTATTTGGGAGGATGATAAGAAGGAGATAATGAAGGGAAGTCAATTCATCGTGATGACGATTTGTAGCTTAGAATATTAATCTGAGGAGAGTATTAAAGAGAAAACATTAGGTATTAATCTTATATGGAATCATTTCTTGGAATTAAAGGGGAGTATATTGCTCTTAGTAGTGCAACGATTTTATGGGAAGTTAGTTATATTATCACGATGTTATCTGTAATAAAACTTGGACCTAAATAATTGAGAGATTATTAATCCTAATGTTAAAGAAATGAAATAGAGATGACTGATAATTAGTTGAATCGAATGGGTTTAACTGAAATGATTATCAATAATACGGGTATGTTAAGAAAAATTAGTATCCAGTATGGATTCATGGATAAGATTTCCAAAATAACTTGTTAATATTATTATTAAAATATTAATATTTGTGTATTGGATTGAAGTTGACTTTTTTTTACGTACAAACTATTGTTAGTCAACTGATAATCATTGGGTTGATGGTATGGTTGTGCAATTATTAATTAAATCAATTAATAGAGTTAGTTGGATTTAATTAATAATTATGTTATAGAGATGTAATTGATATGATTCTTTTAACAAGGTTGTAAAATATGATATCAAAGTTAATAAGTCGTACTCTCATGATTTGAATAACGACCTCAGATGTTTTAATGGTGAGACTTAGTAATATTGAATTGGAAACTATTAGATGTTAATAGGTCATGGATGGTGTACCTATGTTAATTGATGGATTTAATTAAGTTATGATATATTATTCGAAGAATGATAATTGGTTCTCTTATAATGTAACGATTAATGATCCTTGATTTATTTTGGAAGTTGAAGTAACCTTAAAAGAAGAGTTAATCAATTAAGAATATGGATCATGGTTAAATAAAGAGAGCAATTTAATTAAGGTCAATGATGATTAGTTTAGTGAATATTTATCCTTAAGTTATTCTTAGAATGTAATTCTTAATAATGGAAGGATAATGCTATCGGGGAACAAATGGGTTGACTTGTAGGTCAAATGATGAAACTTAGACACTTGAGGTATAATCGCAAATGGAAAACTGGAAACCCCTACACATTATTCAGCTATGAGATAATAGAAAAAAAAACTAAAACATGTGTTTGCATCGTGTATTCTATATGCTTCTTGTTTTGGGTTTTTTGGGTTCACTAGTGTTGACCAGTCCTAGGTTGTTACCAGAGGCTCGGGGGTTATGAGATGTGTTGGCATGTTGATTTTATTTGGTCTCAATCTTTATAAGCCCAACCATGGTTATGTGATCGTATGCTCTATGAAATGTTTGTTATTGTTCATCAGTCTTCATGTGTGAAGCTGAGATGTATGTGAATGAGACACTTGAGCTAATCATTTTTGAGTCATCGATTAGTTATCCTTGGATTATTTTCTAGTCGCCATGACGGGACTGAAATGTGGATTTATTTCTTGATGATGTCATGTTGTCACATGTTTGACTCAACCATTTTGGAGTCTTCGATCAGTAAGATTTTGAGATATTATTGTATGCTTGTTGTGAACCAATGGATATTGTGATATATTATGGTTATTGAGAACCAATTGATACTTATGATTATCAGTGATGCCTTTAGTTGCCAATAGAGAACTGTTGTGGTCATGATTTTCTATGGATGTTTTCCAAATGCTCATGGAGATTTTTATGATTCTTATCTTGGTGATTTGATGCTTTTATGCATATTTGATGATTTTATCATGGAGATTTTGATGATTCTTATTATGGATATTTGATGCTTATATTGTGGATATTTGATGATTCTTTTTTATGAATTATCTTTTGGATTTCTTTGCAGTCACTTGTACAGGACTGTGGTGATTATGATTCCATGAGCATTAGGGTAGGTAATCTACTTGTAGTGTCGAGAAGTGGCTTGCAATGGGGGCCGGGGCCCTAAGTGGCTGCCAAGGTAACTCATTGTAAGTTTGGTTAATAAGTGATAACATTTACACACTAAATGGGGATTAAATGAACCTAAAAAGATAAGAGTTTTGGTTCTCGCCCATGCCTTGAGCGCTTGTACAGGCTAGGATGGGAGTAGTGAGAACGCATGGTTGCGACCTTGCATTCCATGGTATGCCTCGTCAGTATGAGGGGATACTAGTGGCCGCATGAGATCTGTATGGACCTGTGGAGTTTAGCTAACTGCCAGGGTAACTTGTACGAGATAAATGCGATGGCACTTTCCTGCTTGCAGAGTAGGTTTTCTACATGTCATTGTTGTGCCTCTGGGAATTAGATGTCAATTTTGTGTGTGTTGGAACCTTTGAGTTAGTATACTTTTAGGATTCCTGGACTCATAGAGATTTATGCTTTGTGGTTTTGATATCCTATTTGGGACTTGAGATTATCTCCTCAGCACGGTGGGAGTGGACCACTTAGGTACCACGCAGTCAGGTGGTAGTGTTTTATCACTCTTATCATTTGAGATTTGTCCGAGACACCGTGGCTGGAGTATTATTGGTTGGTATTTATCTTCATTAGGTTCTTGGAGCATTATGATAGATGATATACCTTATGATGGATGTATTTATTGGTATGTTTCTCACATTGATGATTTTCATGTGTTAGTTGATGATATATTATGCTTTACTTTGCATGTTAGTAGGATGGTTTAGGAGTGACATTCCTACTATGATAATACCGATGATCTCTTCGGTGCTTTGGAATGTTACGCACGGAGGGATGGCTAGGATCCACGATGGTCTAATGATGCTATTTACGGTTGGGAGGAACTGTGCACTTAGTTAGTTATGTTTGTGATGTATGGTTATCTTTTATGATGGATGTTTATATCTTTATGATGATGATGTATCATGTATGATATGTGGTTTCATTTATGTTATTGCATCATGGATTAAAATTGGATGATGATGTACTTTACTTACATGGATGTATATTCTTTTAAGCTTTTTCATACCTTGTAACACATATAGTGGATGATTGAGCAATCTAAAATGTACACTTGCATATGGTTTAAGAACATTGGATGTATCTTGTTATTTTATTGTTAAGGATGTAATGTTAGATGAATAAGTTATGATTAGAAGTAATTCAACGTTAAGGGATCTTTAAAGAATGTAATCTGTTATGTTATGTTATTTTCAGTTGGATGTTACTATTGCTTCCGCAAGTGTTATGAATGGTTTATCTTTCATGTTAAAAAAAAAAAATTGTTTGGCAAACTTAGTATAATTCTTTGGATCCTTTGGCGGGGCATTACATTTTTCTTTGCACCTACTGATCAAGAGTTTCTGGTGGTCTACAGAAGTTTGATTCTCAACACATACATCTCCAAAAAAGGTTGCTACAAGAGGTACAGGGGTCACCAGAATATACTTTAAACCTTTGGATTGTAGTCAACTATAGAGCACTTTCCTATCTACTATATAGCCAAAGATGTATAAAAGCCAATGTGTTGGTACAGTTTGTGAAGGGCTTGTTTAGAGCATACTATATAGGACTAGCCGTTGATTATAATAGTGCAATACCCCATGGGGAATTGAAGTACGCTGATATCGTCACTGCAGTTGTGTTAATGTACACTCTCTTCTCTATAACTAAGCCCCAGCCCCCACATCCTTTTCCCTAATATGTGTATAATACCTATGTTGTTAATCATATTTATGTGCAATGAGTAAATAGAAAACAGTTATCCAATCCTTAAGATGCACGCATGCATTTGTTTTGGGGCAATAGGGTAATTTAAGAGCATTATTATATTATAAAGGTCAGATAGAATAATACTTATGTTATTAATTATATTGATGTACATTTTCTATATGGAGAAATTGTTATTCAGTTCTCAGCATGTATGAATATATGTGTTATGATGCATGATGACAATTTATGAAATGGTACATTCTAGAGGCCATATGCTATCTAGTCACTAGGATGCGCCAATTTATAAATTATGGTGTATGAAGGTAGTTTATAAATTGAGACATTCTGATAGATGAATAGTCTTTTTTGTATATTACACTTCTTTACATTGTACATATGAAAGGATTGATTTTCAGTTTCTAGGATGGACCAATACATCAATTATAGAATAGAGATAATTTATACATTAGTGCATCTTAAAGATCAGATAACCATTTCCTGTATTTGATGGCCAAGCTCTATTTGGGCAGGTAATGCGACCTCTTCTAGTTGGGTTGGGTGTCTTGATAATATATTAGGCAGTAGGCAATGCAAGGGCAACATCAGCCTAGCCATGATTGATGCTTATGTTGTTAGATTTTGGATACAATGGCTTTTGTTGGTGGGTCCCTTGCTTGTAGTAACTGTTGCAACTGCGTACCATCAATACTTACTAAGACTGGGAACTGCTTCTAAAGGTCAATCAATGGAAGACCACAACATTCCTTCAGTGAAATGATCCATATAACCAGTCAGCAATAGTTGTGTTTATCTCTGTTGGACACTAAATTTCTATGACTCATAGCTAGGGGAATGTGTTTCAATTGCTACCCTAGATAAGAGTATGAATAGAAAATGATGTCAATATTCAAGGTTGTAGATCTCTTTAATCCAGTTGATGATAGTAATGTTCTTTGTCTTACTGCTTGCAATGTAAGCACATTTGGATGGGTCATACATCAAGTAAGGAATAACAAGAATTGAAGATGAGATGAAGAATTTATTGGTAAAAGATAGCAATGGATTTAGGATCCATTTGAAAGAAGACAAAATAAAATTCCCCAAAACTGATATTTCTCAAATACCATTGCCTGCATTAGAATCACTAGTTTAAACATAAGGTTGATAATAGTTAAATAGTGTAAGTTCAATGTTGGTCATAACCATGTGGTCATCAATTAATTAAATTAATTGAATCATTTTTTATTTCTTTGAATAAAGATTTGACTTTTTTTGTATTGTATCTATATCAAGGGCTGAAACTATTCCTATAATTAGAGCTGAAAGATTAGATTTTTCAATGTGATATAACCTTGACAAATACTTCTTTTTTTAACCGATCATTAAATAACATCTTAAAGTCAGAAAACATCAATATAAATTACTAGATTAAGAGAAGATTAACTTTTATTTTCTTATAATTTTATTTTAGTAGTTCAATCAATTGATCTTTTAACAAGTCATCATTACTCATATTATTTTTTTGATTTATCATTAAATTACATCCTAAAGTCAAACAACATGAATATATATAAACTACTAGATTAAGAGAAGATCAATTTTTTTTTTGTTATTATTTTATTTTACTAATTCAATCAATTGAACTTTTACACAGATCATCATTACTCAAATTATTTATTTTTAGTTTAACATGATCGATGGTTAGAGATGACTCTGTAATTTACATTAAGGCATGTCTCTATTTTATCTTTAAATTTTCTAGATAATTCTACCTTTTTGTGAGCTATTCTAGACACTACAATAGAATAGTCGGTGGTCCAATGCACTCCCCACGTAACATGACCTAGAAGTACAGTTGCAAGTAGTAGAACAATTAAACATTTTCAGTCATTAGAGAAGTGGATGAGTTTGGGAAGAAATGAACATAAATGATTTTAGTTAATTTTAGGCAGCAAGGTCTTTGCTTCTTGCTGAAGGAAAGAACAAACATGGTAACAAAAATCAATGAACAAAGAGACTAAAGCCTTACAATCTCCACTCCTCCCAGATTGTAAACTCAAAAATAAAAGGTACTAGTGTCATATATTAATACAGGTAATCAGAGTGGTCCCAAGTGGAGAGTAAATGAATGATATTGAGTTCTCATTGATCACCATCAATAGGTGATAATGTGATATGTGATTGGATTCAGTTTCCAATCTATTAATCTTACTGAAGCTATCATAATATTCTAAGGCCTCTTATAGACCAAACAGTACAATTCATAACCAAGGACTCTGACTTCATATTCCTTGTGCAGGAACTTGGTTACAATCTATGTCAGAAAGTTGTCTGTGCTGTAGCTCCTATTTAAGATGTTCTTATTTATTTTGTTATATATTATTTACAAACTTCTATAAATGATTGGAAGAAAGACAATTCAATGGTCTTATAGCTCTTGAACCCTACTTTGTATAACAAGTCCTTAAATTCATCTTCAATTTGCTCTTTTCCACCTACTGAAAGAGTCATCATTACAACATCGAATGAGAGTCCCAAATGCTTTTTGATCCCTTTATTTTGAATCACTTGATCAACAATAAATACATTTCCATTATCTAGGACAGCCTCATAACTCTTTGTTAAGATTTTTAAACAGAATTCATCATCCTAGTCATGCAAAACCCTCTGTAAGTACAATAAAAAAAGAATTCCAAAATATAACTATTTAAAACAATATATAAGTTTTCATTTAAACAAAAATGCAACTATTTAAAACAAAATAAATTTTCATTTAAACAAATTTTTTTTTCAAAGTTGTTACCTTCATGAGAACTGCATCCACCGATGGAATTTTCTCGAACATATTACCTTCCACATGCTCCACCCCTGAACAAAATTTAAATCTTCATGAGAGAGAATCACACTATAGTTTTATTCCTTGTGAACTTCATGATATGATGAACCACATTAACGTGGTTTAAATTGTCTTTAACCTCTTTGAAGAAGTCTTTAACAAATTAAGCACAACTTAGATCTCATTATCAGTCATTTAAACTTGTACATCATACTGTAATGAAAATTAAATTTAAAAAATCAGTCAACCTTTACTATTTAACACTTTTAATGAAGAATCAATTCCATTGAAGAAGTCTTTAACAAATTAACCACAACTTAGATCTGAGTGTTGATTATAAATGGTCATTTCAACTTGTACAACATCCAGTCACTCTTAAACATCATACTCATCATACAGTAAAGAAAATTAAATTTTAAAAAAAGTCAATGTTTACTATTTAACACTTTTAATGAAGAATCAACCTCTTTGAAGAAGTCTTTGGAAAATTATGTTAGGATAAACTATGGACAGAAATAAAAACTACATGCAAATATAACCAATAACAGAAAAAAAATAATAGATCACACAGAAATAAACACAAGGCACCAAGATTTAACGTGGTTCACCCAATCCCTAGGCTACGTCCACCAAACAGCAAGTCCGATCTTATTACAATCCAGTGATTACAACCTGATTACAATCCATAATCCCTTACAGCTCAATACCGCCACAAGAACCAATTTCGTATCACAACATAATGAAAAATACCCAACCCTAAGCCCTTTTATACAAGTATTAAACCGCTTTAGGTTTATAACATGTCAGCCATATGTCGGCTATAATATGTCGGCTACCATGTCGGCCACGGCCCAAAAATTTTGAACCCCACTATTTATGAAGTATGTACAGTACTTTCTTGATCAATCACCACAATCTAACAAATTAAGCACAAATTCGATCTCAATGTCAATTATAAATGGTCATTTAAACTTGTACATGATCCAGTCGCTCTTAAACATCAAACACATCATACAGTAAAGAAAATTAAATTTAAACATATAAGTCAACTTTTACTATTTAACACTTTTAATGAAGAATTAATATTTTTGAAGAAGTTTTTAACAAACTAAGTACAATTTAGATTGAGTGTCTATTATAAACTATTATTTAACCTTGTACAGCATCCAATCACTCTTAAATATCATACACATCATACAGTAAAGAAAATTAAATTAAAAAAAAATAAATCAACTTTTACTACTTAGCATTTTTAATGAAGAATCAAAGTTTGTATATAAATTGAATTGCTCACATACCTTTTATTGGAGCAGCCATTCATGTTAAGGTCGTGAGGAACGTCGAAATTGATACCATTAATATGAGGATATTGGTTAACAATGGTAGATACTGCAGAACCGAGTCCTCCACCGACATTCACCACACTCTTAAAGCTCTTAAACCCATCATAAACCTTCAATACAGAAGCCATGAGAGAACTAGTCTGAACAGTCATGGCCTCGTTCAAAAGCCTGCTTGTTTCAGGATTATGGCTGGCGTACTCAAAAATGTTGATGCCATTTGCTTTGGTGAATGGTTGGCAGCCATCTATGACAGAATCATGAAGATGCTGATAAGCATCTGTCACAGATTTTAGATTTAAGAACAATAGATTTGGGGCAAAGGATTGTTGGGCCTCGTTGTTTTCCAACAACCTAGAGAGACTTGTTGGACCATATATGATTTGGGAAGTGCCACTAGTATCTATTGTAGTCTCTTCAGTAAAGACACCAATAGAAGCCAGAAGCTTCATGATTCTAGAGAGATAGCCTCTATGGGCAGGTTTGTTTGTAGAGGCAGAAATATGGGAAGCAATTTCCTCTACAGTTATGTGGTTTTCACTACCATGGGTGGCAATAATGTTAGGAATGATAAGCAAGACAGCAGCTTGAAGAGCAATGGGCTTGGCTGATGAAAGAAATATTTCATAGAGTTGGAGATGGGCTTCCATGGAAGACTCTGAGGAAGCCATTTGTGTCTGATCAATTACAAAACTTGTCAATTTATAGAGAAATGATTGATACCGAGAAGGGAAGAGCCATGGAAAACAATAAATGATTTTGACTACACTACCTTGCTAATATTTCATATAGACATTAATTTCTGTATGGTCCAATACGCTACCGAACGAAATACTAGAATCGACTGTATATTTGAAATTTTAGGATTAAATAGTTCTTAAATACTGCTTCCGTCATCCCTGGGATTAAATAGTTCTCAAATTTAGTTCTTAAATATTTTAAATATTTTAAATCACTAAAAATATTTCATAGAGCTGGAGATGGGCTTCCATGGAAGACTCTGAGGAGCCCTTGGCTAAACAGCCAAATATCTGCACCCGATTTGATAGTTTATACAATTTACTAATTGATTTTAAAGTCACAGGTGCAAATTTTCTCCTGTATAGACGTCGCCCTCTGAAGAAGCCATTTGTGTCTGATCCATTACAAAACTTGCCAATTTATAGAGAAGTGATTGATACTGAGAAGCGAAGAGCCATGGAAAACAATAAATGAATTTGACTATTTGGCATGCACTACCTAACTAATATTTCATATTGACATTAATTTCTGTATGGTCCATACACTACCAAACGAAATGAGAATCTTTAGTCTCGTTGAACGAGACTAGAATCCACTGTAGATTTGAAATTTTATTATTAAATTTGAAATGATTCTAGGCAAGACAATCGGAATATTCTTTTTTCGTAGTGATAAAAACAATTTTTCTTTTTTTTCAGGCGGTAGCGTAGACGGTAACAGATGATGAACTCTGAGGGGAGTATCCATAAAGAACAATAGCATTCTTTGTTCTACCTATTAAAATGAAATAAGTTTTTTGCTTAATGATTATATAACTTCACAATATTGTGATAGATTATATTGTAGCTTTTTTTTTTTTTTTTCAACGAATAGTCATTTTGTATTAATAAATAATATACTAAGATTACAATTTACAAAAAAGGGTTGGGGGATACATGATCACTTTGTGAGAGTTCTCACGGCTGAAGCCAGAATCAACAACTATTTATTAAAAAAGACATATAAGAAGCAACTCTCAGGTAGCTAAAGGAGTGCCAACTGTGGGAGGTGGTTTATCTCGATCATGAAATCCCCAATCATCCCTGGCATTGGTAGGCAGGCTGGGAACAGTTCGGCCATCAGCTACATCATCAAGGGCCCGGTCAGCATCCTTGGTATTAGGCTACGGAAGTGAGATGGCCAATTCTAGGCGAAAGGGCCACTTTCTAGAAACCACCCGTCGAGGATTAGGAGGAGGAGCCGTCGGGGTGAGGGACCAACCTATGTCACTACAGTTCAAAGAAATTGAGTAGGGATGCCAACCACCATTGCCACCATTTGGAGAGTGCTGGCAAGAAGCCTACGAATGCAGTTTATGTTTGGCGGCCTGAAGAACTGCACAACCCGTGCTGGCCTTTGGGTGGCATGGTATTAACCAAGGCATCTGGAGGCATTCTAGAAATCCTACAAGGGACATTGTCTCAATGATTAAGAAGCTCTTGAAGGTTGACAACCTCCAAAGCCACGTTGTTAGCTTGCACTTGGATCTGCATCATTATATTATGACAAATTCATGCTTTAGTTTACATAGCAATATTTATATCAAGAAAACTATGAGTGAAAAGAACAACATTTCTATCTTTCCATAGAGTGAACAAACCCTCCATGTTGAAAGTATATCAGATCTAGGTAAATTTTATAGGGAACGTAGGGCAATCACCCAAAATAACCATATGCCAAGAAAAGGGTTCAGTCCTAAACATCTTAAAGAAATCATGAATCCAATGCCAATAATTTTGAGCACATCTATAGAACCAAAAAATATGTAGGAAAGACTCTAGTTGGCCACAAAATGGACATTAAGGATCTAGAACTCCAATATGCTTAAGCCAAGGCCCAAGGGAAAGACCTTGAAAAGCCAAGAATAGTCAAAATGAGCAATCTTGGAGTTTGTAATGGCACTCCAAATAGTGTCAAAGCATTTTTTTGACTGAGAAAGGGAAGATTGCAAATGCCATCTTTGATTGAGGGTATCCACCATCGGCAGATGGGGAGAAAGTCATTGATATCCCAAACTTGGCTTCTAGCTGGTGAAGAGAGTGGTAGGTTACCACTTCTAGTTAGTCTACCAAGGTCGAACAACCTAAATATGCACTTTATGAATTAAGAGACTTGGAATTGTAGAAATCAACAAGTGAAAAGCTTATCAATCTCGATGGTCAAGATGATACTAGACTTACATATCTTCCCAAGATCCCAAACTCATGGAGACCCCAGAGAGAAGATCTTTAGAAATCTTGATGCCATGTTTGAAAAAATGTAGAGCACTAGCACATTGAGTCTTAGCTAGGGGAATAATCTAGATGGAAAATAGAGGAGACCACCAAATGTTCTGCTAGTTCAAAGAGAGCCCATCACAGAACTCATCACTAGACTAGTGAAGCTAGGGCTTAACAACCTCATAGGCTTTCCATATGTTATTGATAACAAAAGAATCCAATATGTGCACAAGTTCTCACATGATGAGAAAGGTTTGAAAGCCAATCCCCTTGTATGCCAGTCTATTAAGAGGAAACCGAGAGGAGATGCAATGCTGAACCAAAATCTTCCAGGCTTCATCTCTAGTGATGGTACAAATAATCCATTTTGCACAAAGTGAAAGGGCTTGCTTCTATGTAGAGAGAAGGCCAAGGCCTCCAAACTCTTTAGGGAGACAACAAAAAATCTCAAGCCACTATGTGAAAGCCATGTTTGTTGAAACCAAAGTCCCAAAGAAGATCATGGACTAGTCACTCTAATTTCTGATAGGAGGCTTCAGAAGGAGACCAATAGGAGGAATAATAGACATGTGTAGCTACAAGAACTTTAGAGCAAATATGAAATTTTCTTGCAGGAGAAAGCGGTTTCTTCAGCCAATAGCTTATTCATAATTTTGGCAAGCACGACATTCCATAGATCCAATAACGAAGCTTGAAAGGAAAAAGGAATGCCTAGTAAGTGAAAAATCTCGCTATGTGTGATCCATTTCTATTCAAACTGGTTAAACCAAGGTGGAGCTGGCAAAAAAGACCAATGATAACAGAGTGTTTGATGCCATTGAGTAGAAAAGCTAGAGGCTTGAAAAAAAGTATCAAGGACATTCAAGGAATTATTGATGTTTTCTTCATCTTCCAAAAGAGTGAGAAAAGAATCATCAGCAAAATGACCATTCACTAGCTTGGGAGAGGAATCTAGCAAGGAAATGCAATGAACCAAACCTGTAGAGATGGAGTGTGCTAACAAGTAACCAAACCCTTCAGTAGTAAGAACATATAACACTAGACCCAGAGGGCAACCCTGCCTAATGAAACAAAAAAGCTCAAAGGGATAAGATTTGGAGTTATTGAGACTAATGCAAGCATTAGCATCACCAAAGAGCATCTCTAGAGACTACAATAGATTCTCACCGAAACTAAGAGCCTAGAGCATAGGCAAAATGAAAGACCATTCAATCTGGTCATAGGTTTTAACAAAATCAATTTTTAAAAATACATACACTAATTGGACTTGCGAGCCCACTCCATACCTTCCCAAGCAATAATGATGTTGTCAAGAATATACCTAGATTTGATAAAGCCAATTTTCTCTGGCCACATAATTAAACAAAGGAGATGGTGAATTTTAAGAGAAATTGCCTTAGCAATAATCTTATAGGACAGATTGAGAAGAATAAGGGCTGTCAGTAACAAATATCCTCAAGATCACCAACTTTAGGTATGGATTTAATGTTTTCTTTGTTGATAATAGCTCCTAGGCTTCAAAATAAAGTTTGTGTGATTCAAGACCAATATACTCCTAGAGGTGTTTGTAAAATTCATAAGGAAACCCATCACACCTAGGGGACTTGTTATCAGCCATGGAGAAAACTACCTCTTTAAGCTCTCAAATGGTGATAAGCTGCTCATAAAAAGCATATTACTCAACAGCTAGATAGTTTGGAGTAATAGAAATATAGAATAAAAGCATAGATCTATGTCATCATTTAGTTTACCCAAACCTATTTTGGTCAAATATCATCTCTCTATCAAAACTCAATTTTTTTTCAAAAAACTAAAAATACCCTTTTATTGATTTTAGATTCAATATCATCATTGTATAATTTTTTGACTGTTTTGATTAGCTATAAAAAGTTATAATTTTAAAATATTATAAGCTGATATTTCAACATTTTAGAAGATCTTCCCTCAAAAAAATAAAAATAAAATTCTAAATCATATCAAAAAAATTGAAAAAGTAAATTTGTCTCTAGAAGAGAGAGTCATCTTCATGAATATATAATTTTATTTCAAGAAGGTGTAGATTTGATAGGGAAGTTTTGATGAGAGGAAAAAAGTGTTGGATTCTGATAAGGTCAAGCTTGAGTACTTATAACAAAGAAAATATACTTCAAAAAAAATGATTTCTTTTTTTTGTTCCCTAGCTATACATGTAAGATCTATAAGATGATTTGCATATATTTGTTTGATGGGAACTACACCCTATATTTTTTACAGTTAAAAATGGGACTTCAAAATTAAAAAAAATGAATCAATTCTTAATCAAAAAGATTATAAAAATTATAGGCATAAAATTCATCTAGTTCTACACATTTCATTAGTTTACACCATATATAAATTCTAAACACAAATACCATATTTTTGTCATTAATGTTGAACTATCGTATTTTGATATCTCATTTCTTTATAAAAGGTGAGACAAATTTTTTTTTTTACCCTACACATTCTGAGGGCTTCCTCTCGAGCAACCAATTTCTTCTACGAAGAAAACACATTTTCATAATGGTGAACAAAAGCTTCCAAGATGTCAGGGAGACTAGAGAGAATAGAAGTGGCTTGTTTGAATTTTTTTAATCTGTAAATTGGTATGATAGGCTCAAAATTATTTCGAAACTTTATCACTTACCTCCAACCAATGGAGGTGAGTTTTGATTTGGGCCCCTCAAGCACCATAATTGTGCACAACTTGTTTGTCATGGCATAGTTTGGAAAGTTGAATTTTCAAATTAACATCAAATGGGTTAAGGGTGAGAGCCTCAGAAGCTTTCTTCAGAGTAGTGGTGTTGGATTCATAAGACCTCCTTCTGAAAGCCACCAACCACTTTCCATAGATATGCAAAAATTAAGTAGTTTTGGAATTGACATCATTCCACTATTGAATCCACCCTATCTTATAATATAGATGCAACACCAAATTCTAGACATGTAGAATATTAGCAATATCAATACTGATGTATTGAGGAAAAACTAAGTATTCACAACTCGCTAGACAACTATGTGCCACAAAATAGTAAAATAAATGAGATAATGGTCAGATAACATCACATCTGGCAAGAGAATGACAAGTAAATATCAATCCTCAAAAAAGGAGAAAAAAGATTGTGCAGGAATCATGAAATGATCAAGACATTTTAAAATATAGTCAGAGCTAGCTCAAAATTTGGACCAAATATGTCAAACCCCACTATGTTGGCAATGCTTAGTATTGAGATAAAAAAAGGCCCAATTTATTATGCATGTAGTACTAGGCTTCCATTTCCCTAGATGTCCAGAGAAAAGACAAAATGTCATCTTTGTTAGAGGCCAACTCAATCATATTGAAGTAACCATGGATAACCCAAGTACTTGGAGGCAAGTTGTCAGCCATCCGGTGCCACAATTGAGATCTTTCCAAAAACATCATTGGAAGCATAAATATTAACAACTCTAAAATAATAATTGTTAAGAGAAAGAAAAGGTCAAGATATTTTGTGCATGGGGTCAGAACCGTGTGAAGTAATAACAAAATGAAGATGAGGTGACCAAAGAGTAACTACACCACCTCTACTAGAATCATTCTAAGAGGAAAGCATAATGTCATCTGACCAAATGATGCAACATGCAAAGGAAAGCATGAAATCAAAAATCTTAACTTCTTGCACACAGAGAAAATCTAAATTACCAAGTCTATGATGGGTATCTCTGACATAGTAGGGTAAAAGCACAAACTTGTGTCATCCTTTTCTTAAAGAAAAGGCTTTAAAAATTATAATTGTTCACCTTCAATGACATAAAACTAGTATTATTATCAAGAAACCACCTACTGTGCACTAGGAGGAGGAGCCATTGGGCCTGAGGACTAGCCTTTGCCACCACAGGGCAAAGAAACTAATTACAGCTGCCAACCACCATCACCACCGTTGGGAGAGTAGTGGCACAAAGCTTGCGAACATGATGTATGTGGGTGGTGGCTCGAAGAACTATGCCTCCCATGGTGGCCTCTAGGGAATGTTATATCAACTGAGGCATTTGGAGGCACTCTGGCTACTCTACAAAGGGCATTTTCTCCAATCATTAAGAAGCTCTTAAAGGTAGGCCACTTCCAAAGCCACCTTGTTGGCTTGCACTTAGATTTGCACCATTAGATTATGACAAATTCATACTTTAGTGTACATAGCAATATTTATATCAAAAAAATTGTGAGTGAAAATAACAACATTTCTATCTTTCTATAGAGTGAACAAAATCTTTATCCTGAAAGTATGTTAGATCTAGGTAAATTTTCTAGGGAACCTGGGGGAATCACCCAAAATAACCATATGCCAAGAAAAGGGTTCAGACCAAAATATCTTAAAGAAATCATGAATCTAGTGCCAATAATTTTGAGCATGTCCACAGAGCTAGAAAGTATGCAGGAAAGACTCTAGTTGGCCACAAAATGGACATCAAGGATCTGGAACTCCAATATATTTAAGCCAAGGCCCAAGGGGAAGACCTTGAAAAGCCAAGCACAAGCAAAATGAGCAATCTTGGTTTTTGTGATGGCACTCCAAATAGTGTCAAATTATTTTCTCCAATAAGAAACACAACATTACAAATGTCATCTTTGATTGAGAGTATCCACCATTGATAGATGGGGAGAAAGTCACCAATATCCCAAAATTGGTTTGTAACTAGTGAATAGATTGTTATGATACCACTTCCAGTCATTCTACCAAGGTCGAACAACCTAGATACACACTTTATGAATTAAGTGAGCTACAATTACAGAAATCACCAAGTCAAAAGTTTGCGAATTTAGATAATCAAGACGATACTGGACTTGCATATCTTCCCAAAATCTAAAACTCATGGAGACCCTAGATAAAAGATCTTTAGGAGTCTTGATGCCATATTTGAAAAAATGTAGAGCACTAGCACCTTGAGTCTTGGCTAGGGGAATATATTGGATGGAAAATATAGGAGACTGCCAAATGTTTTGCTAGTTCAAATAGAACCCATCACAAAACTCATCAATAGACTAGCAAAGCCAAGGCTTAAGAATATCCTAGGCTTTCCATATGCTCTTAATAACAAAATAGTCCTACATGTACATGTGTTTTCGCATGATGAGAAGGGTTTGAAAGCAACAAGTTTAAAGGCAATTCAAGACACTATTGATGTTTTCTTCATCCTCCAAAAGAGTGAGAAAAGAATCATCAACAAAATGACCATTGACCAACTAGGAAGAGGAATCTTGCAAGGAAATGCCATGAACCAAACTTGTAGAGAAGGAGTAGGCTAACAAGCAACAAAACCCTTTAGTAGCAAGAACATATAATGTTAGAGCTAGAGGGAAACCCTATTTGATGGAACAAAAAATATCAAAGGTGTTAGATTGGGAGTTATTGATGCAAGCATTAGCATTGCCAATGAGCATCTCTATAGACTATAGAAAATTGGCACCAAAACAAGGAGCTTGGAGCATAGCCAAAATGAAAGGCCATTCAATCCAGTCATAGGCTTAAGAAAAATCAATTTTGAAAAAAATAGACAGCAGATTAGACTTGTGAGCCCACTTCATACCTTCCCAAACAATAATAATGTTGTCAAGAATATACTTGGATTTGATAAAGTTAGTTTGCTCTAGCTGCATAATTAAAGGAAGGAGATGGTGAATTTTAAGAGAAATTTCCTTAGCAATAATCTTATAGGACACATCAAGAAGGGTAAAGGCTACCAGTTACCAATATCCTTAAGATCGCCAGCCTTAGGTTGGCTTTTAGAATGGTAGACTTCAAGATAAGTTTTGTGCAAGTCAGGACCAATATACTCCTAGAGGTGTTTGTAAAATTCACAAGGAAACCCATCACACTTGGACAACTTGTTATAAGCCATGGAGAAATTGCCTCTTTATAGTGTCGAATGGTGAGAAGCTAGTCATAGACAACATGTTGCTAAACTACTAGGCAATTTGGAGTAATAGAAATACACTTTCTAAGGGCTTCCTCCTGAGAAACCAATTTTCCCTACAAAGAAAACACATTTTTGTAATGGTGAACAAAAGCTTCCAAGATGTTAGGGAGATTAGAGAGAGCAAAAGTGGCTTTTTTGAACTTTTTAATCACAAAATTGGTATGGCAGGATCCAAGAGCCTCAAATAACTCTTTTGAAACTTTATTGCCAACCTCCAACCAATAGAGGCAAGCTTTTATTTGGGCCCCTCAAGCAACATAATTATCTACAACTTGTTTGTCATGACATAGTTTGAAAAGTTGAATTTGTAAATCAACATCAAAAGGGTTAATGATGAGAGCCTTAGAAGCTTTCTTGATAATAGTAGTGTTGGATTCATAAGACCTCCTTCTGAAAGCCACCAACCATTGCCCATAGATGTGCAAAAATTGAGTGGTTCTATAACAACATCATTCCACTATTAAATCCACCCTATCTAAAAATACGGATGTGGCATCAAATTCTAGACACATTGGATATGAGCAATAGTGGAAGCATGCATTAGCATTGATGTATTGAGGAAAAACTAAGTCATAACAACTCACTAGACAATTGTGTACCATGAAATAGTAAAATAAATGGGATAGTGGTCTGATAACATCACATCTAGCAAGAGAATGATAGGTAAATCTCAATCCTCAGAAAAGGAGAAAAAATATTGTGCAATAATCATGACATAATAGAGGTGTTTTAAACTATGGTTAGAGCTAGCTCAAAAGTTAGACCAAGTGTGCCAAACCCCACTATGTTGGAAATGATTAGTATTGTGATAAAAAAGGTCCAATTTATTATGCATGTAGTACTAGGCTTCTCTTTCGCTAGTTGTTCAACGAAAAGGAAAAATGTCATCTTTGTTAGAGGCCAACTAAACCATATTGAAGTCACCACACATAACCCTAGTAGTTGGAAGCTAGTTGTCAGCCATCTAGCACCATAATTGATATCTTTTTACACCATCATTGGAAGCATAAACATTAACAACTCCAAAATAATGACTATTTAGAGAAAGCAAAAGGAAAAATATTCTGTACATGGGGTCAAAGCCATGCGAAATAAGGGTATGTGCAGGATCATGGTGTGCCAAAAAGTGGCGATCTGAAAAATATGTAGTTCTAAAATGCCTCAAAGAATTTCAAAATCTATTCCCACTTTTTTCCCACCCATCCTAATACTAAATGAAAACAATGAATACCTTTATAATTCCTACTATATCTTTCAATACCAACCTTATATGGTCATCTTTAAAACATCACGAAAATGTGTTTTTGGCATGTTCTTATGTGTTTTTTACTTCAAGCATGTAGTTGATGACTTTTTTTAAACCAAAATTTGATGTAATGAAAAGGGTTTCTTAAGAATGTTCTTAGCTTTTCATAAATGTAAGTTTTGTCAAATTATGAGTTCAGTAAGTAATTATTACTTATTTTCTAATGGAGTTAGCTACAAAGTGTTGATTGACATACTCGTTGAAAAATAGCTATAACTTTCAAACCATATAAGATTTGTGAAATCCAAAATATGCGTCACATTCTATGCTTTGACTAGTATAAGAAAAAAAAAAAAACTTAATTTTGATTTTTTTTGAACTAGTTAAGGTGGTCAGACACGGGAGGTTTTTAATTCTGAAAATAGTATAGTAGAAAATTCATAATTAATTATTTATTTGGAGTAAAAATTTTCAAAAATATGTGTCACATCCAGGCATCAGTCTACTTTTTATATCTTAAATTATATTTAAAAATATTATCATTTGATTATGATTAAGGTGGTCAGACATACACCTACTTTTTATTGTTGCCCTGAAATTTTTTTAGTGCTGCACTAAAATCCAAACTTTTGACTAATCAAATAATTTTTTCTCCAGATAAATCCTTGTAGTTTAGAAACTAGATTAAATTTTCTACAGATTATTATGTGACAAATTTTTGATATAAAGTCTAGAACCACTTTAAAATTATGTGTCAAGTTGACATAACCCTGATTTGCTGGTTTTTCACTGCCACTTAAGGCCATAGTTTGGTACACCATGATCCTGCACATACCCATAGTAGAAAAATGATGATGAGGTGACCAAAGAGTAACTACACCACCTCTACCTAAATCATGCTCTAAGGAAAACATAATATTATCCGACCAAATCAAACGACATGTAGAGAAAATCATGAAACCAAAAATTTTAACTTCTTGCATACAGAGAAAATCTAAATTATGAGATCTATGATGGGTATCCCTAACATAGTACTACTTTCTCAAGAGGTCTGTAAGACCTCACACATTTCATGATAAAAAATTCATGAAAATTCTTCCATATCTTTCTTTTCCTTGAGAGAGGAGTAGCTATTTTGACAAAAAGTTTAAAATTGATTAAATCTAAGGAAAATCCTCTGGACTGATGGCCCAACATTTCTCCTCAAAAATTTTGGCACATCCAACAAGACTGCAAGAATGCAACAAATTTTGAGTCGCAATGGAGAAAGCAGCAAGAGGGGTGCGAATCATAACCGAGGTGTTAGCCCTAGTGGCTTATCTAATCCCCTTTGAACTAGGGTAGTTCTATTTTTTTTTAATATAATAATATATTAAAAATAAGAAAAGAAAATATAAATTGAAGGAAATAGATTTTCACAATTTATTTAAATATTATGCATTTTTCTTTTTCTTTTTTATGATTCATGATATGAAACTTTAATGTTAAAGATATATACAATATGAACTGGAATATTTATGCATAATATAAATAAAATATCATTAATATTAAAGCATGGGAAACGATTGACAAAAACAAAAATAGAATTCATATAGAAGAGTGATCTAAAAAATGTAGTCATGTAATTATAGTTGTAATACTCCTCAATTACAATTTATATTAAAGATGTTCTTATTTGTGATCTAGGAAATTTATTTGTGAATATTTTCTAGGGTGCCACTTTAAAGGGAACAAACACATTATCTTGTAAACATAGAATTTATTAGTATTATATCTTCAATATTAATATATAATTTAACTTGACTGGCCTATTTAAATTATATGTAAAATTAGATGATGTGTATGTTGATAATTTTGAGAACAAAAACAAGTAAAATACATTTTTCCTTCATTTAATTATTGTCTAATTATACCTAAGTTGTCAATACTTAATTGATATAATATTCATTTTGGCTTTAGTTATGAGTAAAACTATGTAAGGAAATGTGAGGATATTATAGTATATCTTTGATTATAGATTTTAGTTTAATCAATAGAATGCTAAAGATAAAAATTTAATAATAATGAAAAAATTGATTAATATTAGATTGATATTTTTATGAAATTGTTACACACACACACACACACACACACACACACACACACACACACAGATGATAGATAATAATATTTAATATTTATATTTTTGAATTATTAGATAGTAGCCAAAAGGATGGGTGGCTGACCCTAGAGTAGAAAAAGGCTAAAGGATTAGTCAGAGGTTACCTCCCTAACAACTAATTGATACTAGTTTTATACTTAGAAAAATGTATAAGTTCCAAAATAGAACAATCATTACCATGAGTTAAGAGTGATTGAAAGAATAATAATAAATAAACCAAAAATCAAAATTAGGGCTACTTGCCCTCATTCTTTTCTAGTTCCCCATTCTTCTTCTCCTTAGGTTTGTCCTTGTTCATGTCTACCCCCTCCCCTTTGATAGGTTTGTCTAAGAGCATCTTCAACCAATCCTCTACTAGGAAGCCATGAATGGGGTAGACAGTTTTTCTCTCCTTGCCCAAGTCTTTCACGTCCTTATTCACCTGCACTAAATGAAGAGTAGTAGTAGTGGAATCCATAATTTTTGTGCAAAATTCCACTAGGAAAATGCCAATGTGATTGTCCACCATCTCCTTCATCGACTTCTCCAACCTATCCAATTGAACCTTCCTTTGTTTTTGGTCATGGCCATGCTTCCCTTTTTTCCATCCACTTTTGGGAGTGCCTATCATGGGGGAGGTGATGTCCTCCCACAAAATTCTAGCCAGGGATGAGACAACTTCAAGGGTATCCAAGATGTGTGAGGGACTAGAAAGGCTAGAGAGAGGCTTCTTTCCAATGTCCTAATATGGTCCTTTCATCTTGGTAGGTTTTGTCTCACTATCAGTAGACTTAGAGGGTGATCGAACAATACTGCTTACCACTTTTATGGCATGAACAAAATAGGAAATGGATGAAAATTTCCAATTTCAAATTTTCAATTGTTTGCATGAACATTCCCTGCATTTATGTTTTGCATGAATATAAATAGGCATATCCATGTAAACATACAAAACTTGCTATTTTCATTGTGAATTTGCCATTTTTTGAAACTATGTGTTAGAAGTAGTAGATCATCGATATAACTGGGGGGGGGGGGGGGGGGGGTGAATTAGTTATATATTAATCTTAAACAATTCTTAATTAATCAACCAACATAAATAGAAATCACAAAGAAATGCACCTACACAGATACACAAAATATGTTGACTAGGGAAACCCTTGATCATAGGGAAAACTCTGGTGGGAATGATGCCCACAAAATAATGGGCTAATTAGAATATTCCTTGTTAGACGATGGACCCTGTTAGGAGTTTGTTACAATACTTAGTACAAAGGGTCCCTATTAGGAGAGTTTGAATCCCTAGTAGGAGATTCCAACCCTATTAGGAGTTGTGGAAGGTAGCCAAACCCACTATCCAAATAGCTTCAAGATTAGATTAATGAATCCACTGGCCAATTGATCTTGATACTATTCCTTTCAAAATAATAGATATGTGGCTATCTTTCACTTCTTTCTCTGTCTAGTATGTTAGACTTCTTCACCTTTAGATCATGCAATCAGATTTGGAACTCTGTATCCATCAACAGTAACCCTTAAGGTCACTTACATGCATTAGCACATTACTCTACTTTGCAATTTGCAAGTCTTCTCTACATCTCGATTTAAATGATGGTCTCTAAAACTCAAAAAACATTTTTCCTTTATACCACACTCAATATTAATTCCTTGAGTTGGCTCCATACTTTACCATACATTAATTAAATAAAATACATATTTAATTACTGTTTTCAGCTCACAATTATACCCAAACTTTCACATGTGAGTTCTATACCTACACACTTACTAACATCATTAGTAGTTAGTGTGAGACCTCTAGTTACCTACACAAACCTTAATTCTAAATAAAATGCTCTATATTGGTTAGACAATAGAAACTATTTTTCGAAAGCTCTGTTTTCCTATGATTCTTTGTAAATCATCAATATCTTCTATATGATGTCAATTTAGGTTCTACACACTTTCCCACATGTCAAATACATATTGTAGTATATGTTGGTAACTATGCATAAGTAGATGTGCAATGTAATGTGTTGGAAATCTAATTGAAAAGCTCATTATTGTTGAAGATCAAAGAGGGAAATTTTTGTAAAGGAACATTTTCAATCATTGTTTTGCCATTGATGTCAAACCTAGTATATGTAGGGATGATATTTTCTTGTAATATCCAAGCACTATCACTTAGTTGATTGATGAAGAGGATTTGATCAACAAGATGTAACAAGAGCACCTAGAGGAAAGGTTGAGTTATGATCTTGTAATGAAGTGCAAGGATCAATTAAGATAATGGTTAAGCAATGTATTGATGAAATACTCAAAGATACAGAGGTTGGTCACACTTAGATACATTGGAAGAAGAACTTGTAACAAGGTTGACTGCAAAACTTTAACTAAGATCATCAGTTGAAGCTGAGCAAGTCAGTTGAAGTTGAGAAAATTCTTAGTAGAAGCTGAGTAATTGATATTTCTAGTGTGTGCTAAGTGACCTTCAGGTGCCAAGCATCAGGAAAAACATGGTTGATGCTAACTAACACAGTATGTGCTAAGCACCAATATTTCAATAGTGCTGAGCTACTACATTATTGTAAATGATGAAGATTCACCAAATTTGAGCTGATATAGTGGTTGCATTGAATTTTGTAATAGAGTTGGAAGATAAGGATGATGAGTTGTTGGCACAGAATCTTATGTAAACTATTTTTGGGTGAATTCTAAAAGATTATTCAAGAAGTTTCTAGAGGAAACAGAAAATGTGTTAGATACAATGAATACTACCTAATCCATGTGAATTGAAATTGAAGAATGGAAGAATCAAATAGGAAAAGGAAATCCAAGACTTCTATTTAAGAAGTGTAAGACCAAGAAGTAAAGAGTTGCTAATATTGTTGCTGTTGAAGTGCCAAATCTGTGAAGTGGTTGAAAGGGTATCAAGAAGGAGACATCTAGGAGAAGGAAAAGCATAGAGGATCTATTGATACAAGTGGTCATGAAGAGACGATTACACTGGTACATTGAGTATGAAGACTCAAGGAGAAAATTTTGAAAAGAAATGGCAAGTTGTTAAGAGTTGCAGAGATTGAAGGCCAAGCAAGGGTATGAGTTGAAAAGTGATCTAAGATCTACAAGACAAGTTGTATGTTGTAGTCAGGTCAAGATTTTCTAATACTCTCTAGCAATTGTATTATATCTAAAAATTCTATGAACTTAGGTTCACATAATAGCCATTTGTAAATCCTCTAACAGGGTGGCATTCTTGTTAGCCTCAAAATGGTTTTTGACACTTGAGTGCCAACACACTTAATCACTTTCTACATTGAAGCTGAGATCACTATGTATGCCGAGCCACAATATGTGTTGAGTAAGAAAAATGAACAGGTGTCGAGTGATCTTCAGGTGCTGAGCAGCCTTCAGGTGCTGAGTGAAGATCAAGTGCCAAGTAAGAATCAAGTACCGAATGACTTTAGGTGCCTACCATGATCTAAGTACCGAGCAATATTCATATGCTGAGTTATAAAGGGTACTGAGTCATAAATGATGTTGAGAAATACAAGAATGTAATAGGAGCCGAGTAAGCCAATTTATTACATGTGCCAAGCATCTCAAATCATCAAGTGCCAAGTAACACAAAATAGACATATGAGTTTGTTACCTCACAAACTCAGATATAAACTATTGTCATGGCTGACATATGACGAATCTTGAAGGGTTAACATCATAAGATCAATTTTTTCCTATTTCCTATGCAATCAACATGCAACCAATTAGAAAAATGGAGAAGGCATGCAACCAATAGAAAATGTGCAAGGAATGAGTGAGAAAGCAGAGATTCAATATGCATCGTAGATTCATACCTAACCCCAAGTCTTTGAATATTTTTATAAGGAAGAAAAAACCACATTTTAAATATAGATGGATGAAGGAGATAACAAAATGATTAGTGAAGCCCTAAGTAAAGAGTAGGAAGAATTAGTGAAAGAGATCAGCAGTTAAAATATCTAGTTAATCAAGAACAAAGCAAGTGACACAAACAAGTATCAGATCTCAAAGGATCAAGATAAGAAGAGAGCAGATCAAGTGCCTATATTCAGCAATCAAGGATTGTAAACTATCAATTTTATCATACCTAATACTCTCTAGCAATTGTATTAGAAAGGAAATCCTATGATGATAGGTTAGCTTAAAAGCTATCTTGTAGATCCTTTAAATAGGTGATTAAATCCTTTAACAGGGTAACACTTCATGTAAAGTGTTTTCAAATCCTTTAACTAGGTCACTATTGATACAGTGTAAAGCCTTTAACAGAGTAGGCCTTTAACAAGGCAGACCATTAGAAGTGGTCAATTATTATTACTGCAGTGATTATGTGGGTATCATCCCTACCCTAGTTTTACCTTCGTATTCCTAGAGGGTTTCTGGGTTACCAAAATCTCAAGTGTTATGTGGTGATGCTTATTTTCTTTTTCATTATTGCTTAATGTTTACATGCATGCATGTTCATTTCAAAGATATGTTATTAAGGATTTAAAACAAGTGAAAAATAGAAGCTAGTACTTATAATTCACCCCCCCTCTCAAAAGCATTCTTTCCAATAATATATTCCAACAATTGGTATCAGAGCTACTTTCTCTCAAAAAGGAGCCTAACAGCTTGGAGGAAAAGATCTAAAGATAGAAGTTTTCAAACTTGGAAAGATCATTGAGAACCAGGTGATAAATGTGCATCTCACTATACAAAAAGTAGAGGAAGCTAGAGTAGAATTAGGAAAATCTTTGAAAGGGAGAAAGGAGATAGCCATAGCTAAAAATGATACACACTACAAGGAGATTGACACCACGCAAGTGTTTGCCAATGGAGACACCAAAGAGTTTGATGTAGCAATAGTAGAACTGATGGAGAAAAACAAAGTTCAAGTAGATGAGATAAGATCTCTCAAGATGGAACATGAATCATAGGCCATAATATTATGTGAAATCACTAGCACAAATGATGTACCTTCATCATGAACTCAATGTGAAAGATATTGAGATCTCTACTTTGAAAATGCAACAATTAAAGAAAGAATTGAATAGAGAAAAGGAGGTAGTAGAAAATCTCAACAAATCAAGTGAAGCCATCAAGTACTTTGAACAATTGATGAAATTTTTGAGATCAGCCCATGATACATCAGGACTTGGATACAACAGTACTAAAGTTGGTGAATCATCAAAAAGTGTTGAGCAAAGAAGTGACAAAGGTAAAGATTCTAAACCTACTTGTCATTATTGTACTAAAAAGGGACATATTGCTAATGTTTGTAGAAGTGGAAGAATCAATCAGACAAACACACCCAAAAACAAGAGTCACTATCACAAGTGCAACATGCAAGGACATATGACACAAGACTGCAGATCTAGAGTTACAAGAACACAAAGATTTGATGGACATTTTCATAATTGCAAGAAGTATGGATACAAATCATTTGAATGTAGATCAAAGCCTATGTGGACATCAAATCAACCAACAAAAACAAAAGGAAATGAAAGCCAGTACCATTGGGACTACAACACCAGGTATAGTTATCATTATTGTTAGGAATATGGTCATATACCTTAAAATTTCATAAGAACACATTTTAGAGGAAATTATAGCAAGCGACTGTGCCAAACCACATGTTTTAGTTGTCTAAAAATTGGTCACATTAGCAAAAACTGTCCTACAAGGTCAAAAGCACCAAAAATTGAATCAAACAAGGGCAAAGAAAAGATTGAAGTGGAACACATAAGAACAAACATGAAGAAGACATGGCAGAGAAAGAATGAGTCAAGCACATCAAATGAAAGGGTCACTTTACCCACAAGGTCAAGTGATCATTTCTCATTTAACTAAATCTCAAGATAAGTCTATAGGGTTGATACATATAAGGAAGTATCACACATCAACCCTAAACCATGAAAAGGCAATACAAAATATAAATCAGCATGAAACAAGGTGCCAATACAAAATTTTAAAAGGTGACATTGAGCTATCTATAGATGTTGAGTAAAACTCCAATACATGCCAGGTTGCTAACAGAAAATGAGTTGATAGCTAATGCCGAGTGAAGTTGAAATTTAGTACAAGCCAAGTAATGTTAAAAATCCTTCAGAGGTCGAGTTTGTAGTTGAGAATTTAATGCAACAAAAATAGGGCATATTATTGCGATTTCAATCATTTTTCTTCATTGTGATCAAGAAGCAGAGAAAAGAAAAGGAGCAAAGAAACTCCATACCACTCAATCCAACATTCCAAGAAAATTGCAACTTCTTATAACACATTTTTATCGATCTTGAGGTATTTACATTTGTGCCGAGCTACGAAGTTTCATATTTATGTATGAAGGAAACCCTAGTTTGCATAAATGGCTTTGAGTTCTAAGACAACCAAGGACAAAGAGTCGTTTGAAGTTCAATTAGTATCTAATGAAGTTAGGTAGCCTAATTTTTGCCCTATCCCTGAAGTTGCATACAAAAATGACCCTACCAAAGCCCTTTCTTGCATACCCCCAAACGTTGCTATGGTTCAACATGTAAGAAAATGCTATAATTGCAAGATAGGAGCCATAGGGGACATGGAAATAAGAGAATCCTTTTCTAATCTATGTGACGATGGAGTTTTAAAAGATGAATACAAAATTGTCGAAAGGAAGGATTTAACCCGAGTTTTGAGTTTTCCCACCGTGTTTAAAATAGAATAGATTAGACTCGTGTTGAGCAAAATTCATGACAGTAGTCTATGGTTAGAAGATGTTCCTATCAAGATTACAAAAGGAATCATTCATAGAGTAACTGGATATCCTACCCCAAATCGATTCAAGACCTTGAGAAGTTATTTGAAGGAGGCTCTTGAAAAGAAAATAGGTGCACAATGGAACAAAAGAGGAATGACAATTCACACCATTCAGGAGCCTCTAGTTAAGTTTGATGTTATAGTTATTGCACATAAGCTCTATCAATCTAGTAGACTCAATAGTGTGCCATGTATTGCAGTAGATGTAGGCTACAAACTAGTGAAGAAGGATCATACTTATGATCTTGCAGAACTGCAATTACAATAGATTAATGAAAATCTTTCCGCCATAAGAAAGACAAAGGGTGCACAATGCAAATTTGGAGCAATCTTGGTTTGTGTACTCTTTTATGTTTAGAATGAATTTACCTCTTTTGGAAAAGTTACATGGAGAAGTTACAAAACTATCATATGCCAAATTAATGAATATATAGAACAAATGGGAGACAATTTTGAGACCTTAATGACTAGCTATTTTGAGGATTTTAAGAAATCCATGAAGCAAAGGGTAAGAACACCAGTTTCCTTAGTGGAAAAACATATTAATGATATATGTTTCTTAGTTGATATTGACTTCACATATATCCAAGTAGAAGCACCACAGGTGAGATGGCTAAGGCCATTTGCTTATGAGATTAACATAGATGAAGCATCTGCAGCTATAACTGCATTATTGGCAGAAGAGATAGATAAGAGTGCTCCACACTTTGGCACTTATGATGAGGTAAGGTCAAAAATAAATATGGAATTAAAGACAACCTCCACATTAAAGAAGAAAGATAAATTGATGAAGAAAATAAAGAAGAAATTCGGTGAAGGAATAGAGGCTGAAGCAGAAGAAGAAGATGATGATGAAAATGATGATGATGAAGATGAAAAGGAGGAAGGCCAAATGGGATTAACTCAAGGTCTAGGTGAATAAAAGTAGGAGGGTGCCGAGGAAGAAGAGCCCAACGAAGCACCAATCCAGGCCAAGCCAAAGAAGAGAAAGGCAACAGAACAGCCTCAAACTTAGTCCAAACCAAAGAAAACTGACATGTCATCATCTCAAAAGCCATCAACCAGAGCTACAACAAGGGCCTCTACTCAAAAGGCTAAAGGGGAAGCCACAAAGAAGAAACAAACCAAGAAGACTCAGGAAGAGCCAAGGAAAAGAAGAAAATATGTAGCTCAACCTAATACTGATGAAGAAGAAGATCAAACTAAAAAGGTAAGCCATTTTTTAGTTGATAAAATATGAAAAAAGATTGGAAATGGAGATTTAAGTAACATAAATAAATTTGATTTCAATAAATTCACCAAAGAGGAATAAAATAGAATAGAAGAATCAGTTTATAGAATGATGGCACAGTTCAAGTATACTCCTCTTGAACTACATGGACAATTGCCAGATGAACTGTCAAAAATTGTAGAAGATAGATGGCATTTTTGTTTAAGAATGGAGAAGGAAATGAGAGAATCAACCCTAGCAAGCATAATGCCTGATTTGACCAAGGAGAAAATAGAGAAAGTAGTCAAAAGGCATAATACTAGGTTTACACCTAAGTACAGGGCATTTTTCATTCTCCAAACCAAATGGAAGAAATTGTACAAAGAGCAACAAAGTCATGGAAAAACTTGTACAAAAAGATTGAAGATTTTCTTGAAGAAGAATACAAGGAAGAAGCCACTGGTCCACCAGAAGAGAGAAGAAAATAGAAGGAAGAGAAGACAGTAGTAGATAAAGGCAGTGAGGAAAAGAAAGAAGAAGAAAAGAAAGAAGAAGAGGAAAAGAAGAAAGAAGAAGAGAAACAAGATGAAGAAAAGAAAGAAGAAGAGAAGAAAGAAGAAGAAGAGAAAGAAACAGAGGAGGAGACACAAAAGCAAGATGAAATGACAATAGTTAACCAAGAGCAGCAACAAGATCAGAGTGTGGAAGACACACAATCGCCATCCTTAAGCCATCCTCATGTACCCATTACACCTGCAGAAACAATAACAATACAGGATGTTCCTCACATTTCTATTCAGAGCATCAATCCATTAACTATAGAGGATCTCAAAAGAATCCTTGACCAATCCACACAACAAGCAAGATTATGTACAAATCTAGTATTGGTCAGTGTGGATGAATTACAAAAACTAGTAGAAAACACAATAAGAGATAAGGTGAAACCACAAGAACCACCTTCCATCATCTCTACAGCTACTAGTTGTCAACTTCCAATGCCAACAGTTGTTTCACCAAGCATAGTTGATACAAAAATACAAAAGCTGAGTGTAGAAGGAGGAATAGAACAAATAGGATAAACTATTATATCTAATCCTATAGCACAAATTCAAGGTGCACTTCCTAAAATTACAATAATTGATCAAGGTAGACAACAGGAGGAGAAAATAGTGGAAACCCCTAAAGAGTAGGAGGCAGTACAAACATTGATAAATTTGCCTACCTTGGGGACTCCCTCACAACAACCACTGCAAATCTTTGCACCAGGATCTAGTTCTACAATAGTTGCAAGGGTACTTCATTATGGAGACCCAAAACTAGATGAGGAAATAGTCATACCAAGTTATGACTCAAAATTAATAAGCATTGATCAAATCAATGAACCGTAGGAAGCCTTAAATAAAAGAAAAAGGAAAGAGATACTTAGGAAGGAGTATAAACAAAAACAAACACTGCATGAGATTAAAGAGATTGTTATGGATGCCTTTAGTATTCAGTCATCAGATGAATCCAAGAATATAATAGAACAATTGACAAACATTGTAGAACAGGTGACAAATGCAGACCATAAAACAAATGCAAAATTTATGGAATGGTCAGAAAGAAAATTTCAAGGGAAAATAAATGAGAAAATATCTAGTGAAATAGCACTTTCACAGATTGAATTGGAAAAGGTCATAGACAAAATGAAAAAGGTACTTGAGAATATATTCTCATTGTACAAAAAGTTGTGTGACTTTTCTTACTTCACACAATAGACCAGCCAAAAGATAATGAGCTTGGAAAGAAATTTGAATATTTCTAGCAAGCAGTTGCCAAATGATCTAGCTCAAAGTGAGAAGCATTTTTCTCAAACACTTCACACTCAGAAAGAGATAGCTATAGTAACAATAGAAGAGGCCACCATCAAGGAAAAATTATTATAGCTTCAATCCTCCATTACCCCACATTTGGAAATTCTCCATAAAGAACAAGTCCATGCTGAAACTATTCTGAAGAAAGATCCTAATCTTTCTACATCAGAAGGACTTATTCAGCTTGCTGCTAAGACTGCCATCCAGCATAAATCATTGGAGATTGCTTTCCACAATTGGGATGCATCTCTCAGGATGATTATGGAGGTAAACATGACATTTTTGGAAAAATATGGTCTTAACCCTTAAAACCCTTTGACATAAGTGTCAAAAAGGGGGAGATAAGATATGAGGGAGATCATACAAAATCAAATTTTCAAATTTTTGTTTCCAAGATAACAAAGATAATGGCACAATCAACTCAGGAGGAGTAACAATTGTTTTGAGGTACATATATTGTAAATTACAAAGTTTTGATTAAGATATTACAACCTCTATATATACATCAAGTAGATTAGAAGATGCACTCACAAGGTCCGTTAAGTGTTTTTGTCACTCATGTCAAAGGGGGAGATTGTTAGCCTTAAAATGGTTTTTGACACTTGTGTGCCAACACAATTAATCACTTTCTACATTGAAGCCGAGATCACTATGTATGCCGAGCCACAATATGTGCTGAGTAGGAAAAACCAACAGGTGCCGAGTGATCTTCAGGTGCTGAGCAGGCTTTAGGTGCTGAGTGAAGATTAGGTGCTAAGTAAGAATCAAGTGTCGAATGACTTTAGGTGCTGACCATGATCTAAGAATCAAGAAATATTCATATGCCGAGTTATAGAGGGTGCTGAGTCATAAAGGATGCCAAGCAATACAGGAATGTAACAGGAGCTGAGTAAGGCAATTTATTACATGTGTCAAGCATCTAAAATTAGCAAGTGCCAAGTAACACAGAATCAACATATGAGTTTGTAACCTCACAAACTTAGATGTAAACTATTTTCATGGCTAACATATGACGAATCTTGAAGGATTAAGATGATAAGATCAAATCTTTTCTATTTCCTATGCAATCAACATGCAGACAATAAGCAAAATGGAGAAGGCATGCAACCAATAGAAAATGTGCAAGGAATGAGCGGGAAAGTAGAGATTGAATATGGATCATAGATTCATACCTAACCCTAAGTCTTTGAATATCTCTATAAGGAAGGGAAAACCACATTTTAAATATAGATGGATGAAGGAGATAACAAAATGATTAGTGCAGCCCTGAGTAAAGAGTAGGAAGACTTAGAGAAAGAGATCAGCAATTAAAATATCTAGTTAATCAAGAACAAAGCAGGTGACACAAACAAGTATTAGATCTTAGAGGATCAAGATCAGAAGAGAGAATATCAAGTGCCTATATTTAGCAATCAAGGATTGTAAACTATCAGGTTTATTATACCTAATACTCTCTTGCAATTGTATTAGAAAGGAAATCCTATGATGATAGGTTAGCTTAACAGCTATCTTGTAGATCCTTTAAATAGGTGATTAAATCCTTTAACAGGGTAACACTTCATGTAAAGTGTTTTCAAATCCTTTAACTAGGCCACTATTGATACAGTGTAAAGCCTCTAATAGGGCAGGCCTTTAACAGGGCAGACCATCAGAAGTGGTCAAATATTATTACTATAGTGATTTTGCGGGTATCATCCCCACCCCAGTTTTACCTTCTTATTCCTGGAGGGTTTCTGGGTTACCAAAATCTCAAGTGTTATGTGGTGATGCTTATTTTCTTTTTCATGATTGCTTAATGTTTACATGCATGCATGTTCATTTCAAACATATGTTATTAAGGATTTAAAACAAGTGAAAAAGAGAAGCTAGTACTTCTGATTCACCCTCCCTCCAAGAAGCTTTCTTTCTAATAATATATTCCAAAAATTCCAAGTGAATGTTATAAAGTCTTTTAACTAGGCCCACTTCTAATAGGGTGGTTAAATCCTCTAACAAGGTCAAATTTAACAGTGTGTTGTAAGCCTTTGATAGGGCATCACTTTAGAAGGGTGAGAATTGAGTCTCATGTTACTGGTAGTCTTTTTCAAATTGGGTTCCCATGTAAATCACTATGTCATGTGTTGATTCCTTGTGTGTAATACTTTTATGTTGATTTACATTAACTTTCTTATTAGATAAGGTAAAACTTGGATGAATGAATGGTTGAATTGGTTTACTATAGTTAGCAAAAATTTTGAATAGGAAAATTGGACCTTGAATAACTGATTCAACCCCCCAGTCTAGAGTGATTCTAAAAATTGGTATCAGAGCTATCTACTGATTTAGTTTCAAGGTACTAGAAGAAGGAAGATCGAGATGTCTAAGAGAGAAGTTCCCAAGCTCAACAAAGACAACTTTACTACATGGCAGAGTTTGATGAAATTGTACCTTAGATCAATAGGTGACTGTGCACAGACCTCAATTAGAATAAAGCATGTAACTCCAGCAGGACCTCTCACTATAGATGATTTGAAAAAAAGGAGGATAACCAAGCAATGTTAGAGATTGCATTTGCAGTTAGCTATGCTAAATATGATAAGATCAGAGATTGTGACAATGCATTCAAGATGTGAAAAACTTTATTAAAAATTTATGAAGGAGATCAGAATGTCTAGAGAGTGAAGAGAGAAAGCCTAAGAGAGAAATTTGATGACATAAAGATGGAGGAAGGTGAGAATGTTGCTCAGTATGTTGCAAGAATGAAACAAATGGTGAGTGCAATAGGAAGTCTAGGTGGATAATTGGAAAAGAAAATAGCTATCACAAAATACTTAAGAACTTTTCTCCCTATCTATGCTATTAGAGTTTTAGCCATCCAAGAGTTGAGGTGTGTATAAGGGAGCACACTAACTTTTAAAGGAATAGTTGGAAGACTTATTGCATTTGAGCTTCCCAATTTTGACAACTACATACTTAAGAACCTTGAATCTACTTTCAAGTCCAAGATAACAATAAAAGATACTGAGGAGGACACAACAAGCAAGAGAAGAAGAAAAGGAAAAAATACATCTAGTGATAGCAACATAGATGAGGAAGATGTGGAATACTTAGAAGCACTATTGCTAGGAGATTCCATAGAGGTAAAGGAAAATTCAAAGGTAAGCTCCCCATCATATGTTTCAATTGCAATAAAGTAGGTCATATAGCTACAAGATATCCATAGAAGAAAAACTATAAAGAAGGAAACAAGTTTAGGAAAAAAAGAGAAGATGACAACAAAGAGTACAAGGAGAAAGGCAAGAGATGCTACATTGTTTAAGAAGACTTTGATGTGAATGATGATGAAGTAGTCTATGTAGCCATGAAGGATGAATTAGATAAAGATGAGGATGAAGCTACATCATTGGTTACCTATGTGAACAAGAATGATAGCTGGATCATAGATAGTGGATGCTCACATCACATGACATAAGATAAAAGTAAGTTCATTACCTTTACTCAATATAATGGAAATAGTGTAAGATTTGGTAATGATTCCCCATGTAAAATAATAGGAAAAGGCTCTATCAAACTTATAGAGAAAATTTCATGTGCTAATGCATACTATGTTGAAGGATTGAACTACAACTGGTTGAGTGTATCATAATTAGGCAATGTAGGTTGCAAAGTTAAATTTGGAAACAAAACTGCCAATATTTATGACACTAATGGAAATATAATAGGAAAGGGTGAACAAATAAGGAGTAATCTATTTTACCTAGATATGGAAGATGCAACATGTCTTGTTGTTAGACTTGATGATGTGTGGTTGTGGCATAAAAGGCTGTGTCATCTTAACTTTGATAATCTGATTAGTATAAGGAAGAAAAAGAAAGTCAGGGGATTGCCCAAGTTGAAGAAACCTGGAAACACAATGTGTAAACAATGTCAACTAGGAAAAATGACTAAGTCTAGTTTCAATAGAAAAACATACACTTCCAAAGAAGTAATAGAATTAGTTCATGGAGACTTGTGTGGCCCAATAGAAGTGAAAAGCTACCTAGGAGATGGATACATAATGCTATTTGTACATGATTATTCTAGGATGATGACTGCTATGTTCTTAAATCAAAACTTTGATGCATTCCAAATGTTCAAGTGGGTTTTGGCTAGAGTTGAAAAGGAAATAGGAAAAAACCTAAAATGCCTAAGGTCAGACAGAGGAGGTGAGCTCACATCAAGAGAATTTGAAACATTTTGCAATGACAAAGGTATTAAAAGGAAAACATTAGTACCAAGAACTCTACCAAAAAATGGTATTACTGAAAGGAGAAATAGGTCAGTGATTGACTATGCAAGAACTTTGATGTTAGAGAAAAATTTTGCACTAAAATACTAGAGAGAATTTGTAAGTATTGCAGTCTACACACTGAATAGAGTTCAAGTCAAGAAAGGCACAAATGCAACACCATTTGAATTTTGGTATGGTCATTCACCTAATGTTAAACATTTCGAAGTGTTTGGTTGTAAATGCTATATTCTAAAAGACACTAGAAATGACAAGTTGATGCAAAAAGTGATGAAGGCATATCTCTTCGATACTCCACTAGAAGTAAGGCATATAAGTGTTTGAATACTAACAATAACAAAGTTGCAGAAAGTGCAAATGTAAATTTTGATGAGCATGCATAAGTTCAAGTTAATGAGATAAAGAAAATAAGGGATTATAGATCATTTGTATACTTCTATGCAGGAATGACAGTAGAAGACAATTTTGCAAATCAAGTTGAGAATCAACAACAAACTTTAGTATCTATCGAGTCTCAACTAGTGAATGCAAAGTTACATTCAAAAGCCAAGCTACAAAATATGGAAAATGCACATTCTGATTCTAAAAATAGCATGCAAGAAAGAAATTGTGAAATGTCAGATGAAGAAGAACAAAATGACTCTAAAGCTAAAGGATCAAATGTGGAAAGAAGGACTGAACCCAGATTAACCAAGTATGTAAGAAGACATCAACCTGTAGATCAAATCATTGGTGATAAGGATGCTAGACCAATGACAAGGAATAGGCTCAGGAATGAATCATGTCTTCTAAGCAAGATTTAACCCAAAATAGTAAAAGATGCACTACAAGATTATGACTAGAACAAAGCCATGAAAGAAGAGATAGATCAAATTGAGAAGAACAAAACTTGGTCTCTACTTCCCAGACTAGTTGATAAGAATGTGATTGGTACGAAATGGGTGTTTAGAAACAAACTTGATGAGAATGGTGAAATAAAAAGAAGCAAAGCCAGATTAGTTTGTAGAGGCTATGCACAAGAAGTACTGGATTATGGAGAGACATTTGCCCCTGCTACAAGAATGGAAGGAGTAAGAACATTACATGCATCTACTGCATATAAAGGTTTCAAAGTCTACCAAATTGATGTGAACGCAGCTTTTCTGAATGGTATCCTAGAAGAGGAAGTCTACATAGAACAAATAGAGGGATTTGTTGATGAGAAGAACAAGGACATGGTCTACAAACTACACAAAGAACTTTATTTATTGAAGCAAGCACCTAGAGCATGGTATGAAAGGTTGCACAAATATCTTGTAAAGATAGGATTTGAAAGAAAAGATGACAATAGCAACTTGTACATCAAAGTTGAGGAAGGTAAAGACATTTTGATATCTTAAATCTTTGTTGATGACTTAATATTTGGAGGAAAAGATTTTTTATGCAAATATTTTGCTAATCAAATGAAGCATGAATTTGAGATGTCAATGTTTGAAGAAATCAAATTCTTTGTTGGATGATAGGTACATTAGCTGAAGCATGGCATATTTGTGACCCAATCCAAATACATCAAGGAAGTACTCAAAAAATTTGGGCTAGAAGATTCAAAACCAGTTAGCACACCAATGACAATAGGCCATAAATTATCCAAGAATGATGAATCTGTTGAAGTAAATCAGACATTATATAGGTCAAATTTTGGAAAGCTGCAATATGTTGTACATAGTATACCAAACATTGCATTAGTTTTTGGAATAGTAGAAAGATTCTCTAGTAATCCAAGAGAAAATAATTTAATGGCAATGAAGAGAATATTGAGATACCTAAAAGGAACTACTAACTTTGGTCTATACTACAAGAGGAATGAGAAGTTTGAACTAAAAGCCTACACTAATGTAGATTGGAGAGGTAAATTGATGATAGAGAAACCACTCACCAGTGGAGGAGCACTTTTCTTAGGAAAAAGGTTGATTACATGGAGAAGCAAAAAAAAAATCTACACCTTACAGTCTGCTACTGAAGTTGAATATGTGGTAGCTACTATAAGTTGCACCAATATTGTATGGATCAAACACTTGCTACAAGGTATGAAGGAAGAGTTAATTGAGCTTATGACACATTGTTGTGATAATAAAAGTGCTATTAATATATCAAACAACCCAACAATGCATGCTAAAACTAAGCATTTTGCAATCAAGTATCACTATGTAAGAGAATTGGTGGAAGACAAATAAGTGAAGATGGAATATGTCATCTCAAAGGAAGAGATTGCTGATATCTTCACAAAAACACTACCTAAAGATGCTTTTGAGTATCTTAGATGTAAGTTAGGGGTGATACCCCTAGCTAAGGCTATTTGAACCAAAAAGAAAGTGTACCTTGCATCAAGTAAATAGAATGTTAAAGATTTTACACATTGATGCAGAGGATGTTTACTTTAGGAGCCATGCCTAAAGTAATAGAAGTGCTGAAATTCCAAATTACTCATAAGTAAGGTGAAAAAGGGAGACATTAAATGAACCTGTAAAAGCTACATTTGCATATTAAAGATGCTAATATGTCTTTGGCATTTTTGTCAAAGAGGGAGAAGTGAACAACTGATCAAAAATAGTTGAAGATAAAAAATAGAGGGAGATTTCAGAGGTTGATCAGAATAACAAAAGATGAATAATATAGAGGAAGAAAGATAAAGATAAAGGATACAATAGTAAATAGGGAGAAGTGAAATGAAACAACCAGAATAGTAGTAGGAGATGTGATGTTACAATTTACTTTTTTGCATTTGACTTACTGTTCTAACCTAGTAAGCTTTTTGTGGAATAGTTTAGTTTGATGGTTGATCAGTTTGGTTTGCCATTAATGCCAAAGAGGGAGATTGTTGGAAATCTAATTGAAAAGCTCATTATTGTTGAAGATCAAAGAGGGAGATTGCTATAAAAGAATGTTTTCAATCATTGTTTTTCCATTGGTGTCAAACCTAATATGTGCAGGGATGATATTTTCTTATAAGATTTAAGCACTATCACTTAGTTGATCGATGAAGAGAATTTGATCAACAAGATGTAACAAGAGCACGTAAAGGAAAGGTTGAGTTATGATGTTGTAATGAAGTGCAAGGATCAGATAATATAATGGTTAAGAAATGTATTGATGACATACTCAGAGATACGAAGGTTGGTCAAACTTAGATACATTAGAAGAAGAAGTTGTAACAAGGTTGACTACAAAGATTTAACTAAGATCATCAGTTGAAGCCGAGCAAGTTAGTTGAAGCTGAGCAAGTCAGTTGAAGCTGAGCAAGTTAGTTGAAGTTGAACAAATTGTTAGTAGAAGACAAGTAAAAAAAATTTCTAGTCTATGCCAAATGATCTTCAAATGTTGAGTAAAGATTAGGTGTTGAGCATTAGAAAATTTTCAGTTGGTGCCGAGTGATCTTCAAGTGCCAAGCATCAGGAAAAACATAGTTAATGCTGAGTAACAAAGTATGTGGTGAGCACTAGTATTTCAATAGTGTTGAGCTACTAAATTATTTCAAATGATGAAGATTTTTCGAATCTAAGCCAACATAGTGGTTGCATTGAATTTTGCGAATGAGTTGGAAGATAAGGATGATGAGTTGTTGGTACAAAATCTTATGTAAACCATTTTTGGGTGAATTATAAAGGATTATTCAAGAAGTTTCTAGAGGAAATAGAATATGGGTTAGATACAATGAATCCTACCTAATCCATGAAAATGTAAATTGAAGAATGGAAAAATCAAGCAGGAAAAGGAAATCCAAGACTGCTATTTAAGAAGTCATAGACCAAGAAGTAAAGAGCTATTGATACAATTGCTGCTAAAGTGCCAAATCTACATAGTGGTTGAAAGGGTGTCAAGAAGGAGACATCTAGGAGAAGGAAGAGCACAAAGGCTCTTCTTCTGCAAGTGGTCATGAAGATATTATTGCATTAGTACATTGAGTATGAAGAATCAAGGAGACAAAGTTTGAAAGAAAGGACAAATTGTTAAGAGTTGCAGATATTGAAGGCTAAGCAAGGGTATGAGCTAAGAAGTGATCTGAGATCTACAAGATAAGTTGTATGTTGTAGTCAGGTCAAGATTTTCTAATACTCTATAGCAATTGTATTAGATCTAAAAATCCTATGGACTTAGGTTGGCCTAATAGCCATTTGTAAATCTTCTAGTAGGGTGGCATTCCAAGTGAATGTTCTAAAATCCTTTAACTAGGCCAACTTTTAATAGGGTGGTTAAATTCTCTAACAAGGTGACATTTAGCAGTGTATTGTAAGCCTTTAATAGGGTAGGCTTTTCATAGGGCATCACTTTAGAAGGGTGAGAATTGAGTAGCATGTTACTGGTGGTTTTTCTCAAATTAGGTTTCCACATAAATCACCATGTCATGTGTTGATTCCTTGTCTATTATACTTGCATGTTGATTTACAGTAACTTGCTGATTATATAAGTTAAGGCTTGGATGAATGAATGGTTGAATTGGTTCACTACACTTAGTGAAAAGTTGGAATAGGACAATTGGACCTTGAATAACTAATTCAACCCCCCCACACCCTGCCACCTTCTCATTCATTCTAAAGTGATTATAACATAATGTCCTTAATACAAAAATATAATTTGATTACTCTTTCAATCTTATAGAAGCTTATTTCTATATTATCATTAATGACAAACAATGTTTTGCAATGCTCCCCAACAGAATCAGCATTCATGCTAACAATCTCCCCAGTTGGCATTGATGGTAATATAGATGAAAACCATCTATTTCCAAGAATACCAAGCCTTAATTACAATACTTCTCCCCCATAGTACAAACTTTCTCTAATGTTTTTCATATCGTTCTATACCCCATTTACATCAATGTCAAAGATAGTACATAAAAGGTTTAATAGCTCGAGCATACAATAATCTATTAGCATGAATTCAAGGCAATCTATTACTTTTTCAAATTTTGCATATAATTCTATAAACAACACAAGTTTCTAAAGACACTATTGTATACCAATTATAAATCACCAAGAGTGCTTACTAACTCTTTTCATCACAAATACTCCCCCATTGAGGAAGCGTCAACATTTAGTCCAGTCTAATAATGGTGCTATGTACCCTAAACTGATACACTTTTGCATCTTCTACTTTGAGCTAGGTAGGGGCATAATCCCAAGTATACCTCTTAGGTATTCAAAGGTATCCTTTGGTAAGGCCTTTGTCAAAATGTCTGCAATATGTTCCTTAGTATTAATGTACTCTAATTTGATTTCTTTCTCTGCAAATTTTTCTTTAGCACATGATAATTTATTGCTATATACTTAATTTTAAAATGAAAAATATGATTCTTAGACATGTTAGTAGTACTTATGTTATCACAGTAAATGATATTAGGTTCTGTGAATGTAATTTCAATATCCTTCATCATTTGGTTCATCCATATGACTTGATTACATTTATTTGCTGCTACAACATATTTTTCCTTTGTAGTAATTTGTCAGGTACAATCTTCCTTCTTGCTGAGCCAAGAAATTAGTCTTCCTCTAAGGAAAAATTCTCCTCCACTAGTGCTTTTTCTTTCATTCCTATCTGCAACCCTATCAACATCTATGAAAGTACAAAGAGTAGAGTCATTTCTTCTATTGTACCAAATGCTATAATCTAATGTTCCTTTTAGATATCTCAATATCCTTTTTACTAGAGCATAGTGATATTCTTTGGGATCAGCTTGTAATCTTGCCATAATTTCAATTGCATTTGCTATATCTGATCTGCTATGAGTCAGATACTGCAATCCTCCAATCATAGATCTATACTTGTTTTCTTCAATAGTAGGTTTCTCATCTTTTCTCGATAACTTATGACTAGTTACCATAGGAGTTCCAATAGTTTTATAGTTTTCTAGACCAAATATTTTCAGCAAATCTTTCAAATAATTGGTCTAAGATATGAAAATACCTTCTTTGTTTTGAACAATCTACAATCCCAAGAAAATTTTCATTTCTCCTATCATGCTCATCTCAAACTCATTCTTTGTGTCTTCTAAGAATTTTTTACCAGCTTCATCATTTCCATTGAAAATGATGTCACCAACAAATAAAATGATTATGAGCAGAGTATCTTCTATTTTCTTCAAGTACAAGTTACTGTTTGTTGTCCCTTTAGCAAATCCAAGCTTTCCTAAGTATTTGTCTAGCCTTGTATACCAAGTTCTTGGTGCTTGTTTTAATCTATACAATACTTTCTTTAGTCTACAAACCATGTCCTCTTCTGTCAAAGGAAAACCCTCTAGTTGTTCAATGTAAACTTCATCTTCAAACTCTCCATTCAAGAATGCTAACTTAACATCCATTTGATATAATTTAGAATTCTTATTTTTTCACATATGCCAGGAAAATTTTCACTACTCCCATTCTTGCTATAGGTGCATATGTATCTTCATAGTCAAGTCTTTCTTGCTAAGAGTAACCTTTGCATACAAGTCTTACTTTATTTCTCATTACTTCTCCCTATTCATTCATTTTATTTCTAAATACCCATTTTGTGCCAATCACTTTTTTCTCTTTTGGTCTAGGAACTAATTCCCATGTGTCATTTATTATTCTCTACTAGATTTCTTCCTCCATTGCTCTTATCCAATGATCATATTTGATTGATTCATCTATGCTTCTTGGTTCTACTTGAGATATCTAACATAGTTCTCCATTAATTTTTCTCCTTTTCATTACTACTTTTTCTTTACTTCCCATTATATGATCAGTAGGATGATTTCTTATCAAGTTCCTATTTTGTGTAGTAGTTGCTACTTCAACTCTTATTCTCTATTCTTATCTCATATGTTCAACTTGCACATTATTCTACAAGTCATTGTTAGTCTTGAAATATAACTCATTACTTCTATTAGCCATTCTAGAGTAATCATCTCCATCAGAGTTATAATCCACTATCTTTTTCTTAGTGCTAAAATTTTCATCAAGTTAATGATTGGGGACTCTATTATAGTTTTTGTTCTATAGTTGAAACATATTTAAGCTTTACTTTTTAATGAACAGCCAAGAAACATAGCTTCATCACTCCTTGGATCAAACTTACCAATATCATCATCTCTTTTGGTGTAACATTTACTTCTAAATATCCTAAAATATTTGACTAATGGTGAGTGACCAAACAATAGCTCATAGGTATTTTTGTCCATACCTCTTCTTATCCACACTACTTAGTGTGTATATTGTCGTATTGATTGCTTCTCTCCAGAAGGTTTTTGGTACATCATTTTTAAATAACATAGCTCCTATTGCTTTAGCAATTGACTTGTTTCTTCTTTTAACAATCCCATTCTTCTCAGGTGTATTGGTTGAGGATAGTTGTCTGATACCATCTTCTTCACAATAGATATTGAATTCTCTAGAGGTTAATTCTCCTCCTCTATCTGAACTTAAGCTCTTGATTTTAACTCTAGATTCATTCTCAACTTTATTCTTAGATATCTTGAATTTCACAAATGCTTCTAACTTTTCTTTAATAAAATCCACCCACATCATTCTAGTGAAATCATCAAAAAAAATCATAAAGTACCTTTCTCCATAGAATCCTCTTGTGCTTGTAGAACCACTCAAATTTGTATGAAAAAATTCTAGGTTTTGTGTGGTACAAAATTGCTTACTAGGAAATGAGACCCTCTTCTACTTAGCCAAGATATATTCCTTACAAATAGTGTTAGTGGGATTAGTGATCTTGGGTAAATCTCTCATAGCATGTGCATTCCTAGCCTTCACAACGTTATTAAAGTTAATGTGAAAAAATCTTCTATGCCATAACCAACTATTGTCAAACTTTGTTACTAAACATGTTATTTTAGTGGAGTTTTACTAAAATATATTGCCTATAGATTTTGTGTCAGTACCATGTAGTTTTCCTTCATTGTTCTTGATAATGCATGTGTTATTACCAAACTACAATTGATAACCTTTGTCCATAAGCTGTCCAACACATAATAGGTTATGCTTTAGTCCATCAACAAAGTAAACATCATCACTATATGTTTTATCATCAAGTGTGAGAGGCTATATTGTTCCCTACTCTACCAATTCCTCCATCATGGCTTTTGAATTTGACAAATTTGCTCATATCACTAGTCATGTAATGTTAACAACTATTATCAATTTTATGCCCCGCAAGGATTCAAATTTTAAATGTTTACTCGCCAACGGCTAGTGTACAGACTTAGTATTATTTAAATACCTGATCAAACCTTATAATATGTTCTATGGCCTGCAAGGTTTCCATCGTAGATCTAAGGTAGATCAACGGTTGGTGCTATCTCACCATGAGAAGTTGCACAGTGGATACCATAGTGACATAGCGCCCTGTCAACATGTGGCACAGTGGGTCCAGTTAACATGGCAGAGGTTAAGGGGTGGGTCAGAAAAGTAATGCATCATTGGAGGGCGCTATGGCACTAATGAAAAATTGGCACTTCTTGCCATTAGCCACATAGCACCCGACCGACCAAAGATGTGGTGTGACTACAGGTAATGTGGAGGGGTGGTCACATTGAAATGAAGTACTAACTCATTGCTAGCTGGGTGGATCTTGACATCAGCAATTTTGGACCTGCCATCTTTCAGATGTTTCGCGCAATTTTCTTCACCCTTGGATTGATGCAAATTAATGGTTGGCACTATCTCACCATGAAAAATTGCATGGTGAATACATTAGCGACATAGTGCTTTTCTGTCGCGTGTCTGGTGGGTCCCCTTTTCCAGTGAGTCCTAGGTGTGCCCCGTCAGATATCAGCAAGGATTCGTTAAATAGTTGGCACATGGATGGTTCTTATTGGCTATGCACTAAGAAGTTTGGACAAGGGTGCTCACCATTAGATCAGTTTAGATCAATGATGGGCACTATCTCACCATGAGAAGTTGCATGGTGGATACCATAGCGACATAGCGCCCTTTCTCCATGTGGATCAGGGGGCCAGGTCTCACCAAGGTGTATGTGCTAAGGATTGCTAGGTGTCATTAAAAGTGTGGTGCAGTTGTCGAGATGGCACCAGGTATGATGGGTCCAGGTAAGAACAAGAACAGTATTATGACGAGTCTTCATGATCATTAGATTTTAGGAAGATTGATGGTTAGCACTATCTTGCCATCACAAGTTGCACATTTTATACCATAGCAACATAGTGCCCAGTTAATAAAAAGAAGGTGGTCAACCGCAGAAAGACTTCCCAAGTGGAAAAATGAAAGGAGGTGATTGGCCTGTATGGCCTAGTTGGCTTGCGGGACCTTGTTGACTCTTTGACCTATTGATTCATGGACTAGAAATAAAAGAAGTCAAGTTTATCGTGAAATTTGATCTTATGATCAATGCTCAGCTACTCCAAAATGAGTGATAAATGCAGAAGGGACATTCTATCATCATTGTGAATCCATCTACCTAATTAGAAGTTACTCATTGGTGTCGTTCTATCTTCTCATGGCTCTTTCAGTGAGATATCAAATTGTGTTGTACCAAAGACCCATGCCTCGATCAGATGTTTAGTGGGCGAGGCTTAATGACAGTTGTTGAGCAGTAATTGCAAAGAAAAAAATCCCAGTTATGCCAGAGCTATAAAGGCAAATTTTGTAAATTTTTTCCAGTGGACCTTTTTCTAGCTTTTCTCTACTATTGCTCTATAATTCTAGTGTAAATTCCCCTGTGCCTCTAAACTGTATGATTCTCCACTTATCTCCATTAGCCATCGGCATGAAAGTGCAAGAACTCTTTGCCTTCGCCATTGTTTTGTGAAAATCTGTAATCTGCATGACTGTATCTCTGCTGGCCTATGAATGATATATAACTGAACCTCTTTCCTTGTGTCATTTATCTTGATTATCTAATCTAAATGTGGTTATTAGATCAAAGAAATTTTGGATGTGTATATCCTTAGTTTCATTCTGGTTCAGTAGTGCATATATGGGTAGGGATTGTTCTAAACACTCTATTTTGGTGCATCACCTCTTTAGATTAGACTAGGTAGATTTTCTTTCATGCTCTCCTTCTCCCTTTTCCTCTCCAAGAGTAGTTAGGTGCACCCTGATAGTAAGAGGAAGTCGGCCTTCTCCAAAGACTCAACCTCATAGTTCAAGTCCCACAGCTTGGAGGTTGTTTCCATGTTTGACTAGGTTGTCCTCGTGCATAGGCCTTGGACAAGGGTGCAAACCTAAGTGACAACAATTTTTGGCATGCTCGGTTGGACAAACTATCAAAGATTTAAAGTCTACTAGTGTCAAAACAAGATTTCAAAACTAATACTGAAGAGATAGTACTGGCTTCAGTATTCAAGCCTTCAGGAGGCTCATTCTTCAAAGTACTTGGCGACTCTAAGCTTCAAATACATATCTGGTTCCAGACCAAAGTTGGAGTGATTCATGCCCAAAGCTAAGACAAGGGCATCTTCTAGAGGTAAGTTTCATTACCAAGAGCTTTCATTATCAAACCCTAGAAGAAGGAGGACTAGAGTATCCTTATCGCTAGTTAGGAGTGCAACAGAAACAAATACTCCTACAAGATCTATCTCTACTCCTCCTGCCGTTAGATCTCAACCTAGACTACCATCAATATATATCAATAGACCACTTGTTTATATGGCATTGCCTAGAGCTCGTACTTTTTCCACCTCTAATGGTGGGAGCCCTCTCTTATTAGCCCAAAGACATGACATACCAATAGCTGCACTCAAGAGTATACCAGAGTTTACTAGTGACACTTCTATCTCTCCCGCAGAGCACATTCAAGAGGTAGCAAATGTATGCAATATCCATGGTATTATAGAGGATGATGTTGCATTTAGGCTCCTAGCCTCATCTTTGAAAGAAAAAGCACTAAAATGGTATAGAGGTTTAGCTCATGGTTCTATAACAAATTGGGATTGATTAGGAGTAGGATTGTGCAAACATTTTGAGGATAAAAGTGACTATTTGTCACTTTTAGAGTAGTTGACTACTATAAAAAGAGCCCCCCCATGAATGTATGACTAATTTTAACTATAGATTTCAAAAGACATGGGGTAGAATAACTACTTCAGTGAAACCTGCCCCTGCTAATGCCTTCTTGCATTACCTGAGAGCTTTTAACAATGATATTGCCACTAAAATCCAAACTATGGGAGGAGATACCTTGCCTAATGCTTATGATATAGAAATAAAATAATAGAACATCCTAATACAAGGAGGAAAACTAGCTCCAAGGCCTCCTATACCCTCCTTTCCTGATATCCCAAATCACCAACTAGAAATGGCTCCTCTTTCCACAACTTCCACATCACAATCTCTTACTCCAGTCCCTCAAGCTTCCACATCTTCAAATGGGATAGATGAAATCAAAGAAATGATGCAATCTCTGATGTAGAACATGGACAAAAGAGAGAAGAACCTTGATAAAAAACTACAAGATCAAGGGAGGAAGTTAGAAGATCAAGGAAAAAGGCTAGAGGATAATTTCTCTATGATGCAGAAAGTGAGCAACAAGGTGGTGACTTTAGAAAGGAAATAGGATCAAGGTAATAAGCCTCATCAATTGCAATATAAAACTCCAAACAGTGGTAGGCTCCCAAATCCTAATCATTGGAACAATTCTTTTGATCAGAATAGGTAGGGTGGCCATGCTTCAACCTCAAATGTAAACCAAAGTAGAGCCATAGTCCCTCAAAACAATATGGCTCAGGATCAAGATTTTTGTCCCTCTTGCAATTACTCCTATGCCTATTGCATGTGTCAAAAGGCTGAATCTTCTATGGCCTTGATAGTCCAAGAACCTGTAGCATATCATGAGCAAGCATACAAGGAGGACCAATTTAAGGATGCCTCATATATGCAAAGATAGGGTGATTTCTCTTTTATGAATCATCAGATGGAGGAGCATTGTAATGTCAACCAGGATTCCATTGCTCATAACATTAGAAGCAAAAGGGGAGCTATGGAAGATGTTATCCCTCCTCCTCCAAATTAGGCCTCAACTTCAAATGTAATATCTCATGAGCAAGCAGAAAACAATCAATCAAGTGCCTTTCAACAGCAAAGACAAAATTAGGGCAGAAAAGATACAAGTGATCCTCAGGTTATTCCATCTCAACCTCATACAATTGTAGCTCCCAAAGTTCCTACCAAAACACCTGCTATGCCATTTAGTGTGGGATGATGTTGCTACTATACCCATGCAAAAGAGGTTGCTGCAGCAAGAATTGGAAAGAATTGAACCAAAGGATCAAACACCTAGTATGGAAAGTGCCACAAGCTTAGTACAATCATCAAGGAAAGTAGAAACAAGAAAAAAAGGTTAGACCTCCTCCATTCTATGTTTCTCTAATTATAGGGGGCAAGCTAGTCCATAATTGCATGATTGATTTTGGGGCTAGCAATTCAGTAATGCCTAGGTGTGTTGCTGATGCTTTAGGAATGAAATATGATCCCGTTGTTACGGATGTATTGTAGTTGGATGGTAGTACTATCAAGACTATAGGGATCCTTAGGAATGTGGAGACGGCCCTACATGCATGCCCTGATTATACTATAATCCAAGATATATCTATTGCTAAAGTCAAGCCATATTTTTCCATCTATTTGTCAAGAGGCTTAACTTCCCAAATAGGTGGTTTCATATCTTCTGATTACTCATATATGTCTTTTAAAACAAGATATGGAGCCAATGCTTCAATCAGAGCAGAGCCTCAAGCTGTCCATCATACTAAAAATTACACCCCTAATCCCATCAACATGAATTGCCCTATCCTAGAGATGGATTAAAATGACATAGTGAATGAGCCCACCACTTCCCTAGCAGAGATACCTAACTTTTTCTTGGATGAGTGGGAAAATGCATATCAGTTTGAGCCTATGTCACAAACTCTTGAGATAGGCCTTAATACATACTGTATTTTAGAAAAGGATGTTGTAGTCCCCAATCTTGTAGGGACTAATGGAGATATGAGTGGGATATGGAGTATGTACTTTGATGGTTCAAAGAATAGAAATGGATTAGGGGCTACTATTATGTTGATCTCTCCTACACAAATAAGATACTACTTCTCATTTAGGCTCTAGTTCAGTTGCACCAACAATGTGGCCAAATATGAATCCTTGATTCAAGGTCTCCTACTTGTCCAAAAGAGAGGAATTCAAGCCTTGAAAGTATATGGAGATAGTGAGTTGGTAGTTAACCAAGTGAGAAATTAGAACATTACCAAGAATGGTCTGCTCAAGTCTTATAAACATAGAGTATGGGATTTGCTTTAAGGTTTCAATGCATTTAATATTCAAAGCATCCCTATGAAAGCAAATAGACATGCTGATAGACTCGTAGCAATAGGTGCATCTTACGATGTGCCAGAGAATCTTGAGGAGGAGAAGAAGCAACAAATCAAGGTGGTAGTGAGGCCTACCATCCCTAACAACAACACTCATTGGCAAGTGTTTCAGTCTAATGAGAAAATTGTGAGTTTCTTGTAGAATGAGGCAGAATTCTTAGATAGAAACCAGTCAAGAGTATAGGACCAATATGGTGATTAGATCATTCATCTCAGTTCCAAAATTTTTTCTAAAGGTCTCATTACCTTGGAGAGTGTCTTTAATCCTGATGACCAAAAAAGAGGTAGAGGCATGAACCTAGCTGCTGATGGGAATGATCACACTCCAGTCATGATTGCTGATGGAAGATCCTTAAATATGGGAAAGGTATGTTCTGAAAATGAGCAAGAAAATTTTATTCATCTATGTCAAGAATTTAACGATGTATTTTCTTGGACATATGATGATTTAAAGGGTTTTGACCCAAGGTTATTTCAGCACACCATAGATCTAGTTGATGATGTAAAACTAGTAAGACAAAAACAGAGACTAGTGAATCCTAACATTGAACCCTTAATGAGAAAAGAGCTATCCAAGTTGATTGAGGCTAATATAATTTTTCCCATCAAGCACTCATCATGGGTAGCCAACCTAGTCCTTCTTAGGAAGAAGAATGGAGAAATCAAACTGTGTGTGGACTTTAAGGACCTTAATCAGGCTTCCCTTAAAGATCACCATCCTCTCCCTTCCATGGAGCAAATTCTATCCAAAGTCAGTGGTTCAAGGAGATTCTCTTTTCTTGATGGATTCTTTGGTTATAATAAAGTGCTGGTTAAAGAATCTGATAAATATAAGACTACATTTACCACTAAATGGGGTACCTATGCTTATTGCAAGATGTCATTTGGGCTAACCAATGTAGGTGCTACATTTTAGAAGGAAATGGAGATGGCCTTCAAAAAATTGATTGACAGGTTTGTCTTAGTCTACCTTGATGATATTATAGTGTATTCTAAGAATGCAGAAGATCATTTTGATCATCTAAGATAGGTATTCCTAAGATGTAGTGAGTTTGGGGTGTCCCTTAACCCAAGCAAGTGTGTCTTTGCCACCAATCAAGGGAAACTATTGGGACACATTGTATCTGAGGACGGTCTGACCATTGATTCAAAAAGGACAAAAGCAATACTTGCCCTCCCTCTTCCTAAACACAAGAAAGGGCTACAAAGTTTCCTTGGTAGGATAAATTTTGTAAGAAGATTTATTCCCAATCTTGCTACCATGGTGAAAGCTCTTACAACTATGCTCAAGAAGGGTATGGTCTTTGCATGGACCAAGGAAGGGAAGGAAAGTTTTGAAGAGATCAAGGAAGCCATAGCCTCAACCCCTACTCTCATGAACCAAAATTTTGAAAAGGATTTCATCCTCTATACCCTAGGTGGTAAGTCAAGCATCTCTGCTATTTTGACTCAAACAAACGATAAGGATGAAGAGCAGCCCATAGCTTTCTTTAGTGAAGGGCTTAAAGAATATGAAGATAAATATAGCTTTGTAGAGAAGTAATCCCTTGAATTCATTAGAGCCTTTAAAAAGTTTAGACACCTCCTATCCCATAATAAAATCCATTTTTTAGTACCCCATGCTAGTCTAAAGGATTTCCTGCTAAACAAGGATATTAGTGAAAAGAGAGTTGGTTGGATTAATAAAGTGATGGAATATGACGTTGACATCTAGATTACCAAGCTAGTAAGGGGAAGGGGGTTGTGCAAACAAATGTTATCATGCCAAGAAGCTGATGAAGAGGTTACTATGGTGTTAACAGAACAACAAGAGGTAAGAAAGGATGATCCAAGGAGCTGGATAGATGACATGAGGTCTTTCTTATTAGGGGATGGATACCCTCAGGGATTGGACAGAACTAAAAGGAGACAATATAGATTATAGTCAATCCCTTATGTCATGGTTGACAGTATCCTATTTAGGAGAGATTTTAATGGAGCCCTACTAAGATGCATTGATATAGACCAAGCTGAAAGAATAGTCAAAGAGCTTCATGATGGCCCTGATGGTGGTCACTTCTTAGCAAGGACAACTACAATGAAGATCATGAGGGCTAGTTATTATTGGCCATCTATGTTCCATGATTGCTATAGACATGTGAGGAAGTGTGAAAAATGTGCCTTCTTCTCTAGTAAACAGAAGCTTGCAGCTCTTCCCCTCCATCCTATCCAGGTAGATCAACCTTTTGCTCAATGGGGATTGGATTTCATAGGCCCTATCAATCCTCCTTCTAGTTCTGGTCACAAATGGATTTTAGCTACTATAGATTACTTTACTAGATGGACAGAGGTACTTTCATTGAAGGATGCCACTAAATCTTCAGTTGTTGAGTTCCTTGATGGAATTGTGACTAGGTTTGGTGCCCCTTCAACCATTATTTTAGATAATGCAAAGTCTTTTGTTGGAGCTCAGATTTGTGCATGGGCAGTGGATCATAATATATATTTGAGCACATCCTCAAATTATTACCCCCAAGGTAATGGCCTAGCTAAGTCATCCAATAAGAACCTGATCAGGATCATGAAAAAGACAATAGAAGATAACCAAAGATGTTGGCATAAGAAGGTGAATACTGTACTATGGGCAGATAGGATAAGACCTAAAAGATCATTAGGGAACTCTCCATTTGTACTAGTATATGGTAGAGAGGCAAGGTTTCCAATTTCATTAGAGTTCCCAGCCCTGGAGTTAGCTCATCAGTTGGAACTAATTGAAAATGATGCTATGATAGTAAGAATGGCAGAGCTGATGGAGCTAGAAGAAAAAAGAAATAAAGCTATGCAGACCCTAGAGATACATCAACAAAAGATGAAGAGGAATTTTGATAAGAAGGCTAGGGTCAGAATCTTTAGAGAAGGAGATTTAGTTCTAAAGTGGGATGTAGATAGGGCAAAACAAGGAAGACACTCAAAATTTGATGCATGATGGAGTGGCCCCTATCTGATTGCCAGTTGCAAGTAGGCCAATGTGTTTCAATTGAGTAGGCCAAATGGTGAATTTTTTCCCATTCCAATCAATGTGACTTATCTTAAAGCTTGCTTCTAATGAAGGTCGAGTTCCTATGTATAAGTAGTTTAGTTTCCTGCTTTTCAAGAAGTGCATGGGCACAACTGTCTTCCTATGAGGTAGTGGATTTTGAGGTGTTTCAGGTTGCAAAGGAGGTTTTGTTTCTAGTTCCAATTGTGATTGTAGAGTTTTTCAGGGTTTTCATGTTTTGACTTCTCACAGGTAGGGTTAGGGTTTCACAGTATGCACAGGACCTATTTTTAACTCCATAGCCCAATGGATACATAAGGCCACTAGTCATACACATAGCAGGCTTGTGACCCCTTTGAGTCACCAGAAATGTTATCATTTTTATGCCCCGCCATGATTCAAATTTTAAATATTTACCCGCCAACAGCTAGTGTATAGAGTTAGTATTATTTTAATACCCGATCAAACCTTATAATATGTTTCGCAGCCCAGAAACCTTCCATCATAGATCTAAGGCAGATCAACGGTTGGTGCCATCTCACCATGAGAATTTGCACAGTGGATACCATAGCGACATAGTGCCCTGTCAACATGTGGCATGGTGGGTCCAATTCATAGGGCAAAGGTTAAGGGGTGGGTCAAAAGAGTAATGCATCGCCAGAGGGCGCTATGGTGCTAACAAAAAATTGGCACTTCTCACCATTAGCGACATAATGCCCGACCAGCCAAAGACATGGTGGGACTGCAGGTAATGTGGAGGGGTGGTCACATTGATATGAAGTCCTGAATCATTGCTAGCTAGCTGGATCTTGATGTCAGCAGTTTTGGACCCGCCATCTTTCAGATGTTTTGCACAATTTTCTTCACCCTTGGATCGATGCAAATCAACGGTTGGCACTATCTCGCCATGAGAAATTGTATGGTGAATATGTTAGCGGCATAGAACCTTTCTACTGCATGTTCAGTGGGTCCCCTTTTTCTCAATTGTTTCTTTGATGCCGGGTTTTGCTAGTTTCATGGTGGGCACTATGGTGCTATCAAAAAATTTGAGCTTCTCACCATTAGCGACATAGCGCCCTTCTGTCGCATGTCTGGTGAGTCCCAAGTGTGCCCCCTCAGATATCAGTGAGGATTCATATGATAGTTGGCACATGGCCAATTCTTATTAGCTATGCACAGAGAAGTCTGGACAAGGGTACTTGTCGTTAGATCAGTTCAGATCAACGATGGGTGCTATCTCGCCATGAGAAGTTGCACGGTGGATACCATAGCAACATAGCGCCCTTTTTCCAGGTGGATCAATGGGCTAGGTCTGACCAAGGTGTATGTGCCAAGGATTGCCAGGTGTCATTCGAAGTGTGGTGCAATTGCCGAGATGGCCCGAGGTATGATGGGCTTGGGTAAGAACAAACACAGTATTATGACGAGTCTTCACAATCGTCATATTTTAGGAAGATCGATGGTTAGCGCTATCTCACCATCAAAAGTTGCACACTATATACCATAGTGACATAGCACCCAGTCAATAAAAAGAAGGTGGTCAACCATAGAAAGACTTCCCAGGTGGCAAAATGAAAGGAGGTGATTAGCTCGCATGGCCCAGTTGGCTTGTGGGACCTTGTTGACTCTTTGACCTGCTGATTTGTGGACCAAAAATATAAGAAGTCAAGTTTACCATGAAATTTGATCTTGTGATCAATTATTAGCTACTCCAGAATGAGTGATAAACATAGAAGGGACATTCTATCATCATGGTGAATCCATCTACCTAATTAGAAGTTATTCATCAGTATCGTTCTATCTTCTTAGGGCTCTTTCAATGAGATATCAAATTGTGTTATACCAAAGACCCATGCCTCGATCAGATTTTCAATGGACAAGGCTTAATGACAGTTGTTGAGTAATAATTGCAGAGCAAAAATTCCTAGTTATGCCAGAGCTATAAAGGAAAATTTTGTAAATTTTGTCTAGTGGACCTTTCTCTGACTTTACTCTGTTGTTGCTCTACAATTCCAGTGTAAATTCCCTTGTGCCTCTGAACTATATGATTCTCCACTTATCTCCTTCAGCCATCAGCATGAAAGTGCAAGAACTCTTTGCCTTTGCCATTATTTTGTGAAAATCTATAATCTGCATGATTATATCTCTGCTGGCCTGTGAATGATATATAAGTGAACCTCTTTCCTTGTGTCATTCATCTTGGTTTTCTAATCTTCATGTGGTTATTAGATCAAAGCAAGTCTAGATGTGTATATCCTTAGTTTCATTCTAGTTCAGTAGTGCATATATGGGAAGGGATTGGTCTGAACACTCTACTTTGGTGCATCACCTCTTTAGATTAGACTAGGTAGATTTTCTTTCATGCTCTCCTTCTCCCTTTTCCACTCCAAGAGTAGTTAGGTGCACCCTAATAGTAAGAGGAATTCGGCCTTCTCCAGAGACTCAACCTCATAGTTCAAGTCCCACAGCAAGGAGGTTGTTTCCATGTTTCATGAGGTTGTCCTTGTGCATAGGCCTTGGACAAGGGTACAAACCTAAGTGACAACAACAAGCACTATCAATGATTAGATCTTTCTTTTCAACTTGTGAGATTAGTGTACTTTCTTCTCTAATTTCTCTGTCAATATCATCCTCTATTATAGCCATGAATCCTAATTCATCTTCACTCATGTTTTGATCAAAATCTTTCTCTTCTTCTTCATTAGCATATAAACAATATCTAGGTATTCTAGACTTGAATCTTCCTTTATACGTTCTTTCTCTTTTAGGACACTTATATGCATAATGACCATATTCATTAGATGTCCAAAATTTAAAGATTATTTTTACCATCTTTTTCTATTTCTACAAGAAGAGCTACACCCTCTTGGATCTTTTCATCAATAGACTTGCTACTGCTAGTAGTATCTCCCTGTGCTTTTGTGTTATTTGCTAAAAAAAGTTTGATAATTAGTGAACTAAATGTTGTCTCGCCCTTTTCTAATTCTCTAGATTATTTTAGATCAAATTCTTTAGCTTCCAATCTCCCACGCAATGTTTCTTTGGTGAAGTTAGCTGTGCAAGGTAACATTACTCGAATCATCTATGTTATTGTCTTCAAGGGTGGTGTTAGAATTTTCAAGATCTTCCATATTACTTCATCACTATATTTCTTTCCATCAAGAGATGTGTTTCCTACAATAATCTCAAATATTCTAGCAACATAACCTCTTACAGATTCATCTTCCATCATTTTGGCATCTTGGAATGTGCAATACATATTTTGCAATCTAAAACTCTTTGCATGTGTATCACCTTCATAATTAACCTCTAATGTTTTCCAAATATCATGGTATATTTTAAGTTGTTTTACATGACTATACTCACTTTCAAGTAATGCTGAAAATATTTCTTATGTTATCCTTATGTTGCACATAAACACTTCTCTCTATTCCTCGGTGTAGTTTTCAAGATTATCCTGTTTTGCAATGTTCTTAGATGTCTTCATTATAGGCCAATATCCTGGACCCATACACAATAGATGAGTCTTCATTTTATCCTTCCAACTATTGTAGTTTGTGCCATCAAATCTAGAATTTTCCTTCCCAAATAGTTTCGCCATGGATCTCCCAAAGCTGTTAGACTTCTTTTCAAGAACTTGATGCTTTGATACCAATTGTTAGAATTAGTAGATCAAAAATATAATTGAGGGGGGTGGGGGTTGGGGGGGGGGGGCTAATAAGTTATATATCAATCTTAAATAATTCTTAATCAATCAACCAAAGTAAACAAAAATTGCAAATAAATGCACATATACAAATACACTAGATATGTTGACTAGGGAAACTATTGATTAGAGGGAAAACCTTGGTATGAATGATGTCCACAAAATAATGTACTAATCTGAATATTCCTTGTTAAAGGATGGACCCTATTAGGAGTCTATTATAATACTTAGTACAAAGATTCCCTATTAGGAGACTTTGAATCCCTGTTAGGAGTTGTGGAAGGTAGTTGAACCCACTGTCCAAACAGTTTTAAGATTAGATCAACGAACCCACTTTCCAATTGATCTCAATACTAATCCTTTTATAATAATAGATATGTGAAAATCTTTCACTTCTTTCTTTTTCTAGTATGTCATAATTCTTCACCTTTAGATCATGTTATCAGATCTAGAACTCTGTATCTATTAATAGTAACCCTTAAGGTCACTTACATACAGTAATAGATTACTTTGCTCCTCTAGTTTGCAATTTGCAAGTCTTTCCTTCTTCTCAATCTCAATGATGGTCTCTAAAACCTTCAAAACATATTTCCTTTATACCACACTCAATATTAATTGGTTGACTCATCTCCATACTTTACCATATGTTAAATAAATAAAATACATATTTAATTAATGCTCTTAGATCACAGTTATACCCAAACTTTCACACATATAACTTTTGTACCTACACACTTGACGACATCATCAATAGTCAATGTGCTACCTCTAGTTAATTGTGCAACCCTTAATTCCATATACAATGCTCTATATTGGTGATACAATAGAAATATTTTTTCCAATGCTTTATTTTCTTACGGTTCTTTGTAAATCATCAATATCTTATGTACAATGTCAATTCAAGTTCTGCACACTTGCTCACATGTCAAATACATACAATAGTATATGTTTGTAATTGTGCATAAATAGATGTGCAATGTAATTTCCTTAATACAAAAATCTTAGTCAGTAGCTTTGTTAGTCTTATACAAACTCATTTCTATGTTGTTATCAATGACAAATAATGTTCTGCAATGCTCCCTTATAGCATCAACATTCATGCTAACAATATGTTTGCATGAACATATGTTTCTTTTTTTTAACTTTTCTATTTTATTTTTAAAAAGAAAAAAATAAGTTTTGACCCTCAAATTGGGATCAAATGATCTTCTAATGTAAATCAATAAATGTCAAATTGTGCATCTTAGAGCAATCTTTCCAATGACTATAATTTTAATAGGTATTATATTCATTAAGAATTTGAAAAATTAGTTTAACTCATTATAGGTTTATTAATGATTTAACATCAACTGACTTTGACACTTCAGGAAAAATTGTCAATTAGATCAAAATTTTTTAGAAAAATATCTAGAAAAAGAGTTACTAAGATATCTTTCTATCAAAAAAAGAAAAAATTGATTTATGATATTTTGAGTTGAAGTTATCCTTGTCAAAATGAACCTATGTTTGAATTATGATTGATGTCACTTCAAAACTTCATACACTATACAATATTCAACAAAATTGAATAAAACCAAATGCATCCTCTAGATGTTGATGTTATCAATCCAACAATGAAAGACTTACCTCATTATCATTTCTAGGAAAAAGCGATGCTAGTCAAAATGACTGTCACTCAATAAAAATATTGATTTTTCATATGTAGCACTTTTTTGGGGAGAAGAATTTTTTTACTTCAGAGCTAAATTCATGCTTTATGGGACTTTAATTTCTCCAATTGGAGATGTTTTCTAGTTCTCCAAGCATTCTACTTGCTCCTCCTCATGTCCATATCTAAATCTATGAGGCTTATTTTTACCTTAGAGGCAGGGATTTTCTTGATTTTTTTGTGGCTTGAGCCAAGTCTAGGGTCCATTGATATTTGGGGAGTGACAGTAGCTAGTGGATTGACTAGAAGCGATAGGTTTATGACAAGGTGGTAACTTTGTAATATTTAATTTTCATGTTATTTTTATAGTTGTATTTAATTTAAATTGAGGAAGTATTAAATATGTTTTATATTTCATTGGATCCTAAAAGGTAGTGCTTCCTAAAAATTCATTCCTATAAGAGCCCCAAAACATGACCCAATCAAAATAATTCTAATAAATGTAAAACTTAAAAAATCTCACATATGAATACTGAGAAAATTAAAAACTAAAATTAAATATAAAGATACTTACATTTAATTGATTGAAATAGATCAAGATTTAAATTAATAAATTTATTATAATAAATAATTTATTTTAATTAATAAAAATATTATATAGAAATTTTCTATAATTAAGTTGAGAGGCTTTCTATAGTGGTATTGTCCATCAATGTAAACATTTTAACATTTTAATAAATTTGGCATTCGTATGAATGTTTTCTAATAAATTGGTAGAGTAGACAATTGATGGGTTAGAAAATAAAATGGACAACATGGCATAATGGCACTAAAAATTAAATTAAATGAACAACTTAATAGCGAAGAGTGTTACTTTTATTTAGCATGGTAGTCAAAATTGAATTAAACTAACAAATTGGTAGGTGAGGATTGTTACTTTTATATGATAGCTTGAGCAATAAGCTCAAACTTTCTCATATTTATAATAGCCTCATGTATATTAATTTTCTCCTTTCTCCTCCTCAAGCTTGTTGGAGAGGCTTTCTTTAAGTCAAAAGGCTTTCTATAGTGTTACATCCACCAATGTAAACATTTTGACATTTTAAATAAATTTTACATTCATATGAATGTTTTCTAATGAATTGGTAGAGTAATCAATTGATGGGTTAGAAATTAAAATGGACAACATGGCATAATAGCACTCAATACTAAATTAAATAGACAAATTAATAGCAAAGAGCATTACTTTTATCTGGCATTGTAGTCTAAATTGAATTAAATAGAATGAAAGAGTTTTTTTCTCTCTACTAGGGTTTCATGCATTCTTTGAGTTTCCTATGTATGGCTCTCTGTCTAAGCTCTTGTTCTATGTTTAAAACCTATCAAACCACATTTACTATGATATTCTTTTAGGCTAGTTTATAATGGCCCTAGCCAATGGTGACCTAGTTATCTATACTAGTGTTTACATTATTGCTTTGAAAAGCCATGGCACCTTCATTGAAAAAACATTCTCACAAATTTACCTAAAGGTCTTTCAAAAGGTAATCTTGATATTATCCTTCCTTTGCAAGAATTTGGTGCTAATTATGATTGGTTAGAACTACATGCCTTGATACAATATTTTGTGGGTTGGACTCCTCTTGAAACTATGCTCCAAGAATGGGTTAAAAAGAGCTGAACTCCTCATGGAGTCTACCTTAATGCTATGTGAATACTTACCAAAGGTTCTTTTCGATATTCTTCCAACCTATCTTAGGAAGACACAATTTTCAGCAATGGTCAATGGTTAATATGTTCTTCCTTGCTAGTTTTTCAAAGCTAGTTGAGAGATTTCACTACATTTGATGACAAAAAGCTTAGGGTTCCTATATGGGTTGAGTTCTCAAATTTACCCTTGCCATGTTGGTTGTTTATTAAGTCCATTGCCAATACTCTTAGCAAAGTTATTCCTAAGGAACATGAAAAAAATTTTAATGCTTGTCCTTAGAAACATGTATGTGTTGAGGTTGATCTCTCAAAGAATATCAAGGATTTTATGGAGATAGAGATTGGTTCTCAATCCTTCTCTTAGAAAGTGCTTTATTTGAACCTTCTAAACACCTATTATAGGAGGCAATTAGCAGAATACAAGATTAAGCATTTCCCTTTAGCTATACCTAGGGTTAAATCCCCACCTAAAGAGGCCCCTATCAAACCAACAAAACGGAAGCAAAAGAAAGAATGAACCATTGTTGGGCATAAGGAAGAGGTTCCCTTGGCTTGTAAACAGTTACATATAGTTGTCATTTTGGTTCCTTCTATTTCAACTAGAGTGAAAACCCCAACCATTGTAGGGTTGATGAAGTTTTCCTGGAACCAAACCCTAGTGTTTCACAAGTTTCAAACCTTGGTAGTTCACAAGGCAACAAGGTTGATGCAAGGACTAACACCTCGATTGTGATTCATAGCCCTTTTTCTACTTCCTCCATTGCAACTCAGAATGTGTGGCATTCTTGTAGTCCTCCCAGACGTGTTAAGAAACTAGAGGAGAAATGATAGGCTATCAGTCCAAAGGATTTTCCTTCTATCTTTAACCAAGTTTTAACTTTCTTATAGAATAGTTACTCCTTTGTCCTTGACAAAGGAGACATGGAAGAATTTTCACATGAATTTTTTATCATAGAATGTGTGAGCTCTTACAAGCCTCTCTAGAATGTACTAGGTTAGGAATACCCATCATAGACTTGGTAATTTAGATTTTCTTTGTATGAAAGAGGTTAAAATATTTTGTTTCATGCTTTCTACTACATGTTGAATCATTTAGCCAAATGGAATTATGTTTTTCTCTTAAAAAAAATTTAGAAGAGGTGGTGTAGTTAATCTTTTGTCACCTTGTCTTCATTTTGCTCTTGTTTTTCATCATTCTAACCCTATGCAGATAACAATTTGTCTTTTTCTTTCGATCAAAAATTATTCTTTTGGAGTAGTTGATGTGTATGCTTCCAATGATATTGTGGTGCTAGATGGTTGACAACTTGCCTTTACCTACTTGGGATATGTGTGGTGACTTCAATATGGTTAAACTAGCCTTTAACAAAGATAACATTTTTCCTTTTTGCTGGACAATTGGGTAAGGGAAATCTTGGTACTACATGCATAACAAATTGGGCCTTTTTGATCCCAATACTAACTGTCACTAGTATAGTGGGGTCCAATGCACTTGGCCCAACTTTTGAGCTAGCTCTGACTACATTTAAAACATCTTGATCATGCCATGGTTAGTGCACAATCCTTTTTCTCCTTTTCTAAGGATCAAAATTTACCTGCCATACCTTTGTTAGATGTAATGTTATCAAACCACTATCCCATTTATTTTTCCATTTTGTGGCATATAGCTATCCAATAGGTTGTCAACACTCAATTTTTTCTCAATACATTAGTGCTAATGCATGCTTCCACTATTTCTCAAATTCTAGATGTTTGGAATTTTGAACCACATTTGCATTCTTAGGTAGGGTAGATTCAGTGTTGGAATGATGTTCTTACTAGAACTTCTTGATTTTTGCACATCTATGGGTAGTAGTTGGTGGTTTTTAGATGACGGTCTTATGAATCCACTATCACAGCTCTCAAGAAAGCTTTTCAACCTCTCACCTTTAACCTTTTTGATGTTGATTTACAAATTTTGCTTGCCAATCTTAATCATGACAAACATGTTGTAGATAATTATGCTACTTGAGGGGACCAAATCAAAGCTCACCTCCATTGATTGGAGGTGCCAAGCTTAATGATGATAAACATGTTGCAGATAATTATGCTACTCAAGGGGACCAAATCAAAGCTCACCTCCATTGATTGGAAGTTTGCAATAAGGCTTCAAAGGAATTCTTCCAGGCTCTTAGAGCCTATCATAGAAATATTGGGATTAAAAAAATCAAAAAAGGAACTTTTGTTCTCTCCAATCTCCCTAAGATCTTGCAAGCTTTTGTTCACCATTACGAAAATTATGTTTTCTTTACAGGGACATTTAGTAGGTTGAGAGGAAGCCCTCAAAAAGTATATTTCTATTACTCCAAACTACCTAGCTATACAGCAATGTGCTTTCTATGAGGAGCTTCTTACCATCCAAGACCTTAAAGAGGCAATTTTTTCTGTGGATCATGACAAGTTCCTTAAGTGTGATGGGTTTCCTTGTAAATTTTATAAACACCTCTAGGAGTCTATCAGTCCCAACTTACACAAAGTTTATCTTGAAGCCTATCATTCTAAGAGTTTAGGAGCTATTATCAACAAAAGAAACATTAAATTCATACCCTAAGCTCGCGATCCTAAGGATATTTGCAACTGGTGGCCCATTACCTTGCTTAATGTGTCCTATAAGATTATTGCTAAGGAAATTTAAGTTAAAATTCACCATATCCTACATTTAATTGTGCGACTAGAGAAAATTGGCTTTATTAAGTCGAGATATAGTTTGGACAACTTGATTGCTATCTGGGAAGGCATGGAGTGGGTGCACAAATCAGATCTATCATTTTTATTTTTGAAAAATGATTTTGCCAAACACTATGACTGGATTGAATCACCTTTCATTTTGTCTATGCTCGAAGCTCTTGGTTTCTATCCCACTTTTTTTTAGTTTCTAGAAATGCTTTTTGGAGATATCAATGCTTGTATTACTATTAATAGCTTGGAATCTAAAGCCTTTAGGCTCTTTTGTTCCATCTGGTAGGGTTGACCTCTGGCTCTAGTTTTATATGTTCTTACTACTGAAGCGTTTGGCTACTTTCTAGCCCACTCTATTTCTGCTGGCTTAGTTCATGGAATATCCTTGGTAGATTCCTCTTCCCAATTGGTCAATGGACACTTTGCTAATGATTCCTTTCTTACTCTTTTGGAGGATAAGGAAAACATCACTTATGCTTGGCAATGGATGGACAACTTTTGTCAATCCTCTAGCTATGTTATTCAATGACACAAAGCACTTTGTTATTGACAATCTTTTTTGCTAGCTCTTCCTTGGCTTAACCAATTTGAATTGAAATGGGTCATGGATAGGGAGATTTTATGCTTTTTGGGCATTCCATTTTCCTTTCAAGCCTCCCCAGTTGATTTGTGCAACACTATGCTTGTCAAGATTGCAAAGAAGCTTGACTATTGGCTTACTAAACCCGTTTCTCTTGTGAAAAAATTTCAGATTTTCTCAAAGGTCCTAGAAACTATGCATGTCTATTATTCTTCCCATTGGGTTCCTTCTGAAGCTTCGTATCTAAAATTAGCACTATTGTTGTAGGATTATGTTGCACTTTTGGTTCCAACCATCATGGCTTTTACAGAGTTACTTGGGATTTTTTTGTCTCCCTAAGGAGTCTAAAAGCCTTGGCCTTATCTCCACGTACAAGCAAGGCCTCACTCTTTGTGTCAAATGGATTATATATTCCATTACTAGAGATGAAGCTTGGAAATTTCTTGTTTTCCATTGCATTTCTTCTAGGTTCCTTGTTAATACACCTGCATGGAAGGGGATTGACTTAAAAACCCTTCTCATCATGTGGGAACCCATGCACACACATGGCTCTTTTTTTATTAAGAGCATATAGAAAGCTTGGGAAGCTGCCAAGCTATGAATTTGATGGTTTGGTGATGGGTTCTATGATGCAATCTCTTTGAACCATCAAAACATTTGGTGGTATCCTTTGTTTGCCATCTAGGGTATTTCTCTAGCCAAGACTCAAGATGCTAGTGTTCTACATTTTTCAAACGTGGCGTCAAGATTCCTAAGGACCTCTTTTCAAGGATCCTTAGAAGATATGCAAGTCTAGTTATGTCTTGCATATTCAAATTAGCAAATTTTAGATCTATTGCTTTCTACAATTTTAGATCACTTAATTCACAAGGTGGTTATTTCATTTGTTTGACCTTGGTGGATAGACTAGAAGTGGAATCCTACCACTCCCTTCACTAGCTGCAAGCCATGTTAAGGGCATCCATGGTATTCTCCCCATTTGCTGATGGTGGATGTACCCTCAACTAGTGCTAGCATTTGCAGTCTTCCCTTTCTTAGTGGAGAAAGTGTTTTGACACTATTTGGAGTGCAATTATAGAATCCAAGATTGCACATTTTTCTTCATGCCTAGCTTTTCAAGGTCTTTCCTTTGGACCTCAGCTCAAGCATATTGGACTTCTAGATCCTTGATGTCCATTTTGTGTGAAGCTAGTCCCTTTTTCATATCTTTTGGTTCTATAGACATGCTCAAAACTATTGGCACTAGATTCATGATTTCTTTAAGCCAACTCGGCCTAAACCTTTTTCCTATCATATGTTTATTTTAGGTGATTCTCATAGGTTCCATAGAAAATTTACCTAGATCTGGCATACTTTCAAGATGGAGATTTTGTTTACTCTATAGAAAGATAGAAATGTTGTTATCACTTGTAGGCTTCCTACCACCACTCTCCTAGTGGTAGTGATGATGGTTGGCATTGTTGCTTGAATTCCCCATCCTGTTGTAGCACAGGTTGGTCTATGGGCTAGGTGGCTCCCCCCCCTAGTGCTTGGCATGTTCTTTCTAGAAAATGAACCTTTCTCCTAGAGTTGGCTATTTCACCTCCATGGATTGATACCAATGATGAAGATGAGGTCCCTGATGATATTGTTGATGGCTAGATTGTTGCTAGCTTGCTTGACAATGATAGGGATGTTTGGGGATTTAATAATCAAAATGAACCACCCCTCTCAACTAGTACTACTTTGTCTACCTGAGGGTTGTTTCTTATAAGTTTCTTTTGATTAATAGTTGATGATTCTGACAATGGCCTTGTGAACTTTCACGGGGTGATCTTGTATCCCCCAACACCTTTTTTGTGAATTGTAACTAGGTATATTATTTATTAATAGAAAAGGGCTATTCATCAAAAAATAAAAAATAAACAGAAAAATTGACATACTTTTATCTAACAACTTGAGCGATAAGCTAAAAAATTATCTAATAATTTATAAATTTCAAACTTTCTCATATTTATTTAATAGCCTTGGTTATACTAAATTTCCTCTTTCCCCTCCTCATCATTAGCTATCGGTTGCACTATTTCTTTTCTCTACCTTATTTTCAATATCCAAGCTCGATGATGGACTTTTTCATTTAAGTTTTTCTATCTCCTATGACGAATATATTAGGGTATGTTTTTTCACAAGGTTTTGAGCAATTCTAAAATCCTACCAAATATGATCTTTTAAATACTAGTCATATAAATATGGCAAGGGTGTGTTCTCTGCACCTATGTACTTGAAACATGATTCTCTAAGGCTCACTAAGTATAACATTAGTCATGTAATTGGTTTTTTTTCATATCTTAGGTAAGAGTTTTGACACACCCTTTTATTTAATGATTTGTGTTCTTTCATTGGTTAATTAATGGGGTGTTTCAAAGAATTAAGTAGAGAAAAAAAGTTCTTGGTCCTCAAATGTACAGACAAATGGAGATGCAATGACGAAGGTGCAGATGAGAGTAAAATTGATTTGTGAGTGTAAAGAAAGGTGAATGACAAATTCATGAGAAATTTTATATTGGAAGGGGAACATGGAAGCTGATGGGATTTCGGCCTCCTACATCGACCGAGTTCTATTTTATTTCAGTGGCCTGTATCAGGGTTTCTATCAATTAATAGTCTTTTTAATCTCTCCTTTGGTAAAATGAAGTGTAAGGATAGGAAAATTTTCTTTTCTTCCCCCTTTTTCTAAGGAAGATTTCAGCTTTGGCACTGTGAGAAATATAAATTAAATTTAAAACTCACAACCTTAAACCTAACATTTTTCTCCACACAAACTATTGCTGAGTACCAATTTTTCTCAACACATGAAGGTGTCAAGTGGCAATTTTCTCGGCACTTGAAGGTGTTGAGTGATAGGAAACAGGTGCTAAGTGAGCTTGACACACAAAATAAAATGCAATAGGTGTTGAGTTAGCTTGGCACTCAAAAAATGCTTGGCACCAATAGATGCCAAGTGAGCTCGGCTCCAACTAAAATTTATAACTTAAAAAATATTAACAATAGAAGAGGATACCAAGTGTTCTATTTCAAATTGAAAAATTATAACTTAGCAAATTCCAACATGAATGCTTTCACCATTAAAACCAAAGAGCCAAAACTTTAAGCTTCCAAACAAAACTTGTCAAATGCAATGAACAAGGGAAGAGCAATCGATTCAAGTATGCTTGTTTGCTTTACTATTCAACTGAGATTTAAACTATTACAAAATTTGAGAGCATTCAGTTTCGACCAAAAAACCCTAAAATAACCCTAAATTGGTAAAATTTCAAACTTTAATAAACTTTAAACTTGCAACACTAATGGCTGCATACAATGGTGCCTGGAGAAATCACTGCTTCAATAGGTCAAATCCAACAATAAAAAACTTATAGAGTGAATAGGGGAATCATGTGCAATTGCAGACACAAACTTCTTTCCTTCCTTCTCTACTCTGATCTACAACTTCTCTCTGATCTGCCTTATCACACACACTTTGAATAATCAATCTCAAAACATTCCTTTTTGTCAAATTTTCCCCCTCAATGTCCAAATTTAAAATCTCACCTACCAAAAATAAATGCCAGCCATTCATGGAACGCATAGACAGGGTAGATGGGTGTGGGGCTCGAGGACAACCTGTTGGCTCTTCAACGTTTAATTTTTCCAACACTCCCCCTTTGTCCTGAGACTCACAAAAAAAGATCACTACTAATCCAAATCAACTACACCAAGACACTCTCTTAGGTGTACAAAAGTTCCAATGCCTAATGGCTTTGTGAAAATGTCTACTAGCTACTGCTAAGACTTGCAAAATTTTGTCTTGATATCCCCATTCTTTACCAACTCTTTGATGAAGTGATATCTAATCTCTATATGCTTGTTTCTCCCATGGAAGACTAGATTCTTAGACAATGCAATTGATGAGATGTTGTCACAATAAATTTTGGTTCCATCCTCTTACTTTTCATTCAAATAATTCAAAATCCTTCTTAACCAAATAGCTTGACATGCTGCTACATTTGCTGCTTTATATTCAGCCTGTGCTATAGATTGAGCAACAATAGGTTGCTTCTTGGATGCCCATGAAATTGCACCCAATCCCATATGAAACATATATCTAAAAGTGCTCTTCCTATCATCTAAACTTCTAGCCCAGTCACTATCTGTGTATCCCACCAACTTGAAATCATCATTTTCAATATACAAAATTCCAAATCCCTTAGTACCTATCACATACCTCAGGATCCTCTTTCCTGCTTACTAATGGGAATCCTTTTGTGTTTCCATAAATTTGGAAATCAAACTTACTACATGCATTTAAAGGTCTGGTTGAGTTGTAGTCAAATACATTAAACTTCCAACCATACTCTTGTATAATGTTAGATCCACTCTCTTGCTAGAGTCTTCCTTGCTCAACTTCAGACCTATTTTTGTTGGTGTGGGGGCTAGATTATTGTTCTGCATTTTAAATCTCTCCAAGATCTGCCCTATATATTTTTCTTGAGAGATAAAGATGGCATCATGCAGTTTTTTTACTTCTATTCCTAGAAAATATTTTAAGAGACTTAGTTCTGTCATTTCAAATTCACTTTTCATGGCCTCTTTAAACTCACCAATTAGAGCCTTGTCATTTCCAGTAAAAATTAAGTCATCTACATACAAGACAACAATCAATACATTACCATCTACTGCCTTGATGTAAAGAGTGGGCTCACCATTGCTTTTGCTAAAGCCATTGCTCACCAAATATGAGTCAATCCTAATGTACCATGTCTTTGGAGCTTTCCTGAGCCCATAAAGAGCTCTCTTCAATCTATATACTTTGTTTTCTTCACCTGCAACTTCATAACTAGGTGCCTGCTCCACATATATTTCTTCCTTCAATACACCATTTAGGAAGGCGAATTTCACATCCATTTGGAATACCTTCCATTTTTGGCGAGCTGCAATTGCTATGACAACACAAAAGGTTTCCATTCTTGCAACCGAGGCATATGTCTCATCATAATCTCTTCCATACTATTTTTTGTAGCCCTTAACTACCAACCTTGCCTTATGCCTATCAATTTTTCCTTCAGCATTGCATTTGGTCTTATAGATCCATTTCACTCTAATCACTTGCTTCTTGGGAGGAAAATCACTTAGCTCCAATGTCTCAAATTCTTTTCTATAGCATCTATCTCTTGATCCATGGCTATACACCATTTCTTCTCTTTGATTGCTTCTTTAAAATATATTGGATCACTATGAGAAAATAATGCAAAATTAATGCTCTCATCATAATCTTCATACCTTTCATCTTTGTATATCTCCTTAAGACACCTAGTCTTTCTTGGTAACAAGGAGGAGAGTGTGGGATCAAAATCTTCATTGTTGCTGCATTGCGAACTAGCTAGGTCTTCACTAGTACTCGGCACTGACACTCGATCATGCCTAGAGGAGCTCAAAAATGACTGGACCTACTTGCCTTTTCTTCTATTTGCTCCTTCTTTTTTCTGTTCATTAGCATCTTCTTCACTCATAATTGGTACTTTACTTGAAGTGCTCGTTGATTCATCAGTTGGACCATACCAAGACTAATTTTCAAGAAATTCCACATCTCTTGAGAGAATCATCTTGTTGCTCAATGGGTCATACAATCTGTATAACTTAGATTCTGGGCAATACCCTATGAAAATGCATTTCACACCTTTTTCATCCAATTTTTGCCTTTTCTCTTTAGGCACATATGCATATGCAACACATCCAAACACGTTTAGGTATTCAACTATCCATCTTCCTTGTGACCATGCTTCCATTGGAATTCTATCACGGATTACCTTTCTAGGATACCTATTAATTAGGTTAACTATTATTGCCATAGCCTCTCTCAAAAATTTAGTTGGGAGACCTTTCTCTTTCATCATGCTCCTTTCCATTTCAAAAATGGTCATGTTCTTTCTTTCAGCCACTCCATTCTGCTTTGGTGTATAGCTGGCCGTGAGCTCTTTCTTGATACCTGAGTTTCCATAGCCGTGAGGGGTATTCAATCACACTCCTTAGAGCTGATTGTGTATGAGGTACAACACCAACTTGAGATGAGAAACATATCTCTAGCTTCAAGGGAAACATTCTATTCTTTGTCATTTCAACTGTTGCAAGCAAGTTCTTGCTCCCATCCTTTTTATGAATGACACACGTGTCATTCTCCATCGGCACTTTGTATCCATTTTGAATGAGCTGCCCAATGCTCATCAAATTATGCTTCATACCAGGGGCAATATACACATTTTGCATTTCCTTCTTCTCACCTTTCTTGGTGCAGACCATAATAGATCTTTTGCCCACAACTGGTAGGGTTCCATTATTACCCATTTTAATCTTAGATTTGAAACTCTTGTCAATGAATGAAAAAAAGTTTTCATTACCACTCATGTGGTTGCTACGTCCACTGTCGAGGTACCAAACCTTAGGGCTTCCTTCTTCACCAACATTACACATGATGAAGGTAGTGGCATTGTTTCCACTTCCCATGTTCACATCAGCCACATTTTCTTTTCTTGACTGATCATTTTGCTTCTTCCAACATTCACTTCCATAATGCCCATATTTATGATAGTAGTAGCATTCTACATTACTCCTATTTGAGTTGTAGTTTTTCTTACCTCCTCTTGAAGTATTTTGTGAGCTGCTTGCTCGATTTGCTCTTCCTGAGCATTCTGTTGCAGCATTTCTTTATCCTCCATTACCTTGGCCTGTACCTCTAGAGTTTCTTCCTAAGCCATTTCTTCCTTCCCCCCCTTCCTCATGGATTTGACTGAGCCTTGAATGCTTTCTCTTGTGAAGAAGAAGATATAGATCTATTGATCCTATGCTCATGGGTTTGAAGTGTACCCATTAACTCATCCATTATCAAAACAATGAGGTCTTTTGCCTCTTCTATGATCATGACAAAATTGTCACATTTATGAGCTAAACTCCTCAATATTTTTTCCACTATCCTCTACTCTTGATAGTCTTCTCCATTTGGTTTTAATTTGTTAATCACATTAGAGATCCTTGAACTAAAGTCTGCAACTGGTTCATTTTCCTTTAGCTGAAGGTTTTCAAACTCCCTCCTTATGTTCTGTAGCTTTACAATACAAACTTTATCAGTCTGCTTGAAGTTTGTCTCAAGGATATCCCATAGTTCTTTTGCATAATTTTCTACTACAATCTTGGAGAATATTGTCTCTGTCATTGTTGCTTCAATCAAACCTAATGCCTTAGCATCCTTCATCCTTGACTCCTTCAACTGAGTCTTTTCATTATTGGTGAGTGCAACATACTATGTTGGGTCTATCACATCATTGAACCCATTAATTACAAACTCCCATAAGTCATTTGCAACCGTAATGGTTTTCATGTTCTTTGCCCATGTATCATAATTTTTTCCATTGATGGGTGGTGGCTGCTACCATATTTTTCCTGTATCTACTGCCATGTCAAATATCCCAAGAAAAAAAATGCCCTAACTCACTATGGATGTGGGACCTCAAAGCTCTAATACCATGTGAGAAATATAAATTAAATTTAAAAATCACAACCCTAAACCTAAAATTTTTCTTGGCACAAACTATTGATGAGTGCCAGTTTTGCTTGACACATGAAGGTGTCGAGTGGCAATTTTATTGGCATTTGAAGGTTTCGAGTGATACGCAATAGGTGCCAAGTGAGCTCGGAACACAAAAGAAAATGCAATAGGGTCGAGTTAGCTCAACACTCAAAAGATGTCCAACACCAATGGATGCCAAGTGAGCTCGGCTCCAACTAAAATTTATAACTTAGAAAATATTAACAATAGAAGAGGATGTTGAGTGTTTTGTTTCAAACAAAAAAATTATAACTTAGGAAATTCCAATGTGAATGCTTTCACCATTAAAACCAAAGAGCCAAAACTTTAAGCTTCCAAACAAAACTTGGGAAATGCAATGAACAAGGGAAGAGCAATGGATTCAAGTATGCTTGTTTGCTTTACTATTCAACTGAGATTTAAACTATTACAAAATCTAAGAGCATTTGGCTTCAACCAGAAAACCCTAAAATAACCCTAAACTCATAAAACTTCAAACTTCAATAAAATTTAAACTTGCAACACTAATGGCTGCATACAATGGTGCCTAGAGAAATCACTACCTCAATAGGTCGAATCCAACAATAAAAAACTTATAGAGTGAACAGAGGAAACACGTGCAACTGCATGCACAAACTTCTTTCCTTTCTTCTCTGTTTTGATCTGCAACTTCTCTCTGATTTGCTTGATCACACACACTTTGAATAATCAATCTCAAAACATTCCTTTTTGCCAAATTTTCCCCCTCAACGTCCAAATTCAAAATCTCACCTACCAAAAATAAATGCCAGCCATTCATGAAATGCATAGACAAGGTAGATGGGCGTGGGGCTCAAGGACAACCTATTGGCTCTTCAACATTTATTTTTTCCAATAGGCACTTCAAACTATTTTGTAAGTGATAAGGAAAAATAGTATGCATTTCAATAATGATTAAGCGTAGCTTTTAGATGTCACTATATGTTCTTTGAAGAGAAGCCTTATGTTTATTCAGAGAACAAACATAATCTTTGTATTTTCTTTGAGAACAATCTAATTTCCATAAAAAGGTCATTCCCAAAAAAAACCATTACCCTTTGAAAAACAAAAAATGCCTAAAGTGTAGCTCAAAGAGATTTTACATCTTAGGGCACTTTGTATAGATAGAAATTTACAATATAACATAACACCTATGTAAAAAATTAGTTCAATCACTCTCATATATTGATAACACATAGTAAATGGAAAAAGTCGCTATTATCTCATGCATGTAGGTTCTCAAACTTTTTTTTTTTCCAACAAAACATTATGACAACTCAATAAAATAGATATTTAGGGGAAGAAATTATGACAAAACAATAATAAAGATGCATCAATAAAATTGTATGTTGGATATTCAATAATTTACAAAATAAAATTAGAAAAGTGAAAACTATTTACTTGAAACTTACAAGCTATACTGTGTATTTTTAATTATCTAAAAATTTACACTACCAAACTATTAATAGTAATTGCAAACTATTAAAACATCAATTGCAAATTGTTTTGTTGAAATTCTAAACTGTAATATGCATGCATTACTCTTCTAGGTCGCGCCCAATGTTCCAACGTTATTTCAAACATTGTCATATAAATAATAAATAATAAATAACTGAAATGTCCCTTTTCTGATTTTATATGATATTTCAAGCCTCAAATTAGATCTTTAAAATCAAACAACCAATATTTCAAAGATCCACCAATTTCTCAATAAACCCCAAATCGGGTATGCCAGAAATAGTGCCAAAAGCTTCACAGCTTCACCTATTATTAATAAATTTGAAAGTGGAAATTTTTATAGGAATTTGATCAGAATAAAAGCCTATAAAATGAAATTTCCAGATCTGTATAACATGCACACAATAGCTCCTAAATGGAAGACAAAAACAATGCTCATCGGGCTCCCGAAAATAGTACAAAATAGCCCGGAATCACCACAAAAAATTAATAATCTATCACAGAATTATAATCATATCCAAATAAATATTTTAAGATCTATTTTAACATTTAAAAGTATGATATACAGCAGCAACCCAAACTGATATGAAATACTCAACCGAAAACACCAAACTCATACAAAAAATACACCTGAAAACCCACAAATCTGCACTATTGAACACAAAGGCAAAATCTGCATGAGCATGCACATGGAATGGCTTCAAAATCTCATCCTTAGCCTTCCTAGAAACCTAAAAACTCCCATTCTTTGGTCTCCTTCTTCACAGGTTTGGCAGCCTCTGAAGAACAACAAAGCAATGTGCAAAAATCAAGTTCTGGAATGAGCTCAAAATTCCTCCAAACCCCTTAAAAGAGGGTATAATCCTAACTCACATCTGAGAGGGGTTAATGAAACATATTTTAATAATAATTTTCATTTATTGGTCCATTAGCTTCCAAAGATTATCCCCTTTTTCTGAAACTTCACCTTTTTTGGGCCTGTCTGCCTTAGAAAAGATTATTATTTTTAATTATTATAAAAGGGGACATGACAATAACACATTGGGTTACTTTTACTTTACATTATTAAAGAGGTCTTGCAATTGTTTAAAAATACAAGACAAATGAACTTCAAGCTTTACACATTTTAAATGGAGGTTTATTTTTTCTTTAATTCTATTAAACTTCTTCATGTTATGTTCATTTTCTTTTTTATTCAACATTTGAGAAATCCTTCAAGATTTTGGATGTTGGATGTATTGTAAAATCCATAAAATTAAAGATAAGAACAGGTTTAAAAACAATGTAAATTAATTCAAAACATGTACATATATAATCTAATTCCAAAAAAATTGAGAGAGGGAGAGGATTGGATAGGTGAGGGGGAGACACAGTTAGAGGGGAGAGATGGAAAGTGAGAGGTGGACAAATGAGGAATAAAGATAAATATGATAATGAGGGTCCAAAATAGATGAGGATGAGAGTGAAGAAAAAATCAAATTTCAAGAGGGGATAAGGAGAACTAGGATAACTAGGGTCCAAAATAGATGGATATGATGATGAGGTGAGAGAGATAGAGAAGAAGGGGGAGAGAGAGAGAGAGGGGGGGAGGGAGAGGAGGGGTACAATTATAGGAGGGGACATCTGAGAGAAATAGTGAGAGAAGGGAATGAGGGAGAGAGATAGAGGAATTTTATATATAAAATAAGCTAAGAGATATCCTTCTAAATTATATCAGTGCAATAGCCCCTTAGAAGGATATCCATCCACTTATTTTATATATACAATATATATATATATATATATATATATATATATATATATATATATATATATATATAAGTTAGTGATAACTGTAATAATAAAGATTTTTTATTTGTTTTTGGTGAAACATTATATTTATATTAATAATAACTAGTTCAAAAAAGCTCCTAGAGAAAAGAACTAGAAAGGAAAAACTTTGGTCTTTACCTAATACAAAAAAGGAATGCAAAAGAAGAAATACTGCATCAAGAGAGTGTATTTATCAGCATTAATGAATCTTGTCTTAAAGATTCTCAAATTGAGAATATAGTAATTATAAATATTGCAAAACTCATATGAATACAATTCATTGATTGGTGCCTGAGACAAGACCCGGAGCCTAGTGGAAAATGTCACAGAGATTACCATCACTAATCTACATCCAAAACTTCAATTAAGATGATGATATTAGAAAGCCATCTGATGCAAGTGTAATCAAAGACCCTAACCTACATATAATATTTTATTATTATATTTATATAAATTATTTTAATTTTATTTATAAATATGATTATTGATATATGTTCTATTTGATGTATATCATATCATACTACTATATCATAAATAAATTATAATATAAATAATAATAATATATAATAATATTTATTAAAGGATTACATAATATAAGTATATGTTATTTTTTTAACAATTAAATGAATTATAAAATTATATTTAAAAAAATATAATATTAGAATTATAAAAATGTAAACCAATTACATCAAAAAAATATTACATACTAACGAATCACATTAAATGAATAAAAAATAACACAACATTTTCATTTAAAGCGAATATGCAATTTAATTTTAAAATGCATTTTATACTTTGAGTAAATTATTCTAGATTTCTATTTTTTTAATATACGATTTGTGCATTCCCAAACTTGTCTAGAAAGAATATATGATGGGAGCCACTCAAAAAAGGGTCTTAGACAAAACCAAATCTTGATCAATCATAATTGAGATAAGTAATTAATGAAATATATTTAATAAAATTAATAAAAAATAAACTTTTAAATTAAATACTTATGTTGATTGATGACATAAAACTAATTATTTAATTGTCCAAAGGTGAATAAATAAAACAAACTAATTTCATTAGCTCATGCTTCAACAACTCTAATTATCTTTGTTGTTGTTCCCCACTGGAATTTTAGGGGTTAGCCACAACTTTTGTGTGAAAAATATATTGTACATACTAATTAATCCTAACATAGGTTATTTGACTACTCAAAAGTAAATATAGAATAAATAACTCAACAGAAAACTCACAAGTAAAATAATGAAAAGATTACACAACACAAGGGACACAATACTTTTAGGCAAATTATGCCTAGAAAAAACCACAAGGAAAAACTACTACTACATATTAGAAATTCTATTAAACATCAAAAAGTTATGAGATACATAAATTGTTTTCCTCTCATTGGTAAATCTCTGAAAATCTCTCATTTTTTAATTTTGATATTACACCAATGTCATCCCCAACACTATCCCTAAATCCTTTCTAACACTAGAAAACTATTTGCTAACATTGCAAATGATTTTCAAAGTTTTTCTCTCCAAATGCACATTGATCCCCTTCTATAATACTCTTGTCAAAAAAATATCATTGAGATTTATGTTCAATCAATAAATGAGATAAGTAATAACTTAACAAACCATAACAAATTAGTTTCTAGTAGTTTGTAAAAATGAAATTTCATTAAACAATAATTTTCCTCATTCCCAACAACATGATAATTATTATCTATTTGTTGGGTATGGTAAAAAAATCTCCCAAACTACCCAAACTAAAACTCTCTCTCAGTGAGGAAGTTGCTTTTCATGACACCTAACTTTTCTCTAAAGAAGCTAAAATTTTCCTTCCTTAGTGTCTTAGTCCAAATTTCATGAACCTACTCCACTCTAAGTGTATATTATAGTTGGACAATCCCTTGCTATACACAATCCTTGATAAAGTAATACCTAATATCCATATGCTAAAAAAGAGAGGATTCTTATATAACTTAATACAACTCTTTTTATCATAGTATATCATACTATTCTCAACACTCTAACCAAATAAGACTACTCCTAACTTAAAAAATTCATATAGCTTTAAATACATAGTGATTATTGATGCAATCCATTTTGACTCTACATAACTTAAAGCCAAAAAAAATTTCTTCCTATTGAATCAGGACATAACTCCTAAACTAAAACTAGAGCAACACTTTGAAGTGCATTTCTTGTTTACTTTTTGTTTCCCAATCTACATCAATATAGCCTACTAACTTGATTCCATCACTAGTATAGTACTCCTAGAACTTTTTTCCTTCGTACTCAGCTCCATTTTATGCCTAGAGAACCTTTGTGTTCTTTCCTTTAGAATTTTCCACAAGAGACTTGAACTCTTTGAAGTGACAAAAAATAACATCATTGGTATTCAAGAATTGAATCTATGTCTTCCTATAGTAATCATCAATAAAAGAAATGACGTACTGATGTCATCTAAGAGTTTTCATCAGCATTATTCTACATATATCTGAATGTACTAGATCAAGAACAACCATGGATCTATTGTCACTTGGATTTTTTTTTTGCAAATTTCCCTAATTTGCATCACTTATATATATAAAATCATGCTTTGTGATCAACATTGGAATACTTGTCATTGCCCCAAAAACCAATTCAAGTACTCCATGATTATATGTACCATCCTTCTATTCCATAGATCTCTATGATTTTTAGGATTAGTGCTTCTCAAGAGCATTTTAGGAGTATCAAATTGCATCCTATAAAGCTAACCTGTTGTAACTCTATTAGATATAGGTGATTCACAATCCTTATTCTTAATCAAAAAATGCATCCCTCTATAAAAACATTTATAGCTTTTATCTTGAAGGATTTATATGGAAATAAGGTTGATGCCTAGACCTGACACATGCAACACATCATGAAGGGAATAAGACTTCCATTATTCCTTTAAAATTGAATAGTCACTTTCCCAATTGGATTGGGTTCGGAAAAATTCCTCATAGAAATCTAGATTATATTTTCCTCTTCCTTATAACTAGAGAAGTATTCTATAACTCCTATGATATGAGATGACACTCCATTATCTATATAACAAGCACTATGTAAGGTTGAGATAACCACACAAGCTATGAATATAAAATTATTCTTCATTATACTCAAGATCTTGTTTTCACTACCTGAAGCTTTCCCCTACTTCTTCTTATTCCTTTATGGACAATTTCTAACATAGTGTCCAACCTCATGATAAAAATAGATTTTTTTTTTGAAAATTTCTTCTTCTTCTTCTAAATTTGTGCATTGGATCCTTTGCTAGACCCCTTCTTAATTTTCCCTTGTATAGCTAGGAAAATATTTTTCCATTATACCTCTCTTTTATGAATCTTATTTTTTATTTTTTTGCCAAGATTTAGTCTAAGCTCTTCTTAAGGGAAATCACTCTATCGTCACATCCACCTTGGTAAGGTGTCTTGTTTTCTAACAACTCAAAGAAAAAGATACCAGTTCTTAGAAAGCCCATTTAAGGATATTCTTACTAGGCCATCATCATATTTTTTTATCTTCAATAACTACTTACTCATCCCTGAAAAGCCTAGTCCTAGTTAGATAACTTGTCACATCTTCTCCCTTGTTCATCTAGGCATTCTTTATCTTTTTTTTGTGAATCATCTTCTAGTTAGTGGTAAAATTTTGGTAAAGGCTCATAATGATGTCCCTACATCTTCCTTGTTATATCCAACTTAGTGATATGATAACCTATATGGTCATTGACATCATCAACTAATAACCTCCTTACATTGGTATTATTCTTCTTGTATGTTGATTTGTGTTTCATATGTAGGTATAGCTATAACACTAGTCACATAATGATTGATATGATTCTCCTTGAGGAACAAAGAAATTTTAGCTTTCTAGACACCTAAATTTGAGGCCCCATCCAACATGTCTTGATCTCTTAATGTTAGAATGATTAGAATATCTTAAAAGGGGGTGAATCATTTATTATTAGTTCTAGATATACTAATTCAAATCTTAACAAATTCAAACAACTTAATAAAACTCATAAATCTGCTTAACCAATATAGAAAATCATTAGAAACTCAATTTCTTCATATAAACACTTAGCTCTTTGTTTTATTGTTAGCCAAATTGTAGAAACATATAGTAGTAAATAGCATGAAACATGAAAATAACATCCATACAAGTGTGAATAAAAGATTAAACATGGAAATCCAATTCGGGAAAAACCACCAAGTAACATCCTACTACTTTTTCACTCTTCTAAATTTATTTCATTTAAGAGCCAATTTTTCAAAGGTTTCAAAACACAATCAAATTTGTAAGGTTTAGAATGATGTACATACATCTTCTTTGTTGTATCCAACTTGGTGAAATGATAAATTGCATGGTCATTGGCATCTTCAACTAGTAACCTCCTCACATTGGCATCATCCTTGTTGTATGTTACAGATTGTGTTTCATATGTAGGTATAGCTATAATGCTAGTCAAGTAATGATTGATATGATTTTTCTCGAATGAGAAAGAAATTTTAGCCTTTTGGACACAAATTTGAGGCCCCATCCAATGTGTCTTGATTTCTTATGTTAGAATAATCATAATAATTGAGAAAGGGGTGAATCATTTATCCTCAAGTCTAGATGTACCAATTCAAAATTTAACAAATTCAAACAACTTAATAAAACTCATAAATACACTCAGCTAATATAACTAGTCATTAGAAACTCAACTTATTCATATCAACACTAAGCTCTTTGTTTTAGTGTTAGAATTGTAGAAACGTATATTATAGTAAATAACATGATACATGAAAACAACATCCATAAAAGTGTGACAACAATATTTAATGTGAAAATCTAATTTGGGGAATACCACCAAGTAAAATGGTAACACTTTTTCACTCTTCTAAAGGGAGTTCAGTTAAGAGCCAAATTTGTCAAAGGTTACATAACACACTTTTAGGTGTGACCCTATTAAAATATTTAATCACCCTATTAGAGGGTAGCCTTTTTAGTGGTCTTAAAAAATCCCTTTAGAATGTCACCTTGATCAAAGGATTTACAATAGGACTATTAGGCCAGCCTTAATTAAAGGATTTTAATACTACAATGGTTAGAAAATAATAGCTAGGTCAATCTAATATAGTACAACTCCCATTGCATGTTCAGATCTCCATTCAACTCATTTTTATTTCATTGACTGGTCTTCATTACATACTTCATCTTTGATATGCTTGGAAACACCTCAAGAATACTCAATTTCACCAACTTGTCACATTTCCTCTACAACTCTTATTCTTCTCTTGTTCTTCACAAATATGCCAACCAACTAACATGTAAAACATCTCATGTGTCTTCTTAAATAGATCTAGGTTTAATCTTAATCTTCTTTAAAATAACCCTAGATTTTAGGGTTTGATCAAATTCACTAAATCTAAAAGCCATTTAACATATCATATATTGTAAATATTTTTTATGAACCTATAATATAATTATTTCAATCAATTATACTCTATTAAATTTTTTATTTTATAATTTTAATTTTTTCCATCAATTAGTTAAATTATAAATAAGGTGACTAATAAATATTGTTATTATTAAATTGATTTACAAGACTCAATATTTACTATAAAATACTTCAATTTATAATATTTTATTGCTATACAATATTTCAATCTATAATATTTTATTATTATACAATATTTTACTATATAATATTTTATTAGGATAGAACATTTTACTCTCCACTACTTTATTATTTTACTATAAATAGAAATAAATGAAGTTTACATAAAAGTGATATTTTCTCCATGGCCTCACTATATTATCCTATTCCATCAACTTCTTCTTACCTAAATATTGTCTTGCATGTCCTCCTATTGTAATTGTTGAAGCCAATATTCCTCGCTTAAGTCTATGCCCAAAGAAAATATTATTTCCACATTAGTATTGATCTTACTAAATATATAAGTTGTATTAAATTAATGCAAGTATTTCAATCTTCATAAATTGCGATCATCATGTATGTACTTTTATTTGCCTTCATTTCTTATATTTTATTGAGTATGATTCTGATTGAGAAACATATAATTTGCAATGATAATTAGCCTATCTAGCTGGTGTTTGATATGGGAACATAGTAAGGAATGAATATCTTTACATAACTATCACACGATCATAATAGGAACTATGTTTTTTGTGTTGAATCCAATCTCTATCTACTACTTTTCTTGAATTTTGATTTCTAATAACTCTTCTTATTATTATATTATTTTTACTGCAACTTATCACTAGTTAGTTTTCTTCCCTTCATTTAATTTAAAAAATATGTAAAGGAAGAATAGGATAATTGTTGAGATGGCGAGCAGCATAATGAAAGAAAAGGGACTCCTAACTAAATATTTGGGAGAGGTCATAGCAATACTAGTATATTTGATAAATAAGTGTTCAACAAGGGCACTCCATGCCAAGATTCCTCTTGAGGCATGGGCAAGACATAGATGGACGGTTGAGCACTTGAGGGTGTTCAAGTGTGTAGAATATGCATATGTGCGAAAGGAGCAAAGGAAAATGTTTGATGAAAATAGTGCAAAGTGCATTTATATTGGTTATACTTCAAAATCAAAGGCATACAGATTTTATGACCCTATCATCAAGAAAATCATCATCTCAAGAGATGTAGAATTTATTGAAAGTTAAACATGGGATGGCTTGGTGGATAAATTGGTGAGCATTTCATGTAACTTGAAAATAATTGATGAAGAAATTGAAGTTCATAATCAACATGAGTAAGCAAGAAAAAATACAAATAGCTCTAGATAATTCCATATTGATCTTAACATAAATAGGTAGAAAGGAAAACAACCACAAAAAACAAGAGAGTCAACTGTGAGTAGATCCAAATAGCTTTAGATTGGTGTATAAAAGGTACTAAATAGTAGTAGTAGTAGTAAAATTTCTCACCTCCCTGTTGCCAAGAAAGACCAACAGTTTAAGGGAGATATACCAAGATGAAAGGTATCATTGAAGGGAAATGAGAGCATCATATAATTCATCTATGATCAGTATGCACATCCTAATTACAATAGTTCCTTGTACAACTTACAATAAGAAAATACAAGTGCATAATACTATGTCATAAAAATGGAAACAAACATAGTTGATTTTGCACAATTAAAACCTTAAAGGAAAGTGATTCCAATTTATCGATCTAAACAAATTTCAGCAGCATTATGACATACAAATTATTATTCTATAGCCATGAAACTAGAAGAATGAGATAGAATAGAGAACACCAATATACATGGTGAAAAGATTTCTAGGTAAAAACCCCACCCTCCAAACCATCAAGCTAATGTATTGTTTAGACACAAGTTACAATACATTTTTTGCCTCCACATGGAGATTTACATTTTACTCCATTCTAGAGAAAATCTAGTAGCATAACCCTGTGCAAATAACTTCTCATCTCTCTCTACATTCTCTACAATAATGCTTTGTACTTATAGAGTTTTCATACAAGAGAAAACAATTTCTAAAGCATCTACACTTAATTCATGTACAAATTATTTTAGAAACTTCCTTATGCACAACCCTTGCATAAAAATAATGCATAAGAGAATAAATCATCAAAAAATAGAAGCTTTCTATTTTTTTACTACAAGTCTTTTCTTGTGTTAGAATCCAACTTCATTGAGAAACTTTCCAAGAAAGCACAAATAAAGAAATAAAATGTGGTAAGGCTGAGTCACCTTATTACAACAATCTCCCACTTGATGAAGACCTTACAAGATTCAAATTGATGAAATTATATCATAACAGTCGTCCATGAAGCAACATAAATCATAACATATGCTCTCATTCTCCAACTAGACACTTGTCCAAATAATACAAGCATAAGATCCATGTTATAACAAATGCTACATACATTTCCACCACTCCACTGTGTTCATGAGCTACATAGAAGCATTAAAAACATCAACTTCTTAGCCCAACAAAATTGTGAAGTCATCCTCCAAAAAATGAGATTAAACATTAGCTAGAACAACAACCAAACTAATTTGTCCAATCCAACTGATAAACCCATGAGATTGAAAATAACATCCATAGTAAATGCTAACCCATCCAATCACCCATACTTCAAAGGTATCCAACACTAGAAAAATCATGCCAACAACATAACTAACCCATAAATTGCAACCTCAAGCTTTATGTGCAAAATGGTCAACAAAGACCGAACGCATACAAGAACTCCGACTACATGGGGAATGTCAAATCTAAAAAATTAGGAGCATATTGAGTCTACTGATAACAAGAAAAAGTATGTGCAATCATGTAGTACCAAGTACCATTCACAAATATATGCAAATACTATAGAAAAAGCATCGCAAGAAATATCTCTCATCTAGTCTCCACAACTATCCCATGGTCTCCACATCCAACAAAGAAAAGAGATAAAGGAACCACCTTGTCATCACAAAAAATAATGAAGAACAAGTGATAAAAAAAGACCACAAAAAGAGTGATGACCATAGCTCCAACAGATCTCAAAAACAATGCTATGTGAACCAAAACATTGAAGAAAAATAACCAAGACCAAAGAAAGAAACTGCAAATCATAAGCATGTAACATGTCCTTCTAAAAAAACTTCTAAATGTCAACTATGCCAAGTATGATCTCCTTCATAACCCCAAGAGAAAAGCCACAAGAACATCCAAAAATTTTCAACTTGAAGAGGTCAAACATAACTTGATATCATAAATCTACATGGATATAAGCCTCTCAAAGAAGATCAAACAACCCCATTTCCCATTTTAGGAAATCAGCCCACTATCATCTCCTATGTTCATCATAAATGAAAGTACACCTCAAAGAGATAATAATGTTATCCATATCTCACAATGAATCCTTGAGAACCGTCTAACTACAGCTCAAGATCCATGAATATGAAAGAAAAGATAAAACACCTAAAAGTAACATCAGGCAATACCTTTCAAGTGATAAACTAGCGAGTAGACCAAGAGCGAGGAATGAGAATGCTCCTCCAAGATATGCAAGTTACCCCTCCAAGATATGCAAGTTACCCTGTGACTTATCCAAGAACAATCTCCTCATAGGTCTATATTGAACTCATGTCCAACAAAGGTGTAGGCTCGTTGGACTTTCTATTGAAATCTCATCAAGAGTATACATCTCAATAACATGTCTCTCATTTCAAGAGAACTCTAGCCTCACCTAAGTCTCCAAGTCTCCACAAGCACCTTTAATCAATCAATCCATGCAAAATTCCACTACAACATAGCACTTTCATGAAGTATCAAGAAAATGATCAAAGTACTTAGTACCAAGAAACTAAAAAAAAATCAATATCAAAGCTCCAACTATGGAATTAGGAACATAAACATGACATCATTATCTAAACTATCTCCTCCAAAGAGATAAAATGCTTCATGTGATCATATCAAATAACAACATAAACAACATCTCTACCAAGGACTTCTTGAATACTAATGATGTTAACATCTCCAAACACATGAAGATACCATCTCCAACTAGTGAACCAACAAATGTGAAAGACCCTTATGTAGCAATAGGATCTAAGGCATCCTCCAATATTTGCAACACTAAAGAAGATCATCCATCACCATATCATGGAAAAATATAGCTACTAATAAAGCTCCCATTGAAGCATGATACCAAGCTCTCCGAGCATATGACACAACATTTTCCAAATCTGAAAATCATCCAAGCCCACACATCACTTTGGGTGAAACCAAGATCTGAACACTAAGGAAATTCACCATGCTTTAGAAATCCATAATTGACTATCCAAGTATTCAAATATCATCTATCCTCTCATCTCAAAACAAGCACAAAAATGCACAAGTGACCACAAAAAAGGCTAGCTAACAAGTCTGAACTAACACTAAATCAAATTTGATGGATATAGATAGTTGACGTCCAAGTTATCCCACTACAATTAAATGGGTGGCCTACCCACCTAATTATATGCATAACTTGTAGATCCAATTACTGTAACATGCAAACCCACTATCACATTAGTGACATATGCAAATGAGATTAAATAGAATAATCATGTAAATAACATGACCCAAACACCATGTCAAGAATAAATTTGATTTGCCAATTATGTCCACATCAAGCACCATAGTCTAGGAATCCAACAAAGCATCACCATAGAAATATTGAGTGACTAATTGCATACCAACATCTCCATGTAGAGAAAGAAAGACACCTCCTCTCACCTTGCACAAAGAATGCATGCATGTAGAAATACAACTATCTCAACTAGTGCCACTCTAAAGGAACAAGAGTCCAGAAATAATATTTTCAGTAGATCCACACAAAACTAACAATTTTTATTTTAGCATGCAAAACTTGCAAAAACATTGTGTTTAAGGACACCCATGTACATCCACACCCACTTCTCATCTAGAAGACTCAAAGTTTGAAAGAATATCAAGCAACTGAATCCAAAATAATGGATTTTCATAGATGAACATCGCCATAATTTTTTAAGGAAAATGTATAAACCCCTTAGATCCAACAAACAAGAATCCAAGCCATGCATGTGTAATGCAAGAGGAAAACATAGAATTGGAACTTTAGGCCTAGTTGTAGACCAATCCCACAACCACTACTAGTACATGCATCTAAGAGAGATAAGCTATCTAGAAGCTTCCAGATCATCCAATGATCAACTCCATAGCCTCCATTCATTCCAAGTAACAAAAGAGAAATCTTCAAATACCCATGCATCAAGAGTTATTTTGCTATAAACTAAGAGCTCTAGATCAATGTCATTTTTGCATGACCAACTCTATTTTCTCTATCTTCACCATCCTTCAAGAAATGTCTAATGTCTCCTAAAAGAATAAATCAACTACAAGAGTTCCACTCATCAAACGATTAATTATTAGTCAATTTCATCAAAACAAACTTCTTCAAGCTTTGCAAGCTAAGAAATCTTAATAGAAGAAATACCAAGAACTATAAACTCTCTGAATCCTTACATGCAAGAAACATGTAATTCATAAAAATGGGCTTTGATACTAATTGAAGGGAAATGAGAGCATCCTAGAATTTATTTATGATTAGTATGTACATCCTATATATAATAGTTCCTTGTACAACTTCTAATAAAAAAATAAAAGTGCATACTACTATGCTATAAAAGCAGAAATAGACATAGTTGATTTCCAACAATTAAAACCTTAAAGGAAAGTGATCACAAATTACTAATCTAAAAAAATTTTAGTAGCATCATGACATAGAGATTATTATTCTACAATCATGAAACTAGAAGAATAAGATAGAATATAGAACATAGATATACATGGGGAAAACCTTTCCAACTAAAAACCCCACCCTCCAAACCATCAAGCTAATGTATTATTGAGCAACAAGTTACAATACATTTTCAGCCTTCATATGTAGATTTACATCTTGCTCCATTCTAGAGAAAATTTGGCAGCATAACCTTGTGCAAATAACTTCTCATCTCTCTCTACATTCTCTACAACAATGCTTTGTACTTATAGAGTTTTCATATATGAGGAAATAGTTTTTAAAGTGTCTGCATTCAATGCATTTACAAATTATTTTAGAAAATTCCTTATGCACAACCCTTGCATAAAAATAAAGTATAAGAGAATAAATCACCAAAAAATAGAAGCTTTCTAATTGTCTACTCCAAGTATTTTTCTTGTGGAAGAATCCAGTTTCATTTAGCAACTTTCCAAGAAAGTACAAGTAGTTATTGCTCCAAGTTTATTATATACAACCATATATTGCTCTAAGTTTGTTTAGTATTTAGATATTTTTCTTTCCAGATTTGTAGTTTTACTCTCTGGATTTGTAATAATCTGAATCAATTAATAGAAAGTAAGAATGCAATAAAACTTGTCAATTTTTAGTATATTATGATTTTGATCGTGTCTCCATTTATCTATTCCATGCTGTATTTTTTTTTACATTTTTTGGAACCAAGTTTTTTCTTCTCATACAAGTTAAATACGCCATTGCTGAGTGTTGGTTGCTTTGGCTTGGTCTCCACTGCCAAGTGATTTTAACTGAGTCAGTCCATATTGACTTAGCAACTCAGCCATTGTACTACCAAGTGTCTCATGTTAGAATATTAATTGCAATTGGTCATTTGTCCCTAGAGCCAAATATCCACCTACCATCCCTAATGACTTGCACAACAGTCATAAACATGAATGCGGTAGGTGAGTTTCTCAAATTCAAAAACGACAGGGAAAATATTTGGCCAAAGACAAAAAAGGAATGTTTGATTCATTTTTGTAGACTCATTAGAGAGAGTTCAATAGAGTAGAGAAGTTGCAGAGAAGAAAGAAGAAAAAGTGATCAACAGATCAGTCATTGCAGAGACAAAAGGAATCATTGTCATGCCTGCAGTTGCACATGTTTCTACCTATCATTCTGTAATTTTATAGTTTATTGTTTTATTCGTCCTATTGAAGTTGTGATTGCTCCAAAGGTTATTGTATGTAGCCATTAGTGCTATAAGGTTAAAGTTTGAAGTTTTTATAGTTTGAAGTTTTAGGGTTATTTTAGGTTTTTCTAGTTGAAGCCGAATGCTCGCATATTTTGTAATGTTTTAAATCCAAGTTGAATAGAAATCAAGAAGGCATACTTGAATCCATTGCTCTTTCCTTGTTCACTGCATTTGAAAATTTTATTTGAAAGCTTCAAATTTTGGCTCTCTAGTTTTAATGGTGAAAGTTGTTCATGTTATAAATTTCCACTCGGTCTTGTCTTGTTAAAGTTTTTATTTTTCGTAGTGGTCACTGAGTTCACTCAATGCATTCTTCTACTAAGTTCACTCTGTGCTTCCTTCTACCAAGCTCCACCCTATAGTGGTTATCGAGCTCACTCGGTATCCTTTGGCTATCGAGTTGTTGTTCATCTATTATCGAGTTCTCTCGATAAGGTCTTCTATCATTCAGTTCCTTTGGTTATCGAGAAAAAAAAATTGTGACTTGGTAATAGTGTTTATCAAGCAATATTTTAGGGTGGTAAAATTATTTTTAGCGTTGTGCAAGTCAATTCTAGGGTTTATATTTTTTGGTTATATTTTTTATATGGTATCAGAGCTTTGAGGCCCCACATCCACAGTGAGTTAGGGCATTTGTTTTTGTTTGAGATATTTATCATTGCAGGAGATGTAGGAAAGATATGGCAGTAGCCACCACCTTTCAATGGAAAAAATTATGATACATGGGCAAAGAAGATTAAAACCATTATGGTTGCAAATAATATGTGAGAGTTTGTAGTTAATGGATTCAATGATTTGATAGAACTAGCTCAGTATGCTGCTCTCACAAATGCACAAAAGACTCATTTGAAAGAGTCAAGGAGGAAGGATGCTAAGGCATTAAGTTTGATTGAAACAACAATGAAAGAGATAGTTTTTCCAAAGATTTGAATAGCAAATTATGCAAAGGAAGCATGGGATATCCTTGAGATGAACTTCAAGGGGACAGATAAAGTCCGTACAGTAAAGCTATAGATTATAAGGGGGGAGTTTGAGAACCTTCAGATGAAAGAAAATGAATCAATTGCAGATTTTAGTTCAAGGACCTCAAATGTTATTAATCAACTAAAATCAAATGGAGAAGACTATCAAGAACAGAGGATAGTGGAGAAGATATTGAGGAGTTTACCTCACGAATATGAAAATTTGGTCATGACCATAGAAGAGGCAAAAGACCTCACTATTTTGACAATGGATGAGTTGATGGGTACCCTTCAAACCCATGAGCATAGGATCAATAGATCTACATCTTCTACTTCCAAAGAGAAAGCATTCAAGGCTCAGTCAAATCCAAGAGGAAGGGGGAGAGGAAGAAATGGCTCAAGCAAAAACTCCAGAGGTAGAGCCCAAGGTAATGGAGGACAAAGAAATGTTGTAGAAGAAAGCTCAAGAAGAACAGATGGAGCAAGTAGCTCACAAAATACTTGAAGAGGAGGTAAGAAAAACTACAACTCAAATATGAGTAATGTAGAATGCTACTACTATCATAAATATGGGCATTATGCAAGTGAATGTTGGAAGAAGCAAAATGATCAGCTAGGAGAAGCAAATGTGGCTGACGTGAACATGGGAAGTGGAAACAATGCCACTGCCTTCATCATGTGTAATGTTGGTAAAGAAGGAAGCCCTGAGGTTTGGTACCTTGATAGTGGATGTAGCAACCACATGAGTGGTAATGAAACATTTTTTTCATTCATTGATGAGAGGTTCAAATCTGAGATTAAAATGGGTAACAATGGAACCTTACGAGTTGTGGGCAAAGGATCTATTATGGTCTGCACCAAGGAAGGTGAGAAGAAGGAAATACAAAATGTATATTTTGCCCTTGGTATGAAGCACAATTTGATGAGCATTGGTCAGCTCATTCAAAATGGATACAAAGTGTTGATGGAGAATGACATGTGTGTCATTCAAGAAAAGGATGGGAGCAAGAATTTGCTTGCAGCAGTTCAAATGAAAAAGAACAAAATGTTTCCCTTCAGAATAGAGACACATTTCTCATCTCAAGTTTGTACTGCACCTCACACACAATCAGCTCTAAGGAGTGCGATTGAAGACCCCTCATGGCTATGGCACCTCAGGTATGGTCATCTTGAATATGCTGATTTAAATTTTTTGTCAAATAAAAGAATAGTAGAAGGTTTGCCACATGTAGGAAATTCATGTGACAAGTGTGTATTTTGGGTAAGCAACATAGGCTTTCCTTTAATTTTGGAGATTCTAGGAGGGCTAGATAGCCATTAGAATTAGTGCATACTAACCTAGTCAGTCCTTTGCAAGTTACTTCTATTGGGGGGAGTACCTATTTCATGACATTTATTGATGATTTCAGTCATAGGACATCGGTGTATTTAAAAAAAAAAAATTTGAAGCATTTGATAAATTTGTAGAATTTAAAGCCCAGGCTAAAAGAGAATGTGGACACTATATTAAGGTCCTAAGATCAAATAGAGGAGGGGAGTATACCTCCAATTCTTTTGTAAATTTTTACAAGAAACATGGCATAAAGAAAGAGCTCACAACTAGCTATACGCCATAGCAGAATGGAGTGGCTGAAAGAAAGAACATGACCATTGTTGAAATGGCAAGGAGCATGATGAAAGAGAAAGGCCTCCCAACTAAATTTTGGGGACAGGTTATGGCAACATCAGTTTACCTAATTAATAGGTTTCCTGCAAAGGCAGTTCGTGATAGAATTCCAATGGAATAATGGTCACAAGAAAGATGGATAGTTAAACACCTAAGGGTGTTCAGGTGTGTTGCATATGTACATGTGCCTAAAGAGAAAATGCAGAAATTGGATGACAAATGTGTGAAGTGCATCTTCATAGGGTACAACTTAGAATGAAAGGCATACAGATTGTATGATCCATTGAACAACAAGATAACTCTTTCAAGAGATGTGGAATTTTTTGAAAATTAGTCTTGGTATGGTTCAATTGATGAGTCACTGAGCACATCAAGTAAAGTGCAAATTATGAGTGAAGAAGATGCTAATGAACAACAAGAAGAAGGAGCAGATAGAAGAAAAGGAAAGCAACCTCAATCCTTACTAAGCTCCTCTAGGCATGACCGAGTGTCAGTACCAAGAAACTATAGCGAAGATGCTGATCCCACACTCTCCTCCCTGTTACCAAAAAAGACCAAGAGTCTTAGGAAGATATACCAAGATGAAATGTATGAAGATTATGATGAGAGTGTTAATTTTACACTATTTTCTCATAGTGATCCAATATATTTTGAAGAAGCTATTAAGGAGAAGAAATGGTTTAAGGCCATGGATAAGGAAATAGATGCTATAGAAAGAAATGAGGCATGGGAGCTAACTGAATTGCCTCCCAAGAAGCAAGTGATTGGAGTGAAATGTGTCTACAAGATCAAATGCAATGCTGAAGGGAAGATTGATAGGCATAAAGAAGGGTTGGTAGTTAAGGGCTACAAATAGCAATATGGTAGAGATTATGATGAGACATATGCCCCTATTTCAAGAATGGAAACCGTGCGTGTTGTCATAGCAGTTGCAGCTCAGCACAAGTGGAAGGTATTCCAAATGGATGTGAAGTCTACCTTCCTAAATGGTGTACTGAAGGAAGAAGTGTATGTGAAGCAGCCACCTAATTATGAAGTTGTAGGTGAAGAGAACAAAGTATATAAATTGAAGAGAGCTCTTTATGGGCTCAAGCAAGCTCGAAGGGCATGGTATAGTAGGATTAACTCATATTTGATGAGCAATGGCTTCAGCAAAAGTAATGGTGAGCCCACTCTTTACATCAACATAGGAGATGGTAATGTATTGATTGTTGTCTTGTATGTAGATGATTTGATTTTTACTACAAATGATCAGGCTCTAATTGTTGAGTTCAAAGGGGTCATGAAAAGTGAATTTGAAATGATAGACCTAGGTCTCTTGAAATACTTTCTAGGCATAGAAGTAAAACAAATGCATGATGGCAGTTTTATTTCTCAAGAAAAATATGCGGGGTAGACTTTGGAGAGATTTAAAATGCAGAACAGTAAAGCATCCCCCACACCAACAACAATAGGTTTGAATTTGAGCAAGGAAGTCGCAAGAGAGTGGATCCAACACTATACAAGAGTATGGTTGGAAGTTTAATGTATTTGACTGTAACTTGGCCAGACCTAATGCATGCAATAAGTCTAATTTCTAGATTTATGGAAATACCAAAGGATTCCCCTTGTCAAGTGAGAAAGAGGATCCTAAGGTATGTGAAAGGTACCAAGAGATTTGGAATTTTGTATACTGCAAATGATGATTTCAAGTTGGTGGGATACATAGATAGTGATTGGGTTGGAAGTTTAGATGATAGGAAGAGAACTTTCGGATATATGTTTCATATGGGATCAAGTGCAATTTCATGGGCATCCAAGAAGTAACCTATTGTTTCTCAATCTATAGTAGAGGCTGAGTATATAGTAGTAAATGCAATAGCATGTCAAGCTATTTGGTTAAGGAGGATCTTGACTGATTTGAATGAAAGGCAAGAGAATGGAACCACAATTTATTGTGACAACATCTCATCAATTGCATTGTCTGAGAATCTAGTCTTCCATGGGAGAAGCAAACATATAGAGATCAAATATCACTTCATCAAAGAGTTGGTGGAGAATGGGGATATCAAAATGAATTTTTGTAAGTGTGAGTAGTAGCTACTAGACATTTTTACCAAGCCATTAGGCATTGAAAGTTTTGTACACCTAAGAGAGTCTCTTGGTGTAGTTGATTTGGATCAATAGTTATCCTTGTTTGTTTGGCTCAGGATAAAGGGGGAGTGTTGGAATATTAATTGCAATTGGTTGTTTCTCCTTGGAGCCAATTGCCCACCTACCATCCCTGATGACTTGTACAATAGTCATAAACATGAATGCGGTAGGTAAGTTTTTCAAATTCAAAAATGAGAGGGAAAATATTTGGCCAAAGACAAAAAAGGAATGTTTGATTCATTTTTGTAGACTCATCAGAGAGAGTTCAGCAGAGTAGAGAAGTTGCAGAGAAGAAAGAAGAAAAAGTCATCAACAGATCAGTCGTTGCAAAGATAGAAGGAATCATTGTCGTGCCTGTAGTTGCACATGTTTCTACCTATCATTTTGTAAGTTTATAGTTTATTGTTTCATTCATCATGTTGAAGCTATGATTTCTCCAGGTGTTATTGTATGCAGCCATTAGTGTTGTAAGGTTGAAGTTTGAAGTTTTTCTAGTTTGAAGTTTTTGGGTTATTTTAGGGTTTTTTGGTTGAAGCTGAATGCTCCAAGATCTTGTAATGTTCTAAATCCAAGTTGAATAGAAAAAAAGTAGGCATACTTGAATCCATTGCTCTTTCCTTGTTCATTGCATTTGAAAATTTTATTTGAAAGCTTCAACTTTTGGCTCTCTGGTTTTAATGGTGAAAGTTGTTTACGTTATAAATTTCCACTCGGTCAAGTCTTGTTAAAGTCTTTATTTTTTGCAGTGGTCACCGAGTTCACTCGGTGCGTTCTTCTACCGAGCTCCACCTTGCAGTGGTTACCGAGCTCACTCTGTATCCTTTGGCTACCAAGTTGTTGTTTTTCTATTACCAAGTTCTCTCGATAAGGTCTTCCATCATTTAGTTCCTTTGGTTACCGAGAAAGCAAAATTGTCACTTGGTAATAGTGTTTACCAAACAATATTTTAGGGAAGTAAAATTTTTTTTAGCAATGTGCAAGCCAATTCTAGGGTTTTTATTTTGTGGTTATATTTTTTACATCTCAGCCTTTACCTTGTTGATCATTCCTTTAATGACCAAGTAACACAAACTTACCTTGCCTCATTACCCATTTGTCGACTAGCTCATCCCCCTCTGCAGATAATTTTTTTTTGGGAATTTATTTGTCTTAATTTTGTAGTCCATTTACTTTATGAATTCTCTGAGTGTAAGTAGTTTTTTATTCTTTTGATTTGTTTACTGCATGATCCTTTATGAAGTCTATGGCCATCTGTAAATTTTTTTGGATAATTTCCACTGATAATGTTCATTATAGGATATCATATATATTTTATATTTCACTCACTATATGAACTTTCCTTTTAAGAAGCCAATAATATGCTACAGTCAGATTCATAAGTAAGTGATACAGAAGGTTGGAAGCCATTTTTTAAGCTTATGTATTAGCCCTGTCATATTTTCATTGCATAGAGAAATTGTAGATATTAGAATATTGAAGGAAATTTATGCCTTTCTTAATTTGCTCCAAATTGTAAGTTGGATGAATTTTTGTGCCATCATCAAGTTATAAGGGCACATATCCAATAATGCCTTATAAATACTGTTAGAAGTTGTAATCTTTCCTTGGTGTGTTTATAAACCAAGGTTAGACCTTCTTTATTTATTGTTGTAATATATTAGGATATAAGCCAAGGTATCCTAATATATTTCTTTTTTGTCCTTTTACCACTACATCTTATTTTGTCATCTAGTGGAATATGTGAGGACAAATATTTATTATAATTTGTAATTTAGATTATTCCTCCTTAAGAGGAATCTCACACTTGGCCTCACACACTTATGAATGGTGGCATTCATAGACATGGGAGTTACATTCTAACTCCTCTCTCTCATCTCTATTTAAGAGATGACCCTCTTCTCTCATTTCACAATGAGGTTTCTTCCTCTTCTCAATTATTGTATGAGCAATTGCTCTCTTGCTCTCTCTCTCTTTCTTCTTAGGCTTTTCATGCCTCATTCATAATGTCACAAGGGATTTTCTTTGCTTTCCCCTTTCCAAATATCTTGTCTCATGGTGTTGGAGCTTGAAGCTTTCTCTCTCCTATTTTATGGTAATATCTTATCATGCATTTACTCACTTAGATTCTTTCCTGGTTTTGCTTATTTACATATTTCTTTTTCCATTTCTAACATGGTATCAGAGAAGTTTAATCTTTGTTTTGAGTGTTTGCATCAAGGTACAATTCGAAGGAGACTCTTGAGAGAGATTTCACTAATTTCTCCTTTAATCTTCTTAAGATGGAAGAAATTGAATTTTTTTTTAGATTTGGCTGGTTTACCGCCAAACCTGATTAACTTCTATTTGCTCTAATTTGTGTAGGTTACTTCTTATTTTTTATTAGTTTTCATCTCACCCCTTTGGCAGGCTTGCCGCCAAAAGGGTTTTCCTATCTAGATATCATTTTTTTTACTCTTGTTTTGACATATTGTTGATAAAGAATTTTTTTTCCAATTTTTTCCTATGTCATGGTTTTTTCGGGTGTTAAGAATCAAACATCTTCGGGTTTCGAACCACGAACCTCCTAATATACATAATATTGTTCTACCTATTCTTTATGTTCTTTTATTTGTGATATCTGGGCTCTGTTCTTTACATTCGGATGACTTTCAACATGCTTCCATGGACATGGCAGGGATTGCCACACAGATTTTTTGAGGCTTTCAACGACTGAGCTTTCCTTAAGGGGATTATAATTGGTGGGTTTCCCTTCAAGCTCTCTTAGCATTTCTTGGGCTCTTTTGTAGGACTTCAAGTGAGAATCAAGTCCCCATGGCCCATTTGCAGATGTTGGCTTTACGTTCTGTAGCATTGATTTGGCCTCAGAAACCCTTCCTTGGTGCATTAGACATATACCAAGATTGCACATCTTATTGTTGTCTAGTTCAATTGACAACGCTTTTTGGTATACAGCCTCAGCAGCAACGTAATTGGACTGTTGCATATACGCCCAACCCAAGTTTCCCAGTAATCTTTTAGCCTCTTGTTCTATAGAGACTTGGAATTTCTTCCCCTGGGATCTGGCAGTCTTGGTTCTTTTCCCATTAAATGCCAAGCCCTGATGAATCATGTTGAGCTTGTGCTTCAACAGTGCAATCTGGTCATCTAATCTTCCACATCTCTTGTACAAGTCCAGAAGTACATTGTCCAGAGACTCTTGTGCTTGATCAGAGCAACAGTTTCTCAGTGACTTGATCGCCTCAATTGCTTCTTTGGGCCTGTTTTACTATTTCATGACTATTGCCATGTCTTTCAGAGCACTATCTACCCTGCCTCCACTACACTAAATCTGCTCCCTCACAATCTCAAAAGATTGTAAAAGAAACCTTCTCACGCCGTCGCTGGTTCATATCCTTCGTTGTGGCAGGAGCTATGGGGAGCCCAGGCAATGGCATTGACGCTGGCGTGGTGCCTTTGCAGCTCAGCCACGGGCAGAGTTGGGTACCTGATGTCCAAGACAATGACTTTGGGAGAATCCATGATGATGGTAGCCATGTAGCGGGGGTCCTGCTTGTTCCACCTGAGCCGCACAAGGGGCTAGGTGCTGGAGCTCTCGTAGATGATGGTGGAGTGCTCCTTTTCGCGCAGGTCGAACACGCGGACAGACCCATCGGTGCTCATTGAGGCGAAGACACCCGTGCCGCCCCAGGCAATGTCGTAGAGTTCCTTGTCGTGCGCAATGAGCTGCATGTCCACCATGCCCTTGTCGATGTCCCAGATGGTGCAGGTCATGTCGATGCTGGATGTCCCGATGCGCTTGGGTTCTACCTCATTCCAGTCGAAAGAGGTGAGCTGTTCGATCCCTAGTCCTCCGAGACAACGGAGACCACCGATAGTCTCTGCGCAAGGCGGTCCTTTACCTTCCCAAGCCTACTCCATGTTGACAAATCTAAGCAACCTAAATCAAAAGCACCGATAAGAACTCCAGGAATTAACCCACATGTGATTTTTAACCCAAATGAGATTATTTCAAGGTCAGTTCAGCGTCAAGTCAACTCAGAGAAAACCATCCTCTGGGCCTTGCACATGTTATTGTATTAGGGCACTTTACTGAAAGTATATGTTTCAAGATCTTCATGTATTGGCTATTTTTCCTTCGCCTTCCACCGTTTGTACCTATTAATCCAAATGTGTACCCCAAGCTATCCAACAGTGTCCAATCCGACCATAGAAAAGAAAAGGGCAATCAATACTTACAGTCAGACCATTGTCCTTCTTGGCCTGGCCTGCTTGAGTACGAAGTTAGTTGCTTGCAGATCACAAGCCTCCTGCTCATACTTCACAACATACATCCTTATCAAAAAATTGAACAGTACAATTATCAATAGCGACCATTCTAAATCTCGGAATGCTCATAAAAGCCGCTCCATGCTCTGCTCGATTTGGTCACTAAGTGTTTGACAAAATCTGTCTACCAGACAAGGCCTTCAGAGCTCATCCCCATTCATCCTTTTCAACCCACTTCTTTTCTTGAGTCCAATCCAATCAATTCCAGCTTTAATCTACAATGGGTTCTATAGTACTTACTTCCTTCTCCATCATCACAATCACTGTCACCTGCTACCAAAAATGAATAAAAAGAAAAACCAAAACAAACCCACTTTAGTTTTAATTAATACATATTTGGTTGTGTGGGTGGATCTATCGTAGATCCATTGATTGGGTCAGATAGATATTCCTTTGCCTTCCTCTCTCCCTCCAAATGGAGGAGTCGGAGCTGAAAATTCAGTCTGGGCCTAGGAAATGATAGAGATTACCCGTATTTGGTATTGGCTGCCCTTTCCTCATTTATCTGACGCTTGTTCTTTTTTCCCAGGTGGAGTTTAGTTTTTAGGCCTGTTGGTTTCTATCTGCCACTTTACTGTATTTATCTGTGAGAAATGACAGAGATTTTGAATATCTCTGGCATCATTATGAAGTTTCTATATTCCCACTCTGTAGTTTATAACAGCTATTCTGACAGTAACTATTTTTAGAAATTTTGTTTGATTCTTTATTTTAAATTTCGAAGCCCTATTTCAAGCATACCCTCAGCAAAAGCCTCGCTGTTAGAGTAGATAATCCAAGCAAAATTTGCTTATATTAATATTTCTTTTAAGTAACATCTTCTTTTAATTCTTTTTTATTCTTTTCTTTTGCCATCAAAATTGTGGTGTAAAAATGATATGATTGAATTATTATTTAAGACACTTTGTCTTTATTCATCATAGTCATTCTTCTTGATATATTTTTTATAGAAGTATCTTTTCAATGTTTTTTGTTAAAGGTAAATATTATGACTTATCGTATATTTATTTAAGTATATATGGGTGAACACATATACATCCAAATAAATATATAATTTCATTTATGACTATTATGATTGAGAACTTATTATATACCTTCACAAAATGAATTGAGTACCCATGTTTACCCTTAATGGAGTTTTATACCTGATATCTATATTTAGTTGATCTTCCTTAAATCATTTTACTTAATTGGATTATGAGTAATCTTACACATTTGCCTTCATTTTGATTTTTCGATGTGCCCATAGTTGCACTTTTATGCTTTTATAGCATTGTTCTATGCCCATGTTGGCACTTTCTGGTTTTATACCAATGATCTACATGATTTATATGATTTTTTTTTTGAGTTGCATAGGGAGCCAATTTTTTTCAAGGATAACTATGTAGGTCCCCTCAGTATAACTGATACATAGTTTCCTTATCTGGCCCATGGAGTATCCCTCCATCCTATATTGGTATGCACTCATTTTATATGGAGTTTCCCTCCATTTGATCCTATCTGCTCCATTTTGATAGGATAATATTTTTATGGAGTTTCCCTCCATTTGGTTCGATTGGTTCCATTTTGAAAGATTGATATTTATATGAAGTTTCCCTCCATTTGATTTTATATGCTCTACTTTGCAAGGTTAATATTTATGGAGTTTCCCTCCATGATTGTTTCATTTTTTGTTCCTCAATATAGAGGATGTTATTATTGGAGTTTTCCCTCCAAATTCAAATAATTTTATCCAATTTGAAGGCAATATGTTGTTACACCCTCATAATCCATTCGTTTGAGTATCCTAACAAATCATGATAATTCTACTTTGATCAGCATGTCTCTCCTTTATGTTATTTTCATATATTAATGTGATAATGATCTGCACACATTATTGCTTAGATCATGAGTCCTGCATATTATGGAGGGATGCCCCCATTAGCTTGCAGTGGGATGATTCATTAGTGGACTGTCTATATCCACATGATTGATGCAATGTTGATGCACGTATCATTAGTTGGCCTTGTTTGTTGTCATTTGTGCATTAGTATAATATTCTTTTCATGAGAGTATTGATCAAGCTTTTTACTCAATTTGTCCTTGTTGACAATTTTTTGAGCATATACTTTATCTTGATATCAGGTTATCTCCATTGTTTTGTGATAACATGCTTTACTCATTGTTTCTCTATGAGAGCTTTATTATCCTTATTCAAAAGGATTTTGAATTTGCATATATGATGGCATTCTACTTGTGGATATTTGTCTTATTTTTTGTTTTTTTTTTCAGGTGATCCATCAAGGAACCTTCTTGATTTTTCAAATATGAAGATCTGCCTATACTTCCACTTGATCACATTCAAAGGACTCATCTACTTCTCTTGGATCTGCAAATGTACCATATGGCTTGAAGTCAATCAAATCACTTCATATTGAAGATTAAGTTGCAGATTTTTGTAAAAAATATGGGTTTAATACCCTTTGATGTAATTTCCCCAAGTAAAGATTAAAGGGGGGTGTTAGAAGTTGTAATCTTTCCTTGGTGTGTTTATAAACCAAGGTTAGACCTTCTTTATTTATTGTTGTAATATATTAGGATATAAGCCAAGGTATCCTAATATATTTTTTTTTTGTCCTTTTACCACTACATCTTATTTTGTCATCTAGTGGAATATGTGAGGACAAATATTTATTATAATTTGTAATTTAGATTATTCCTCCTTAAGAGGAATCTCACACTTGGCCTCACACACTTATGAATGGTGGCATTCATAGACATGGGAGTTACATTCTAACTCCTCTCTCTCATCTCTATTTAAGAGATGACCCTCTTCTCTCATTTCACAATGAGGTTTCTTCCTCTTCTCAATTATTGTATGAGCAATTGCTCTCTTGCTCTCTCTCTCTTTCTTCTTAGGCTTTTCATGCCTCATTCATAATGTCACAAGGGATTTTCTTTGCTTTCCCCTTTCCAAATATCTTGTCTCATGGTGTTGGAGCTTGAAGCTTTCTCTCTCCTATTTTATGGTAATATCTTATCATGCATTTACTCACTTAGATTCTTTCCTGGTTTTGCTTATTTACATATTTCTTTTTCCATTTCTAACAAATACATATTTTTTGTCCATGTTTCTCTAAAGTACTTCTCATCACAAATGTCAAGGATGCATTGAATGACACAATGCATTAAATAATTTTTTAAATTGTTCATTTTAGATCTATCATATGCAACCTTCACTCATATAAAGAATAATGATGTTCTATACAACATCATCAATATTTTAAAAATTCTTTTCCATCCCAAGTAAATCCAAGATAAAAGTTGCTTGATTCGAAGATAAAACTACCTTAGATTTTCTGAAAATTGATGTATATAATAATGAAAACATGGAAATAAATAGATATGGTAAAGGTGACTTGGTTCAAAAATAAAATTAACTCAGATTTTCTAAAAACAATGATCAAACATGAAAATAAATTGATTTACAATAGGAGCAAGGAAAAATAGTTTGTAAACATAATGTTTTTACCAAAATACAGATGCTATCCACTACCATATTTTCTCTAATTTATATTAACAAAAATTCATGGATTATTTTGATATAAAATAATTAATCTTATAGGTCCACTAAGCATTGCTCTATGTTCATTTCATAATCTCTCTTTATGTTACTCTATTGTATAATGATAGTGAATTATCACATGTGAAAAAGGAAAAGGACTTGGCTTTTTTTTGTGTAATTAGCTTCCCAAGTTCCACTACAAACCTATTTTTAACTTTTAGGATTTATAAAGTATATTGGAATATCTAATTTTAGTCCCTAGTTCAATCTTATTTTTAGCTCTGGGTTGATTCTGATTTTCATGTTTTGTACATTCTCATTTCAAAATACACGTTTCAAAATACAGTTCATTGTAGATATTTCAATGCTTCATTATCATTCAAGAGTTTCAGTTTGTTTTCCTTTTTACAGTTTAGGCATACATTTTTTTAAATTCCTTCTCCAAACTAAAGGTTCCTATCCTCAACATAGAGTAGCTATAGGAATAGAAAATAGATCATAAATAAATGGAATGCAATGATTCAATATCTTCAATGGAACTATATTTAATTTATATAACAATCAAGAAAAAAATCAATGATTATAGAGTTCTATTGAATTTGAATGTATTCTTTGAGTAGCTAGATTTAGAAATAATTCTCCCACAAAGGTACTAAAAATATCTTTGGAACTTTATAATATCATGAGACAATTGTAAGGTCCACCATTAGATATTTAACTTATTCAAGCCCTTTATAAACATCTAATGTATTGTAGACATAAATTATGGTGCATAGAATTCATGATGTTACTAAAAATATTGTTAGTAGATTTAGAATACACAGATCCATGAAACCTTCTAATATTTTAAAATTTTCTAAAATATATGTCATTTCCATTTCCAAGATATATATATATATATCACTGTAGATAAGGATTTGAAAGAATAAGCTTTAACTTGCCATTGTACAACAACTACTAGCTTAATATGTTGCAATCACCTTTGAACCAAGTATTTATGGTAGCAAATAAAAAATAGCTATATCTCATTCAAATCTTTCAAACTCTTACAAGGTTGCACTTAGCCTTCATTTGGTATTGCAAGCTATTATAACTACTATTAAAATATCAAAGGTATAAAATATATATCATAAAACATGTCAACAAAAGTTTAGATTAGTATTTGTTAGAGTTTGTAGCCTAGAGAGAAACAAAGTCAATTAATTTAATGTCTTCAAGAATTTAGTGCATTGGAAATGATACAATAGTCATAAAAAATGAAGCAACTTCATCAAAGTTTCAATATTTTTCAAGATTGGCAATTTTATTTTGCACACATAATGAAGCAATTTATTTGGTGATAATTTACGATAAATTGTGTTTGTATTGAATGTTCTAACAAAATTATAAGGAAACTTGAAACAAAGAATATAACCATTTTCACATAACCCATAATATATCTCAAATAAATATGCAATGCAAATCCACATGCAAGAGAATAGACAACATACCTACACAATTTGTGACACAAGATATGTCTTGGGAAACCCTCATTGAGAAAAAAAAAACTAGCCTCCAAAAGCATCCATCAACATGTATTATTCATCAAAAAACACCATTGCAATAGAACCATGGAAGCCTTCAAAGCCATAGTCACACCAAGCAATCTATGTGAACATGCATGAATCCACACATCCCATGCCATGCTTCCAACCTTCACAAATGCTCCCTTCGCTAACCTAACAAGCCTTGTCCTACTTGACTCTTGCCCTTTTTGTACTTTTGTTTTATCACTACAACTACCCTTTTGTCTGCTTATATAGTAGCAAGTCTCACAAAACTACAAAGTGATATTACATAAACTATTGCTAAAACCATGTGCTACCTAACCCCTTGACCCGACATTTAATATTAGAAATTTAATTTATTTTCCCAATATTAAATAGTTACATGAAATATTATTATAATATTATAATACAACTCATCAAGTATATCCTATGGGAATCTTTACATGTTGTACGTCCATCTAGGTGTAACATTACATAATAAAATAAATTATTACAATATAGAGATATTATGCAATGTGTGCAACACCCATTTTCACAACAAAAATTTCATTCTTAGTAGTTTATGAAACCATTTTTATTGTAAGCACAATATTTACATTGATTAAAAAAAATTGAGGGTACATCATTTTTCTATCTTAATTAGGCAATATATTTTCCATTGATAATTCAGAGGTTAAATATTTGAAGAATGCTATATTTTTAAGAGATAGGTACATATGAATATACATATGTATCTCTATCCAAGTTTAAACTACTAAAATAAATTTTTCTTGCCTAATAGAGATTTCTCTCATGCCAATACTAAGCCTATGAATAGAAAATTCCTTGATTTATGGTTACTTTGTTGGGATTATTAATCCATCCATAAAATATCTAAAATCTAAAATATAGCATAGATGCCCCTTAGTCCTGGACTCTAACCTGAAAAAGCACACGTGTGGGCCCATATTAGGTTCCTATACCTTCCAACAAATTACACACACACACACACACACACACACACACACACACACACACACACACACACATAAAGAAATTAAGTTTGTATTCTTTAATGTCAATTTTGCTTCAATTGCTTAAAAAAAAAACTTATACTTAACTCATTGAAAATATAGCTTTTAAATATATTTAACTTATACATTGATTGCAACTAAAAAAATGTATTCTTTATTTGGATTTAAAAGCATAAATCTTTCTATAGGCCTTTGACCTTTCCTTTAAAATAAATAAATCTTCATCTTTTTAATTTATGCCTATCAAATACTCCAAAAATAGTACAACTCTTTGTTCCATTAATAAAAGAAAAAAGAATAATTAAGTTATTTATATTTCCTTACTATTTTATACATTAAAAATCATTATTTAAAGAGACATAATAGTTTTTTTAAATAGTAAAATAAAGTATGAATTCTCATCTTAATTTATATGTTTGATATTATTTAAAAATAAATACCAACAATGTAATGACAAAACTTATTCTACAAGTATTAATCTCCTCAAGTGACTTCCATAAAGTATTTACGCTAACTTGATTCAAATTCATTTATGAGAAAACATGCTAGGTCAGCATCAATGTTTTGATATGTAAAGCATGCAAATGCTTTTGTCTAGGAATCTAGTTTATGTTGCTCCCGTCTACATTTCATTTATAAGGTCCTCCTAATTTATATGTTGGATTTTATTTTTTAAAATAGTAGAATAAAGTATAAATTCTTCTCTCAATTTATATGTTGGATAATATTCAAAAATAAATACCGATAATGTAATGAGAAAACTTATTCTACAAGTATTAATCTCGTCAATGACTTCCATAAAGTATTTACTCTAGTTTGATTCAAATTCATTTATGAGAAAACATGCTACCAGGATCAATGTTATGATATGTAGAACATGCAAATGCTTTTTTCTAGAAATCTAGTTTATGTTGTTCCCTTCTATGTTTCATTTATAAGGTCCTAAAGTTAATATTCATGAGAACTCTCTAAGTCTTTAATTCTTGATGTATGCATTTATAATTGAAGGCTCTAATGAACTTTATTAATTAGTCAGAACCTTATTCTAGTGGATATCTCTTGTATACATTATTGAACAACATAGTCTTTATTTCTAGCTATGAATCATCAATACTACAAGGGAAGGATTGAAACTATAATAGAGCTTTGGTTATATTATGGAGGTCGAATAGTATAATAGTTATGTTATTGATTAGATTAATGTACATAGTATATATCGAGAAATGTCTATTCAGTTCTTAGGATGCATGAATGTATGTGTTGTGATGTACGATGAAAATTTTTGCAAAGGTTCATTCTAGAGGTCAAAATTCTCTCGAGTTACTAGATGCGCAAATGCATAAATTATGATGTATTAAAGTAGCTTATAAATTGGAACATTCTAACAGATAGATAGTCATTTTTGTATATTACACATCTTTACATTGTACAAATAAAAGAAAGGATTTTCAGTTTCTAGGATGCACCAATACATGAAATATAGAATAGAAAAAATTTATGAATTAGTACATCTTAAAGATCAGATAACCATTTCCTATATTTGATGGCAAAGCTTTATTTGGGCAGGTAATGTGACCTCTTCTAGTTGGGTTAGGTGTCTTGAGATTGATGCTTATGTTTTTAGATTTTGTTTACAATGCCTTTGTTGGTTGGTCCCCTACTCGGAGCAATTGTTGCAACTGCTGAACATCAATACTTACTAAGATTGGGAACTACTGACCATGAATGGAAGACCATAACATTCCTTTAGCGAAATGATACATATAACTAGTTAGCAATAGCTTTGTTCATCTCTATTAGACACTAAATTTGTATTACTCATAGACAGGAGAATGTGTTTCAATTGCTACCCTACATAATGGGCATAAGCTTAGATCAAGTTGTGAAGCATAAGAGTATGAATAGACAGTGATGTCAATATTTAAAGTTGTTGCTCTCTTTAATCTAGTCCATGATGGTAATGTTCTCTATAAGCAGATTCAGATGGATCATACATCAACTAAGGAATACCAAGAACTGAAGATGAGAGGAAGAATTTAATGTTAAAAGATGGCAATGTATTTAGGATCCATTTGAAAGAACGTCAATAAAATTCCCCAAGAAAAAAATTGAACAATCTTAGACAATTTCTCTAATACCAATGTCTGCAATAGAATCACTAGTTTAAACACGAGATTGATAGCAGTTAACTAGTGTAAATTCAATGTTGATCATAACCATGTGGTCATCAATAAATTAAATTAATTGAATCATTTTTAATTTCTTTGAATAAAGACCTTTTCTTGTTGTATCTATATGAAAGGCTGAAACTACTTCTAGAATTAGAGCTGAAAGATTAGATTTCTCAATGTCATATTATCTTGACAAATTCTATTTTTTTTGGAAAATTCTTTTTTTTTGGTTTATCAATTTTGTTTATGTATCATGAATTCTGTCATATTTATGATACTTTGTTCACTTGTTTTAGTTTACAAATATGTTTAAAGTTCTATTTTTACTTCATTATTTTTAGAGAACTTACATGTATTTATAAACTTAGTTGCAACCACTATTTTGAGGTATGAGAAATCTTTCTAAATTATCTATGTGTCATTTTGTTCTTTATTTTTTTCTTCATTCAATTTTGTTACTTTTCTATTTTCAATCAATTTCATTTTTCTCTATGAATATTAGTTGTTTGTGTTGATTTGTTTACTTGTAGTACTCTACAAATACTTTTGGAAGTTAGCAGTATTTTCAATTGAAGATGCTTCTATCATGACCATAATCTCAACTTTTAAAGTATTGAGATACAAATTTCAGAGAATGTCAATTTTAAAACATCACAATTTTTTGGACTTGTCATTAATAGCATGTTAAAGCAAGAAAACATGAATATTAATTACTAGACTAAGAGAAAATAAACTTTTATCTCCTTATTTTATTTTAGTAGTTCAATAATTTGATCTTTTACACAAGTCATGATTATTTAAATTTATTTTGACTTATCATTAATTAACATGTTAAAGCCTAAAATCATGAATATATATAAATTACTAGATTAAGAGAAGGTTAACTTTTATTTCCTTATTATTGTATTTTAGTAGTTCAATCAATTGATCTTTTACATATATCATCATTACTCAAATTATTTATTTAAATTTGAACATCATGGATGGTTAGAGATGACTGTGTAGTTTATATTCATACATGTATCTAGTTTATCTTGAGATTTTCTAGATAGTAGTTCTACCTTTTTGTGAGCTATTCTAGACACTAGAATAGTCATCAATCAGATGCACTCCCCATGTAACATGAACTAAAAGTATAGTTGCAAATAGTAGAACAATTAAACATTTTCAATCATTAGAGAAGTTGATGAGTTTGGGAAGAAAAGAACATAAATTATTTTAGATAATTTTAGGTAGAAAGCTATTTGCTACTTGCTTAAGGAAAATAGAAACATGGTTCTCAAAATCAATGAATAAATAGACCTAGGCATTACAATCTCCTCTCCTCCCAGATTGTAAACTCAAAAAAATAAAAGGTACTAGTGTCATATATTAATACATGTGATCAAAGTGGTCCCAACTAGAGATTACATGAATGATATTGAGTTCTTATTGATCACCATCAATAGTTGATAATGTGGTATGTGATTGGATTCAATATCAAATCCAATAATCTTACTGAAGCTGTCATTTTATGATAAGGCCTCTCATAGACCAAACAGTACAATTCATAACCAAGGACTCTAACTCCATATTCCTTGTGTCAAAACATTACCATCTATGGATGGAACCTATCTGCTCTACAACTCTTGTTTAACATGTTCTTATTTATTTTCTTATATATTATTTACAAACTTATACAAATGTCTTATTTATTTTCTTATTTAATATTTAAAAACTTCTCTAAATGATTTGAAGAAAGGCAATTCAATGATCCTGTAACTCTTGAACCCTACTTTGTATAACAAGTACTTCAATTCATCTACATTCCTCTCTTTTCAACCTACTAAAAAAGTGATCATTACAACATCAAACGAGAGTCCCAATTGACTTTTGATCCCTTTATTTTGAATCACTTGATAAAAAATTAATAGCTTCCCATTATCTGGGATAGCCAAATAACTCCTCTTTAAGATTACCATCTATGCCAAGAATTTGTATTCTCTATAGCTCTTGTTTAACATGTTCTTATTTGTTTTCTTATATATTATTTACAAACTTCTATAAATGTCGTATTTATTTTCTTATATATTATTTGAAAACTTCTATAAATGATTGGATGAAAGGCAATTCAATGATCCTATAACTCCTAAACCTTGCATTGTATAACAATTCCTTCAATTCATCTTCAATTCTTTCTTTTCCACCTATTGAAAGAGCCATCATTACAACATCACTGAATCACTTGATCAACAATTAATATGTTCCTATTATTTGGGATAGCCTCATAACTCTTTGTTTAGAGTTTAAAATAGAATTCATCATCTAGGTCATGCAAAACCCTTTGTAATTGCAATAATAAAAGCATTCTAAAATATTCTTAAAGAATATAAAAAGAAGGAAACCCTAGTGCTAGAAGACGTAAAGGACATATTTATAAGTGCACTAAGTATTCAGGTTGATAGTACACAACTTATTTTGAATCAATTAGCAATGTTGTCTAGAAATTCAATGAAGATCTCAATGGACAAGATAAGTTGTTATGAAGAGTAGAGAGAAAATTGGAGAACAAGGTATTGGAACAAGTGGTACAAAAAATTGCAACAAACCAAGTAGAATTTTCTACTCTTCTTAGTTCATTTGAAACATCTACAAATACTGTAACTTCATTATTTAGTAAGTTGTGTGATGCATCTATCTTCACCCAAGGAATCAAGGAAAAATTATCTAAAATAGAATGAGACTTGAAGGGAAGTGAAAACCATTTTTCATTTGACCCAAGCTATAGTTCTACTCACTATTCAAATATTATATATCTAAAAACTTTGCAAGTAGAATTATTAAGGGAAGAAGCTAGGATTAGGGCCACACTTGTACACATCCAAGGAATTATTCTTCCAAATATGGATGCATTATAGGAACACATTGCACATGCCAAGACACTTATCCATGACAATAACTTCTCCATAGCCGATCACATGATGGAGTTATCAACAGAGGTGTAAATTGCATTACATGCAAGCAAGGTGTTATAGGAAAATTGGGACAAGAGAATGGAATCGATTTTCAAGGTACACTTTGAATTCTTGTCAAATTTTTGCATTAACATGTAGTATACACCTTTGGCATTTATGTCGAAAAGGGAGAGAAGTATAATATAAAGATGAGTGTATATATAAAGAATATTAGGGAGAAGTATAATATGAGATATATGTATGGGGGAGAAATAGAGTATTATACAAATACATGTAGAGATAATAGTAAAACATCTTTTACAAAAGAATGTTGAAAAATTCCCAAAACAAAGTATGTTACTGAGTTGTAGACATAGAAAGGAAATAAAAGAATGTTTTGGACTTGAAATTTTGAGCATTCAGTTTTGGATTGATAAGTGTTTTTTTCACTAGTGTCCAATGGGGGGATTATTGACATTAAGTTAAATGTTTTTTTATTAGTGACTCACACTTAGTCAATAGGTTAAGTTGCTACCAAGCTTACCTTTTATTTTGAAATGTTAATCAAGTACTAAAGTTACTACTGAGTAATATAGTTGTTACTGAGTTTTATAGTTGCTACTAAGTTATAGAATCTGCATATAGTTGTCAAGTAGTATCTACATATTTTTTTAGTGATAGTGCTAACTAAGCTTCATATTATTAATCGAGTTGCATAGTGTCAACTATGGCCTCCAATATCTATCATGCTTATAGTATTGGTTATGTGAATCTAGTGTTGATTGAACCAAGGAAAATATATATATGGGGGAGAAAAAGAGTATTATACAAATACTTGTACATATAATAAGAAAACATATTTTACAAAAAAAATTTGAAAATTTTCAAAAAAAAAGTATGTTACTTGGTTGTAGACAAAGAAAGGAGATAAAAGAATGTTTTGGACTTGAAATTCTAAGCATTTATTTTTGGATTGATAATTGTTTTGGTTGCTAACACCAAAGGAGGGGACTATTGACATTAAGGTAAAAATTTATTATTAGTTACTTGAACACTTAGTCAATTGGTTAAGCTACTACCAAGCTCACCTTTTAGTTTGCAGTGATAACCAAGTACTCTAGTTACTACTAAGTAATATAGTTTTTACGAAGTTCTAAAATTCCTACCAAGTTCTAGAATCTTTATGCAATCCATGTCAAGTAGTATCTACCGAGCTTCTCACTGACAATGCTAACTCAACTTCACAATATTAACCAAGTTGCACATGTCAACTGTGGTATCCAGTATCTACTGAACCTGTAGTATTAGTGATGAGAATCTAGTGTTGACTGATCCAAAGAGTGTTAACCAAGTGATTAAGTTTATATTGAGCTTGCAATGTTAGTGTTGATTGAACCATGCAATGTCAACCAAGTGATTTAGTTTATATGTCAATTTTTTTAGTGTTCACCAAGTCACATAAGTTCTAATCAATTTCAAGATACCTAGAAGTGATTAGTATGAACTAAGCTTCTATTTCTACTAACTGCATGCTAATGTCAAGTGGTTACTATCATTTCCAAGTATCAAAACATCATTGAGTTCTTCTTCTGAACTCGAGTGTTAGCAATTGGATCAACTTTGTGATTTTGATGGAAACCTATGTTGTAGCTAACTTTGATGAATTGTAATTTAGATTGGTATATATATGTAATGAATTGTATCATATCCAAATAAGTATGTATGAAGTGATTAGAAAGAGAATAAGTGTGAGTTAAGATGGCTAAAAGTAGTATAAGGGGCAGTAAAGATTTATCTATCACCACAAGGTGATCTTTACATTTCAAAGTGGAGTTGCAAATCATAGATTAACCACTAGTTCATCCTAATAGGTGTATCAGTTAAATCCTTTAATATGGTATACTTAAGAGTCTTTGAAAAATCTCTTTACCAAGTGCATACTTCATTATATGTTTTGTAAATTCTCTCAGAAGGTGGACCTAGCAATCCTTATTGCTCCTAACAAGATCATTAGAAGTGATCAATTGTAAGCTTTAAGAGGAAAACTTTATATTGTAGTACTAAATCTTGTGGGTATTATTCCCACCCTAGTTTTAATTTCTATTTGGAAGGTTTCTAGGTCATCGTATCTTGTGTCAAATTGCTATGAATCTTTATTTACTTTCATTCTTTCATGCATGCAATTAGATCAAAATATTAATGAATGATTAATTCATGGAATAAGGTTAGAATTTTTGTTGGTTCTTGATTCACCCCTCCCCTAACAGCAACCATGCCTAGGTCTCATATTTCTAAGAGTACTATAGATTAGATTATTGATATCTTTAATAATCCCTTATTGAAGGATGTATCTAAGTACTTGAGAGCTATGCTTGGGGTTATGCCCATTATTACTTTAGAGTAGATGATATAGAGATCACATTAGTCAAATTATACAAAGCACTATTGTTTTATTGGACTAAATATTGATGCTTCCTATATGGGTGTGTATCTATGATGATCAAAGTCATTGAGGACTCTTCGTATTTGATTTTTAAATAGTGCCTTTGGACACTTGTGTTGATTGAAGACTTGGAGCAATAAATTGAGACAATGAGGCCTTTTGCATTGATGTCAATGTGAGAGAAGAGTGAATAAAAACCATCCTCTAATTGAATGGGGAGAGAAAGTTGAACATATCTCTATTAGGGAGATTTAGAAGATTCATGAATATCTCTATGGGGGAGATATAATGCATGAAGATATAGAATAGAGTAGTGTTCTAAAGCATTTTAAATTTGATTGATGAAGACAATTTAAAATATGAGTACATCAATAGCTCAGTGGTAGAGTATTGTTTGGTGTTCTTGGAACTTAGATATTTTTTATGTGTGATTTCATAAATGCCAAAGGGGGAAATTGTTAGCACAAATGCTCATGGTATTCCTTTGGCGGGATTATACTAGTTGGAGAGTATTGACATATTTCATTCATGAATGTGTTTTTCATTGATGTCAACATAGTTGTAACTATGTGAAGACTAGAAGAGTAGTAGAAAAAGATCATACTTGTACAAACATAGTTTGATGTATAGGTGAAGCATGGTTATGGACATGTTACACTCTTTGTGCTAATGACAAGGATAAATGAATGAAGTCTAAGTCAAAGATCTACGAAAGCTATAAGTGATTTACAAAGAGCAATATAGAGATAGAGTGCATGGAAAATAATTTATGATGATCCTATTATATCTTCTAGAAGAGATATACTCTAGTGATACACAATTACATAGTGTTTGAGGATAGTATAATGGTGATGTTAGAAAGTGCACAAGTCCTGAAGTTGCAACTATTAAGTTTTGTATAGACTATTACTTGAGAGTGCTATTTTCATTATGAATTAACTAATTGTCTTATTATAACTAACTGGGAAACCCTCAAGGTTGACTCAAGAAATTATTTTGAAGATAGGGTATAAAGGAAAGATGATTTCTTTGTTTGTATGAAATAGAATATGAGTAAAGTATGTGAATTGATCAAGAAAGTGTGAATTAGAGAAGAGTGTATGGTAAAGATGATTAAGTGATTGACTAGATTCTTGGATGCAAAGTTTGTTATTTGGTATCAAGATCGGATAAAGAAGATGTATAGTTGATAGGATAGAGAAAGAGGAAGCTAGTAAAATTTAATTCTATTATACTACAAGGAATAATACATAGATCATTTGGATAGTGGTTTCATTGGTCTTTCCCAAGAAGCTATTTAGATAGTGGGTCCATGTATCTTCCACAACTCCTAACATGGATTGATATGTACTAAATGTTGTTATAGACTTGTAACATGGTTCATCCACTAACAAGGAATATTTATATTAGTACATCATCTTGTGGTTACCATCCCCATTGAGTTTTTCTCTCTAATCAATGGTTTCCCTAGTGAACATATTCAATTTGTGCATAAATATCTTGTTGTGGTTTCTATTTGATGTAGGAGCATCTTGCAGTAGAAAATAAAGGGCAAATTTTTATATTTTTATCCACTAACAAGGAATATTTATATTAGTACATCATCTTGTGGTTACCATCCCCATTGAGTTTTTCCCTCTAATCAATGGTTTCCCTAGTGAACATATTTAGTTTGTGCATAAATATCTTGTTGTGGTTTCTATTTGATGCAGGAGCATCTTGCAGTAGAAAATAAAGGGCGAATTTATCTATTTTATTTTAAATTAGAGAGAAAAAATGATTAAAATTAGAAAAAAAAAAAAATAGAAAAATAGAAAAAAGGAGAAAAGAGGATTTTCTATTTTCAAGGCACATAGGAGGTGTAAATAAAAGCATAAATAAAAATGGTTGTCATTCAATTTATTGAGGTGTGTAGGTGGAATTCTAGAAGTTTGTGGACATTTCCTTAAATTATGCATTTAATATTTGTTGGACCAAATAGTGGTGCTTATTTGTATTTGGGTGGGTATTAAATATTTTTTGAAAGGTAGTTTTAATTACCTTTTATCCCACATTGGTTGTGTTTGTAAATTCTTTGATGGTAAGTTCCTATTTATGCAAGGCATATGAGCATTTGTAATTAAGCTTCAAGGTGTGATCTCTTCTTAGTAGAATCTTGGAGAGAAGGAGAAAGTAAGGGAGAAAGTTTTTGTAAGTCAATTGATAAAGCACAGAATGTGAGGTAGTTTATAGCATGATTGTGGTGGATTTGCAAGTTTGGAGAAGAGTTAGTGGCTATAGTTTAGAAACAAGGAGGTTACTTTGTGTCTTGCGAGCACAAGTTGATATCTTGGAGGTTTCTAATAGATTGTTGTTATTTTATTGATCTAGACTAGCTAAGGTTTGGATTGGATCTTGAGGGATCTTGTAGAACTATTATTGTAATTGTTCTTGTATTTGGCCATAACTTAGAAGGCCTTACAACCAAGCATATTGCATGTAAATAGTTATTTTATATGAATAAAGAGTTGTGATTTGGTATTAAATCTTGCATTGTTATTATCTTGTGTTGTGTTTCTATTGTGTGGTTATTGCTGGGGGCTAAGACATCTCCTTTAAGGATTCTCTAGCCTTGCATTACATTACTATTTATAGTTCTCACATGGTTAAATTTTATAAAGGTTGTTAATTTTGACAATATTTGGATAACTAATTCACCCCCACCCCTTAGTTATATTGGTGGAGTATATATTATAAAACATAGATCCTATGAATGTCCTATGGTTGGTGACATAATAGTTGTTGTTGGGAACAAGGTTGAAAACCATATTAGTGAACTTGAGAAATGAGAGAGTTTATTTGTTTGGTGAGTACCGGTTGGTCAAAGGACACTAGAATCTTTCCAAAGAAGTAACTTGATTAGGAATCATTGTAAGTATACTAGTAAAGTCTTCAATGTGATTGTGGATAGTGGTAGTATTGATAACCTAGTTTCTTAGAAGATGGTTTACAAACTTGGTTTAAGGAGAATGAGACATCCTTATCCGTATACAATTGGTTGGTTACAATATAAACATGCTTTCAAAGAGAGGAAACAATGTCTTATTGATTTTTAGATTAGGTGATATAAGGATCAAGTATTGTTTGATATTGTGAGAATGAGTAGTTGTCACATATTATTGGGTAGACCTTGGTAGTATGATTGTAGGGTTATGCATGACTGTATCAATAATGTATTTATAGTTAAGAAATGTGGCAAGAAGCATTCATTGATTCCTTTGTAATTAGAAGAATTCAGTAGTAAGAACATGAGTATTGTCAGTAGAGTTGAGTTGAGGAATTCTAGAGGGATTAGAGATTATTGTAAGAATTTGGTATATCTCTAATACCATGTAGGAATTTTCCTTAGGGAAAGATTCACCCTAGATCATAGAACTTGAACACAAGCACAAGTGTAGACCAAAAAAGAGTATGATCAATATATTAGAGTATGTCCTCATACATTTTTTTTGTATTGTATGTGATAATTGTACACACTAGTAGTGCATGTATATAAAGGCCTCTTAGGAAGCACCTAGAATGTCTCTAGAAAGAACTAGGAGATAAGATAAGCATGACAACTAAGCATACATCTTATCCATCATTCTAGATGAGAGGATAAGGATGACAAGGTGTATCTCAAGTGGAGATGTTATAGACACCATGTGCATAAATGAGGTGCAAATTTCTATGTTGTCAACTTGACAACTCACAAGAGTGCACATACTCCTAGGTGACTAATAAATAAATATTAAACTAATGCATTAACCTAAGTAAACTTAAGTAAGTGTAAATAGTGAAAAAATATTTACACCAACACCCTCCCTTAAGTGCAACTTAGGGGAATGCCCTTAAGCTTACAAAAACTAGGATGAAATGCAAGATGGGTCTTGGCTACTAGGCCATGTTAGGTACCCATGTACATAATGAAATGTAATCTCTCATAAAGTGGAGAAAGAGGGAAAATGTCATGGGAAAATCCCTTCCCCAAAAAAGAGAAATGAAAACATGATGCATGGATGGATGGAGTAATCAAGACTCCCCCATTACGACATACATTGAGTATATACAAAAGTGAAATGAGAGAAGGAAAAAACCCTCTAAGAGGAAGAAGTCCCCCCCCACAATGTAGAATTTGATACATGACTACTAAATGATGTTCCTCCCCTTTAGAAAAAATAAAGGAAAGGGTACAAAGATGTGTCCCTTGTATGGAGAAAGAGTCTGAATTATGTATGGTATCTCTAAATCTTGTTCAAGTGTTCTCATGTGGATATTAACAGTGGCTCCTTCCAATACTATTAAGAATAAGTGCAAATCTAGAAAGGAGTGATGTAGAACCTATTTCAAGAAACAAACAATCTCCTCAAATGAAAGAGAGACCTCCTACAACTATTGTACATAAGGATCCATAATCACTTTAGTCTATAAAGACTAATTATGTAGAGAATGGACATGACTGCTAGAGTGAGCCCCCATAAAAATTGTAGAAGGATCATCCTCATCAAAGAGAAGCAAGATATCAGAAAAGAAGTCTCCCAAATCTATGATGTTTGACTACACAAAAAAGCTTGAAATGTTACTCAAGAAGTCATTGCCTGAGGCAAGAACTAGAAGACAAAGTGCACCCTGATATGCTAAAGTACATGAATCTGTCATTGTGACAATGGATTAGAAATTCACCTCAAAAAGAATAAAAATATCATCGAGGATGTCTCCCACATCTTGAATGTGACAATCCATGAACAGGCCTACAATGGTAGGAAGGAATTCATCACATGAAGGTAAAGTAGGAGGACATAAAGGGTCATGTTGCACTAAATTTGAAGCATCTCTAGCTAGAATAGGATCAGTAGGAGTAATAGGAGTGCTTGGAGGTGTGATTGCATCTAGAGTTGAAGAAACCATAGTTGGAGTGATTGGATGTTTAATGTCCTCTGGAGATGGAGTAACACATGGATCTTCATATGCTTCCCAAATAGACATCCAAATATCATATGAAAAACTTGTTATTCAAAGAGGATAAAAAGATTCCTTACTCATACTATTATACAAAAAGTGATGAAGGTGCACAAGATGTGTCCAATTAAAATGTGGTGGCAATGAATAGAGATAAGGAAGCAATTCTTGATGGTCTCCTAGATGATCAAGTATCAAAGCACTCCATTTGTGATAGTTCCTTGTTGTCAACTATGGCCTAATACCAGGCTAACAAATCTGACAAGACTCCATGAGATCAATCAATGAACCCCAAAAGAATCAAAGAACCCTCCTAATGAATGATTTATGCACTTGGTAGCCACTTGCCAATTTAGTATTCATATCCATAGAACCTATAATATGATTACAAATCTAGAAAGTAGACAAAAAAAAATGCACTTTCAAAAAAAATGGCACATGATTTGGAGTCCAAATGAGCACGTACTAAGTATTTTAAGTGGCAAAAATCATGATTTGCAAGTTATAGAAAAATTTAGGAATAAAGGTCTCAAACCACCTACACCAATGTGTAGATTATGAAATTCTACCCCCCAAAAAAAAGGAAAAAATTCTCACGAAAAGGAGTTCGTATGAGGGAGATATCAATATTTAAAAGTCATTGTTGCTACTATTTTTTTTGAATCACCACCATTACACCTCTAAAAATCAAATGGCTCTAGATTTTGCCTCAGATATCCAATTTCAATGAAACAAAATCTGATTTGGGAGTTTTCTAACCTTTTGAATGTGATGCAAATATCTAATGGGTTGATGGACAAAAAATATTTGGAAAATAATGTAGATCCAAAAAAATTACAGAGATGTAGATCAATAAAAATGTAGATCTGAAAATTAAATGTATAGATTTAAAATGATCATACTAATTTTGCAAATTAGGCCTTCGGGTTCTGATTTACAAATTTTGTTTTGTCAATTTTGACTATGCCTAGGGTAGGAAAAATTATAGTCAAAATTTACCAAATCAATGTGCCAGACACAATGGTGAGATCCACTCTAGCTTTAGATGCTCCCAAAGACTATGATACTTTGGATCTGGGTCATGGTACTGAAGCGAGAATGGTGTCGAATGACTATGTGAAGAGAAATTCTCCAAGAACTTTGATACCATGTAAGAATTCTATATAGCTCTGATACCATGTAAGAATTTTTCTTAGGGCAAGATTCACCCAAGATTGTAGAACTCAAAGAGAAGTACAATTGTAGACCAAAAAAGAGTATGATCAATATATTAGACTATGTCCTCATACATTTCTTTGTATTGTATGTGATAATTGTAGACACTAGGAGTGTCTGTATATAAAGGCCTCTCAAGAAGCACCTAAAAGGTCTCTAGAAAGAACCAAGAGATAAGATAAGCATGACAACTATTTGCACAATTTCATGGATAATGAAGTAGAGGTGGAATGAGGGAAATAGTGTATAATTTTAGGACTTGGAGGACATCTATGAGAAGAACCATTTTTAGATTTATGTTTAGAATCCCAAAAGATGGTCTTCTCGCTACTCGAAACATCTTTTTGAACCTAGTGTGTCTAATCTAGAATCATCCTAGGCTTTTTGGAAATCCTACACTAATAGATTTGGCATCGATTTGCGATGGCTATGTGTCGCAATTACGATAGAAATGTGCCGCCACTATGACAAACATAGACATCGTAGTTATTTAGTCACAAATTATGACGTTTATCCTCTGCTATCGCAATTATGATGCCCATCTGTTGCTATGTAGCCACCTTATTGTGACATCAACCCTGTCACAATTCTTGTGTCTTCCATCGCAATTGTGATGGGGTTGTTGTCACATCTACAACAACCCCATTGCAATACTTGAGGTATTCATTGCAATTGCAATGCCAACCCAAGAAATTGTGATGGGGTTGTTGTATATTTGATGTCAACCCTATCGCAATTGCTTGGGTTGGCATCACAAGTGTGACAGCAATGCCTGGCTGTCATCACAATTGCGACGGAGGAGAAGTAAAACAAAAAAAAAGTATTTCATTTCTCATTAAGCCCACACCACTCCTTCCCTAGGTCACTGTCCTAATGATGGATCGTGGCATACAATCTAAAATGTTGATTTAATAAACATAAACATGGTTCAATCAAGAGGCCTTCAAGCATATTAACATGTACTATGGGAACTTAATGTCTTCGGTACATAAGAAATGTACTTTTATGAAGTTACCTCAAGAATTAATTGAAGGATATTAATGTAAGATATATTATGAACATAATAATAGAGAATATCATGATAAACTACTAGCCCACTTTCAAGCTTTAATAGATTGCTCTTTTAATTTCCTATTGCTCAACATGTCTATTTTCCTGGCCATAACCAATGCAACATTTAGAAGGAAAGAGCATTTCAATTCCATAAAAACTATACTTGAAACTTTCTCCTAACTAAAATGGGAAGAAGTACAAGATAAATGACCCAATTCATGCTATGACAATTACATTTTAGTAAGAAGAAAACTTGCATACCAATATAACTAAGTCAAGAATGTGTAGCATTTCCTCGAAGCCAAGATTCTCAATGAAAATATTCTCAAAATCTAGAATTTCATAAACTCAAAAATCAGTTTCACCCATAGAGTCCCTTTATCCTTTCATATTTACCGCATCCATGAGCTCTCATATTTTTGACTCCATTAGATTTGAACCTACTCTTTTTAAGCCCTCTTTAAGTTCTTCAAAAGTGATTGTTCCACTATTGTCTGCATATATCTAGCATTTTGAACATCTCCCTTAGGCCAGCAATTTCATCTTCTGACATTCTTTCAGAAATTTCATCTTAATGCCATAAGTATACATGAATCGACACTTTAATATATCAAAGGTTTTTTCTTGGTAGTTTTTTAGTTTGGAAACACACCATCGAAGAGGCATGTCTCTACATGGCCAAAGGCCACAAAGAGCCATGACTCTAGGGAGGTTGTGGCTCTCTGCCTTTATAAATAGATGAGCAAAGTAGATGTTTGTGGAGAAAATTCAATACATGGCATAAGACTCCCAGCAATCAGCAAATATATATCAGTCATAAGACTATTAGTAATCTTAGAAATATATCAGTATTATATTTTAATATATCTTCATTAAGGACTAACATGTAGGAGCATGAAGATAGTCAGCATACTGTTCACAATATTTGTAATTCGCAAGGTCCAGACTCAGAACCAGTTTAGACTAAGGTCATACTTAACTGAAGCCATTCTCTGCACTACTATAATACAAGTAAGACCATCTGTTGTTCACTCATTTATTGTAATTTTTTTATCTATCAAAAGATCCATCAAAACTAACATATTTGAGTAATGTCTTTTATCGTCATTACCCATCTATTAATGCATTTTCTAAAACTTGAACCAAAGTTTACTCAGTAATCTCTTTGGTCAATATATAGTTTCTATTGGAATTCAACATCAAGGGCCAGCTGTTTGTCCTTGAGCCCCACGCCCATCTACCCTGTCAACACCACAAGCATCCATGGTCGACAGGAATTTAATTTTGGTAGGTAAGTTTTTGAAATTTGAACATTGAGAGAGAAAATAGAATGTGACAAAAGGAATGTTATTCATTCATTCAAAAGAGAGTTTTGCAAATCAAGCAGATCAGAGAGAAGTTGTAGAGTTGAGCAGAGAAGGAAGAAGGAAGGAAGTTTGTGCCTTCAGTTGCACATGGTTCCTTGTTCACTCTATAAGGTTTTTATTTGGATTCATCCTGTTGAAGTAGTGATTGCTCCAAGCACCATTGTATGCAGCCATTAGAGCTGCAAGTTTAAGGTTTAATGTTTAAAGTTTATTGAAAGTTTGAAGTTTTAACATTTTAGGGTTGTTTTTCTGGTTGAAGCTGAATCCTCCCAGATTTTGTAATGGTTTAATGAAAGATTGAATAGAAAGCAAGTAGCATACTTAATCTATTCTTCTTCATCTTCTATTCATTGGATTTGACAAGTTTTGTTGAAAGCTTAAAGCTTTGGCTCTCTAGTTTTAATGGTGAAAGCATTCACATTGAAATCTCTTAAGTTATAATTTCTTTGTTGGAGCTGAGCTCACTCAGAATCTATTGTTGCCGAGCATTTCCTTTTTGAGCTGGGCATACTAGGCATTTTTTGCCGAGCTTCTCTTTGTGCCAAGTTCACTTGGCACCTATTGCTTTTCACTCGGAACCTTCATGTGCTGAGCAAGTGCTGAGTAATTTTTGACACTCGACACCTTCCTGTGCCGAGCACTTTTCTTCAAGTGCCGAGCAAAACTAGCACTCGGGAATTGTGAGTGCCGAGAAAATTTTTTTAGGGTTAGGGTTATGAGTTGAAATTTAAATTTATATTAATATTTCTCACATGGTATCAAAGCTTTGAGGCCCCACATCCATAGTGAGTTAGGGAATTTTTTTCTTGGGATATTTATCATGGCAGGAGATGTAGGAAAGATATGGCAATAGCCACCATCATTTAATGGACAAAATTATGATACATTTGCAAAGAAGATAAAAACCATTATGGTTGCAAAATATTTGTGGGAGTTTGTGGTAAATGGATTCAATGATGTGACTGATCCAACTCAGTATGTTGCTCTCACAAATGCACTAAAGACTCATTTGAAGGAGTCAAGGAGGAAGGATGCTAAGGCATTAAGTCTTATTGAAGCAACAATGACAGAGACTATATTCCCTAGGATTATAGCAAAAAATTATGCAAAGGAAACATGGGATATCCTTGAGATGAACTTCAAGGGGACTGATAAAGTCCATACTATAAAGCTACAGAACATAAGGAGGGAGTTTGAGAACCTTCAAATGAAGGAGAATGAATCAGCTGTAGACTTCAGTTCAAGGACCTCCAATGTGATTAATCAATTGAAGTCAAATGGAGAAGACTATCAAGAGCATAGGATAGTGGAAAAGATATTGAGGAGTTTACCTCATAAATATGACCATTTGGTCATGACCATAGAAGAGAAAAAAGACCTCATGGTTTTGACAATGGATGAGTTGATGGGTTCTCTTCAAACCCATGAGCATAGGATCAATAGATCTACTTCTTCATCTTCCCAAGAGCAAGCATTCAAGGCTCAGTCAAATCCAAGAGGAAGGGGGAGAGGAAGAAATAGGTCAGGCATAAAATCTAGAGGCAGAGGCTAAGGTAATGGAGGACAAAGAAATGTTGCAACAGAAAGCTCAGGAAGAGTAGATGGAGCAAGTAGCTCACAAAATACTTCAATAGGAGGTAAGAAAAACTACAACTCAAATAAGAGTAATCTAGAATGCTACTACTATCATAAATATGGGCATTATGCAAATGAATACTGGAAGAAGCAGAATGATCAGTCAGGACAAGCAAATGTGGCTGATGTGAACATGGGAAGTGGACCCAATGTTGTTGCCTTCATCATGTGTAATATTGGTGAAGAAGGAATCCCTGAGGTTTGGTACCTTGATGGTAGATGTAGCAACCACATGAGTGGTAATGAAACCTTGTTTTCATTCATTGACAAAAGTTTCAAATCAAAAATTAAGATGGGTAATAATGGAACCCTACCAGTTGTGGGCAAAGGATCTATTATGGTCCACACCAAGAAAGGTGAGAAAAGAGAAATACAAAATGTGTATTTTACACCTGGTATGAAGCATAATTTGATGAGCATTGGTTAGCTCATTCAAAATGAATACAAAGTGTTGATGGAGAATGATAGTTGTATCATTCATGAAAAGGATGAGAGCAAGAACCTACTTGCAGCAGTTCAAATGACCAAGAATAGAATGTTTCCCTTGAGGATTGAGACATTTTCTCATCTCGAGTTAGTGCTGCACCTCCCACACAATTGGCTCTACGCAGTGTGATTGAAGATCCCTCATGGCTATGGCACCTCAGGTATGGTCATCTTGGCTATGCTGGTTTAAATTTATTGTCAAATAAAAAAATGGTAGAAGGTTTGCCACATGTAGGAAATTCTTGTGACAAGTGTGAGGCTTGTATTTTGGGTAAGAAACATAGGCTTCCCTTTAATTCTTGAAATTCTAGGAGGGCTAGATATCCATTAGAGTTAGTGCATACTGACCTAGTCGGCCCTATGCAAGTTACTTCCATTGGGGGGAGTACTTATTTTATGACATTCATTGATGATTTTAGTTGTAGGACATGGGTGTATTTCATAAAGAATAAATCTGGAGCATTTAATAAATTTGTAGAATTTAAAGCCCAGGCTGAAAGAGAATGTGGACACTATATCAAATTCCTTAGATCCGATAGAGGAGGGGAGTATACCTCCAATTCTTTTGTAAATTTTTGTAGGAAACATGACATTAAGAAAGAGCTCACAGCTAGCTATACACCACAGCAGAATGGAGTGGCTGAAAGAAAGAATAGGACCATTGTTGAAATGGCAAGAAGCATGATGAAAGAGAAAGGTCTCCCAACTGAATTTTGGGGAGAGGCTGTGGCAACAATAGTTTACCTAATTTTTCTATCGAGCTCCTCTTTGTGCCGAGTTCACTTGGCACCTGTTGCCTATCACTCGACACCTTCATGTGTCGAGGAAGTGCTGAGTAATTTCTGGCACTCGGCAATTGTGAGTGCCGAGCAAACTTTTTTAGAGTTAGGGTTGTGAGTTGAAATTTAAATTTATATTAATATTTCTCACATTTTTTGAGTACTCATTTTCTTTGGTCAACATAATGTTTAGCAATATTATATATATAATAATATTTAGCAAAATTATATTATATTGATATAGATAATATATATATATATACAGATGCATCACACTTTCGCTTCCAAATCCACATCCGAATAGGTAACTTAGTTGACTATTATCATAGCTAGTTTATTTATATTAATTATTACAGATAAATCATCTATATGAGCATCATCATTTGAGCATATCTAATTTCAATCACTATAGGCTGTAGCTACATATTATTACCCATTTTGCAAAGCACATCTGATCTTTTAAAAGAGCACGCTTGCAAAAGACACACAAAGCATATTGATACTCATAACTGTAGAATCAGTAAATTGCTTTGCATTATACCATACCAACAACACCAAACACTTTCTAAGTAATGAAAAAGTGCAGATACATACTTAGAATTCAAGTGATGTGCAACTGTAAATCCAATCCAGTTCATATGTTGATTAGGCTTTAGAGTTGAAAGCTTATGTCTTGTTTCCACAAATCCAGGTAAATCTCGCATTTGAGCCTGCATGCATGTTTACCCTATCAAGAAATAAGTATAAAAAATTGCCAATAAAAATAGAATATGTTCTATCCTTGAAGAAGCTCACTTGTAACAGGATGCTATTTTACACACCATGTCAACTATGACTTTTACGAAGTTGTGTGTATTTGTGAGTACAGTAGGAAAAATTAAATAGCAGTAATTTTAGATGCATAACTCTTAAAAATAAAAAGCATGAAAATGTTTCAAAAAATTCACCTGCTCAAAAAATTCACCTGCTATATGTGAGCTTCACTTTGTTTTGAGAATAGTTTAATATTCTCTACTGAACAGGGCCAACCACGTGAAGGTGGAAGCTCATTTGGCCCCACCCCCCTCCCCTTAACATCACTCTACATTCCCCATTAACATCTAACATTCATTCATTCTTTCAACCATTAATAAAATGTAACATTCAATCAATATCACATGATAACATTCATTAACACATTAGATTCATAAACATGCAACATTCATCAATATTTTGCATTAATACATAATTCATGAACATTCATTAGCACATAATTAAATTCATTGAGACATAAGATTCAGTCATTATCAATTAACGTATGTAGATGACAATCATTTCTTTTTTTTCTTTCTATTTCTTTTTTCTATGTAAGCTCTAAGAGGAGCATCAGTGTCATCATCAACTCCCCCCTCATCAGTTGTTCTTTTCTCTATTCTTAATGATCTCAAATTCCTATGCTATTGCAAAGGGGGGTCCTCTGCAATAACAAATAAATAAGTTAAATTAAAAAAAATTTATTATAATTGTTACAAGTATTTAATTATTTTAAATAACATAATTGTGGCACTCTTTACCTGATCTGACCACATCATTTTTTCTAGACTCAAAATCAACATGCTCATGAACATCGACCCCTCAATCCTCTACAACTACTATACAAAATGTTACGTTAATCCAAACACCAATTACAATTACATATAAAAAATTTAATAGCAAATGCATACCTCCACCACTGGGATGCACATCATGTGAACCTTCAACATTCATAGATTGTGTAGAAATATTTTCAGGCTACATTCCAACATCCTACGCACTGTTATCATTGCTTTCTTAAAACATATATACTCACTTTATATTGGAACTTAATGTCAAATAGACTAATTGGTAAAGTATTCAGTTTGAAATAAATTTCATTTAGCTTATTTACCTATGGCTCAAATGCATCATTATTAGAACCTTCCACACTAATTTCAGCTCGTAGCCATTTAGCCACGACTCTATAGCCTTGCTGGAAGCCAGTTCTCTTATCTTCTTCTATGAGGCATCTCTTGAACTTTGAGCCCTACATTTTTGTGTGGTATGGTGAATTTTACTTGCATTGTTTCATCCACTAATGGAGAGTAGTTAAAATATCAAAAGGAAATAAAAAAGCTACAAAAGTTGAGGATCAAGAATACTTACAACTCATGCTTGAAGTTTCGAAAAACTACCAGAGCCAAGCTTGTGTGTCCTGTGCTTTTCTAGTCTTTCCTTTGTTGCCTTTGATGTGTCAAGCAATCTATGAAAAGTTTGAAATATGTTAGATAGTATAAATATAGAGGTTAATTAGTACATAATTACATTCTCAATAGTATCACATACCTTGGTGTACACTCTACTGGTGTAATTGTATTTTTCTTGTCAGCTTTATACTTTCCATCCAAAATCAAAGCCTGCCACTCAACCTCGAGAACATAGGGCGGACACTCGTACCTAGGGTTATCCTATAATTTTTTTTTGTACTGGTCCCTAATATAATTCAAACATGCTTGTTTCTCTCAAATGCATGAGGTCCAAAGAATTGGGCCATGCTCTCTATAAGATTATCCTTCAACTTTTTTTCTTGGAGATTCCACCTTTTAAGTAAAAAAAAACATGTTAGACTCATAAATGAAGTGCAACTACCTTTAATATAGTTCAAGAAATGGATGAAAAGGAAAACTATTCTAGCAATGATATGAAATCAAAATAGTGGTTTGGGGTTTTAGTTAGGATATGATGTTCCACCAAGTATGCACGGTGGGCCTGAATATTCGCAAACACTCATCACAAAGTTTTTTCCAAAAAACATCATTCCCTACAAAAAAATCATGGGATCATTTGTCGATGAAGAGTGATCAAAAATTAAATTACTATTATATCACTATAGAATAATAAATTTAAAGTATCTAGAACTTTGTCTACTTTTAATGTAATGCCTTCATCATTGATGACGATCAATACGACATCCTTCACCGTTCCCATACTAGGAACATACGAACATCCAAGGAATGATGTTGTAGCTCCTATTGCAAAAATGTTAAAATTTTAAAAGAGATTTTTTTTTTAAAACATCAAGTGCATGCTGTCTGAGTGAGGTTTATCTAGGAAGAGAAAGCCTTCAGTTTCAAAGTCCAACAATCATATTCTTTGCTTGAACAAGAACAACAGGAGCCTCATATACAACAAATTGAGAGCCATCTTGTGGAATCTAATTGGCATGCCGAAGTATCATTTCAGCCTTCAACTGAGCCATATGGAAAAAAAAAAATTTAATGTGAAGATGGTTTAAAGGCTAGTCATGATACATTTTTGCCATGCAGATATAAATGGAAGATGGTCTTATGAAATATCACAAACAAAAACATGGTTTGGTCATCCATGTGCTAAACCATATTGCTCCCAAAAATGAAAAATAGGTCAATGGATCATATACTTATAGAAAATTTTGGATGGAATTCACAAATTTTAAGTGACATGAATGCTATTTTCTAACATTTTTTTATCCTGCTTATCTACCAAAAAAATAAGCAGATAGGCACATGGAAATAGAGAACCTATACCAATCACCAATCATGGGAATCAGTTCATCAAGAGTACTTTTATTAATCCAAAAGTTTAGGGAATAAAACCAAGCTAATGTGTTGAAGAATCCCTTTTACATGGCTCATTTTGTGTTGAAGAATCCCCTCTCCACACCTAAGAGGAACTAGATAATGGTATATCCTAGATGATTGTTCACAGAAGGAAAACAAATCTTCCTAAGTCTCTTTTGAAATCCCACCCCCAGGTTTGGTGTAGATTGTCAGGAAAGGGTTAGATATAAATTTGAAGTACAAGTTATCCAAAATGGCATCTTGGCTCAGTTATATTATAGAATGGCTTGGTAGTCATTGGCTTTGGTTTTGTGTATCTATTGTTTGGTTGTTGATCTGCTTCTGTTCTATTGATGCTTTGTTGTAAAAGTAGACAATGGCTATAACTCAATATACTTGAATTGATCTAAATTGGTCTTCACTTAAGCAAGATGTGCATCTACATGTTCAACAATCAACCCTCATCTATCACTATCATGAAAGTAACACTAGTGGTCTCATCTTGGCATGTTGATGACTCCTGCACAAGGTGTATAATTTCAACCTATTAAGAATTCATGAACTAGTCAAACATAGAATGGTAAACGCGCTTAAATGTCAGAACTATACTTTGTTGAAAAAGTAGCATTGCTCATGCAAATCTTACTATATTAACACCATGCACGTGATAACAAATTTCAAGTCAAACCTTTCAAGTTTCACTCTTTGATGTCAACTAATACTAATTAAAACATAGAATAGTGGACATGCAATGAAAATGCTAATATGGCAACATAATATCACTAGAAATGTTCCCAGTTGTTTATTATGTTGTGGGAAAAAGGCACTGATCCTACATATTTACCATATGGAATGATAAATCACATGTGACAAGATACACTTGCAGAAGAAAAATTGAAATTAAGATTATATTAACAAGTAGATCTTGATAACTTGAATTGGTGAACATCCATCAAGCTTATCAAGAGAAAAATTTCAAACCAGATGCATTAAAATCCAGTCACAATGGAGACTTCATATGGCTCGCAAAATGCCATATTTTATGTGCAACCTACAAATATTATATGTATCTTTACGCATCAATGAAGTAGTTATCTGTTGATGGTTATTGCCTAAGTCAATATGTAGAAAACCTCAAGATATTACTTGATATGTACAATCAAAACATAAATGCTTTTCCAAGTCTCCATAGTCTAATAAGACTACTTGAAATTAGTATTTTGACTAGGTTAATTTCCAGCCATTGCAACAATAGTAGAGGTAGTCATCATAAATGAACTTCTCATGAAGCCCAAGCCTTTCCTAATTGCTTCAAATACAAGCCAGAAAAATCCTATCCATCCTGCAATACAAAGAAAGAGGTAGATCCACTCAAAATTTCATCAGGAGAGAATTTTGGTACAACTTAATTGTACTCTAGTAATTATAAACCTAGAAAGGGGAATTTATTGAAACAATAAGGGCATTTTCAGTTTTCTTAAACTTCATGACAAACATAAAACATTGGAAGAAGGCATAATATGGAAATGGACAAACCTGGACATAAAAAATTAAAATGCTAGCATGTCAACTAAGATGATAACTACAATCTACACACAATGAACTTAGAAAACATGTAATTTTCCCTTTTTGGAATGATATGGTTAATGAATGGATTAGCCTATTTTTTGGCCCTTGTAGGCTAAGATTGATGGTTTGAGGGTCCCAGTTGGCAGTGAAGGAGGGTTATTCCCATTCCAGTGGGTTGCAGTGTTCAGGATTGCTCTTAATTTGGTTCAATTTGGCATACTTGGTATTTCTTATGTGACTATTTTAGGAAAAAAGTAATCATTACTAATTACAGTAGGGCATCTGAATAGGCTATTAGCAGTGTCGATCACTAGCACTATTGGGTTGTTCAGATATTCAAAGACTAATATTCAAGAATGTCTTAGAGTTGGAAGAATGTTTAGGGAATAAAACCAGGCTGATGTAAATCCAATAAAGCATGCTTGCATGCATAGTATATCAATAGTTAGAGCTGGTGGTTAATGAGTTTATTCCAGTCTTTATTAGTGAGGTTTTTTTAATCTTTCTATCATGCATTAACTAATCTTCAAAGGCTTTCTAAGTAATCTTTCTAACAATCAAAAGAAGGTGATGATTCATGCAAGAAGATGTGAAAAATACATGAAAAAGTAAGGTTTGAGTTCAAAGACAGTAGACATGTGAGTCTGGTTAATCATTCATGTGAATTATAAAAAGCAAAGGTGTATCAAATAAATAGTTGTAAAAAAATTGTGAAAATTTTTTAACATTGAGCGACTACCAAAGGGGGGTCATTACAATCTACATCATAAACACACAACACTTAAACACATAACAAAAGAGAGAAAAAGAGGGATTTGTGTACTAGTAGATGGTGCAACAGTCGATGCCTATAAGCTGCGTGTTGTCAACTCAGTAGTCAGAAAGAGATTTGTGGTTGTCCTAGATGGAGGCAATGTCATGATAGGATTTGAAGCTGAAGAATAAAATTGTTAGAGCATGCATAAATATAGAACGCGTGGACTAGCATGGACAAGATTGTTAGAGCATAAAAAAAAAAAGATTGTTCAAGCATGTATTGTCAATGATTATGATAATTCCTGTATATATTCAGTGGAAAACACAAGTAGGGAATGGAACATGTGATCTACCTAAACCACCTACAACAGCCTCATCATGGGAATGAGGCTTGAAATCACACAAAAAACTCTGTAAAGACAATGCATCCATATTTTAATTAATGCCATAAAAGAGCATAACATAAAAACCATGATTGAACTCTTCTAATAATTAAAAATTTCATTAATACTTACTTTTAAGGTTTCAAAGGTGTGCAACAATTTAGATGCCCTATCTTTTATTTGCTGAGTAGTAGGCTTAATGGTTGCCAAACATATAATTTCTCTGTCAATTTTCTTTAGCAACTTTTTAATGAAACCGATTGAGTCATCAGTCTCTGCTAAATCAATATAAAAAAGGTCCTCCTCAGGGGCAGGTTGTTGAGGGATGGCAAGTTCCTTTCCCTCCCTCCGACCATTGGCCCTTTGTGACAACAATAGTATTAGTATTATCAAAATTACTCCAAAAAAATGAAGAAAACAACATTAAAAAAAAAAAGATTTTGGTTCTGTCTAGTTTGCACAATTACAATGAGTTTTATCTGCTCATGTGTAGATGAGCTAGGTACATCGCTAGAATCCCCTCTAGGTGGTTGCTCCATATTGTACCCCTATGTCAAAGATCAAGTATATAAAATGTTTGCCAAAAATTTATTGACTAAATGGTATGTTGGAGTCATTAATTAGAAGTTGGTTTAATAGTATGTAGCACCCCCATGATAGTAGCCTCATTTGTATCTATGGGGTTCAAATTGTAATCAATAAGAAGCTCTTCCCCTGCACGTACTGATTTTATCGCACAAAAGAATACACGATTTCCCTCGCACGCCTCAAATATGCAATTGGGTTGCTTTATAGTTGACCCAAGTCGTGTACTATTTATAAAAGTTGCAATATTCCCTATTGCTTTTGGCCTTCCATCAATGTACATAGCCACACTTTTACTTTGATTATTTTTTTGCTATTGTATATAATTTTCCGAGAGGGCATTACCTAAGAATACTTTTTTTATATTGAACAATATGCATCCAACTTTTGTAATTGTAACATGGTCCAACATACTCCATCAATTCATAAACTTTTTTGTAAGACACCTTTATATAGTCCATAGAAAATAGGCCCAAACCATGTAATGATGATGGTGCTATGTGATATATCCTCTCATTAAACAAAAATCAAAGTTTATTGGAGGAAGTTCCTTGGGTACCCAATGCTTCTGTAGATGTTGGTACCTCAAGGGCACCTCAATGTTGCCTTTTGTCTCATCATTATAAGAACATGACCCCCCTTGAGTAAGGAAAAATTTCATGTGTTTATTGAATTTCCTTCTAGTCCTTTAACCTCTAGTTAATCTCCCTATTCTAGATAAACTACATGTCTCACTTTCCTCTTCTATTCCTATATTTCCCTCACTCGAGGAAGACACTTTTGACAAATACCTATTCGCTGGTACCTACAAATGGGAGATCTTATAAGACATCAATCTTACTATTGATAATTTTATTAAATAGACTATCTATAAGGAGTATTGACTTATACCTGTCGATCCATGAGACTATGCAAGATGCTCCTGAGAGGGTTTCAGTTTCCTGCAAATGTAATTCAATTATCATGAGCATAATCACATCATAATCATAATCATATCCATCATAAGCATCACATAAAAATTAAAAACGTTAAAAGGTACACAATATAACACTCAAATCAAGCTCACATTATAAGCCTACTAGGGAAGTAGGTGTACTGAAGGGCTAAGCACTTATATTATGTTTTCCCTATGAATTTTATTCTAGGTACAACTCCCTTTTATAGATATTTAATGAATTCCCTTTTCTAAACTAAACACTTACAAATGGTTTTGACCTAAAAGAAAATAAGGCTAAATACATTCATGCATCAATATGTGTTTTAAATAGTTTTATTTAATTAATTTATATTAATAGTTAATTTAGATTAGCAGTATCCTATTTCTAGTTGAAACTTGTATCTTTTAAATAGATAATGAATAAACTATGTAACCATATAAGAAACATATATTTCTATCAAGAAATGAATATTAAATAGATTAAGTATTGGTGGCATACTTCTAAATTTCATCATCATCATCCTCGTCGTCGTCGTCATCATCATCATCATCATCATCATCATCATCATCATCATCATCATCATCATCATCGTCGTCGTCGTCGTCGTCGTCATCGTCGTCGTCGTCATCATCATCATCATCATCATCATCATCCTTTCCATCATCATCATTGCCATCATCATCGTCGTCATCATCAAAATCATCATCATCAACATCAACATCATCTTCATCATCATCATCAGTAGCAACATCTACATCATCTTCTACTTCTTCGGTATCTTCTTCTTCCATCTCATTATACTTTATTGGCCTTCCTCTCAGTTCATGTCTAATAAAAAATGACCAACCCAGTTTATGTGGAACCTTTGAGTAAAATATCTTCTCACATTATCTTGGAAGAACATAGGGCTCATCCCCAACTGGCTCAAACGACCTTGTATTAACCATTGTAAATCCATTACCATGTTCAATAATAGTTCTATCAGGATCATTTGGATTAAGTAGTAGCCTGTACCATTTGACAACAAAGAGTACTAATTTGAAGGAACTAAAGTCACACTCAAGTATATCATCCAAAATGCCATAGTATTTATCTTTAGAGTCTCGAGGATGCAATTCATTTCTAGATGAAATATTAGTCACTTGAAAGACTGCAGTTATTCCTAAATCACAAGTTTTCTTCGTGTCATCCAACACTTTGACGCAAATTTTTTTACCATTATAGAACATAGCCTTGTGGTGTTTAACCTGCAATAATATGTGAAACATGTCAAAATTATTTTATCATGAGTTGATAAACATACGGGTGATTAATAAATTTGTACATACCTAGAAATCTCTTAAACCACGTGCTAAATCTATTTCTCTTTGCGTAACATTGGAATCTCCATTACGATGAGCTTCTTTAACCAATGAAGATACACCTTCCTATGTTAATTTCTGACTAGAATGTTGACATCATTCAATCCATACAGTCATCCAAGCAAGATTGTTTGCAATATACAAATGTAGTGCATCCCACTCTTGAGCACCTGTACAAAAAAAAAATAGACAACTTACAACCACTTTATTTTGAAGATTAAGAAATGATTTATTACAATAACATCTTATAATTTATTACCTCTCACTTTCCTCAATGTACCTTTCCCCATCAAGTATTCACCTTCTGTTTTTTTAAAAGGCTCGAGATCTCAAATACGATCTACATGGATATTTGATGCAAACTTAGGAAGATATTTAGTAATGTATACCATAGTCTGGTATACCATATATCCCTCTACCATAGAACCCTCAGAATGTGATCTTTGTTGAACCAAAGCCTTCAAATATTTCAAGTGCCTCTCAACCATCCACATTGACCTAGTGTGTACAGGTCCACACAATTCAATCTCCTCAACTAGGTGTATGAGGTAGTGTTCCTGTGCATTGAAAAAAGTTGGAGGTAGACACTTTTGCATTTCACACAGTAAATGAGGAATTCTTCTCTTCTAATAGTTTATATCTTCTTTATGGATTTCTTTAGATGACAACCACCTACATTAAGAGATTCAAGTCATAAAAAATATATAGATACGAGACTTTACAAAATAATATACAATAGATTACATAGCAAGAAAAACAAATGATGAATATAATAAACATATGCAACAAATTGAACAGATATTACTACTTACCTCATGTATTTTCCAAGATTGTATATCACTTGTTTGATGTTATTGTTGAAGGGCTCTGGGAGAGATAGAGGAAGCGCATACTGCAGTAATTATAAACCAATCATTTCATTGTTTTTTAACATAACATAACGAATAGTACACATAGTTTATGGATATATCATAAATACAAAAGAACATAACTTACCTTGATGAAAGTATGCCAATCATGCATTTTGAGCCCTAGCCCAAATTATTATCTTTTTTTATATGAGATTGTTTATGTTCGTAGCAAATCCTATGGGAAATTGAATTTTTTGTATGACTTCTTTTATGGCATCACTTTGCTGCTCCATTAATAATTAAGGAAGGGAACTTATATTAATCTGATCTCTATTGCTATTTGAGTGAATGAAATTATTCAATGCATGATTGGATTCATGAATGTCATTACAAATTTTGACAATTTTTTCTTTGTCATGCCTTCCATCCAATATTTTCCACAATGTTTCTATTATATTCTTTCCAATATGCATAGCATCAAACAAATGCACAATTTGTAAGTGCTCATAGTAGGGCAACCTGCTAAATTGTCCGAGATAGCTTTTTAGTCCCTTTGGAAGTTTGTCAGTACTGCCTTGATGACCTCCACGATCATCAATTACACAATTAGTAAACAAAAATCACAATAGAAATATATAAATTACAGACATAAGCCATTAGGTGGAATGACATTACCTCGATGATTAATTTTATTATATTCCAACTTCCATACGCGAGGTGTCATTCTTCGTAGCTTTGATGTAGTCTCTTCTTTCCCATTGAAAAGATGTTTTTCTATACTTCAATACTTATGATTCCTGTGGAGGAAGTGTCTACACTCATCAAACACCTGCTTTCCTAAAGTTTTTGAATGATGAGATTTCATCTTTGGACCACAAACTGGACATGCAAATTTTCCCTTTGTTTGAAGACCTATAAGATAATGATATAATTGGATTATTAAATATGTTGAATTTTATAATTAGAATTATAGTGTGCAACTTAAATTCACTATAACATACCACAAAAATGTGTTAGCCATAGGGCATCATGTATTGTCCATGCAAGTATTGCATGGAATTGAAATTGTCTTTGTCCTATTGGTCTAGACATGTCATACATAGTGACACCATTCCATAAGTCCACCAACTTGTCGATAAGAGGCTCAATATATAAATTCATATCTTTAACTTGATATTTACCTACTTGAATGAACAGTAACATTACATAATCATTCTGACCCTTTTACTGCAAGATTTGTACGTACATGTAAATTAATAACTATCAAATGATAAGATACCTAGAACAATCATTGCCAACATAATGTGCTCCCTCTTTATTGAAATCCAAGGAGGAATGTTATTGTTGATAACAAAAATAAGCCACACTAAGTAAACAGATCTCATCTCTCCAAATGGATTGACACCGTCCACTGCCAATGAAAGCCTTAGATTACAAGGTTCTTCTTTGAAGTGTTGCCACTTTTCCTCTATGTGCATAAATGTCAAACCATCTATAGGGATTCAAATAATTTCATCTCGACTTCTATTGCATGCATGATAATCCATAAATTGAGCCAAGATACTACACTTGAATAATTGTTGCATCCGTGGAATAATGGGGATGTAACGAAGAACCTTTTGAGGCACCTTTTTTGTTAGTTGATCTGTTCGATATCTACTCATATGACATATAGGGCATTGTGTTGCAAATTCATGTTCTTTATAATATATAATATGATCATTAGGAAAAGCATGTATTGCTTGATACTCCATTCCAATATCTTTCATAATAGCAGATAATTCTCGATATGAGTGAGGTAGAATATTTGATGATGGTAATAGAAACTCGCCTATCAATCTACAAAAAAAACATAAGTTGTTAATATAAACAATATTAGTGGTGCATTATTCACCCTTTTTTAACTATAAAGACATATATGACATACCCTAACATACATGACATTGTTATGTTGGATAAACCATTCATAACCTTCAAGTTCAACAACAAAAATATAGTAGAGAGAAGAGTTGTTTGGGACTCTTTGTATAGGGGCTCGTATGCCTTCTCAAGTAGAGGTACATCGAGATTATCATCATTATCATGATTAGATATGCTTGGACTAAATGTGTCATGGATCGATGTATTTATACCATCATCTATAATTGTGTTTTCTAGCACATGATCATTATCTTCTATGGGATCATTATCTTCACCTTGGATATTCGCACCTCCATGTTCGTCCACTTCAAAAACCATATTCTTCGGATTGTTGTGGTTCATATCATGTACTTCCCTAGGGAGATCAACCTATATAAAATTGATTAACATAAATAAACTATGATCATCAACTCATCATCAAGTGATTTCATATGTATATAAATTGTTAAAATGATATAATGAATGACTTACCAGTGGATGATAGTCATGCCCCCCTTCAATGTGACCATTCTCCCTACTATGTCTCTTAGCTGTTTTGATTAGCAGTCTTCTACGGTTTAAGCCCTTAAAAATTTTGCAAGGACAATAACATTTTCCATCACCTTTTATTTTCAAGTTAGACCACAATCTAGCGATTGTCTCCTTGTTTTGTTCTTCACTTATATTATCTGACATGATCGTTCTTCGTAGAAAGGAAAAATTAGGCTATGAAAACTTAGGTCTACAACTTTCACAAACTAAGAAAATTTGTCAAAAGTACACAAATCTTCTTAGACCTAGCTAAATAATTTAATATTTTAAAAATACTTTCTTTGAGTTTATTCCTAAGACATTTAATCCAATCACCTTTTATAACATTCAGCCAATTGCTCTAGGCAAATTTCTGGATAAGATTATTTGTAAAACTTTGACTAGCCACCTGAAGGTCTTATTTCAAGAGACATTACAAAATTAAGCCACTAAAAGAAATTTCAAAGCATATAAGCTAAAAGTCTAGTTAAAATATACATTAGATTAAAAAATATGCAATTTTCATACCTGAGGGTGTGGCTATATAACTCATGCAACGACCTTCTTGTCTAGTTGTAGAAGCTCTCTAGCAATCAAATCATACAAGCTACAAGGCCTAACAGAAATTTCAAATCATATAAGCTACAATTCTAGTTAAAATATACATTACATTAAAAAAATATACAATTTTCATACCGGCTGAGCGCACGTCTATAACTCATGCAATGACCTTTTTGCTTAGCTATAGAAGCTCTCCAGTAATCAAATTATACAAGCTACAAGGCCTAACAACAATTTCAAAACATATAAGCTACAATGCAAGACATATTAGATGACATGGAAAAAGGAACAAAATTTACAAGCTTTAGCAAGACATATTAAACGACATCATAGTGCTAGAGAGATCACAATTATATGAGTCAAACATAGTCATGAAAAAGCACATAAATTAGTTATTATATGCAATTAAAAGATATATAGTTAGATAGGGACATCCATAGGGCATATTGAAGAAATGAAATGGTCATATAGATTTCATATCGGATTTGGAAGATGTTAGTGTTCTAAGGCAAAGAATCCATTCATATAACCATAATGACTCTACTAAGGTTGATTCTAGTGAAAAAAGACTTGAAAATTTTGAAACTCCCATGCAACAAGATATAACTAAAGAGGTTGAGATGCACTTGGTGGAAAAGCAGGAAACTCAACCCTAACCCCAATAAAATAAAAATTGAACCCTAACAAAAAAAACCATTTTGAAGTTTGATCCCATGCCAAATCAAGAGATTTTTTAATGATAAATAGCTGAAGTTGTGTTGTAGGCTCTTGCTACCAAATCAAGAACCTAACATTAAACCACATTAAACTAGAAAACCAAATGAAACAATAAACTAGATTGAACCCTAATATCACCACCAAGTCTAATTGAATGTTGAACCATGTTGAACTCAACACTTACAACTTAACCAATATGAACTTTAACCATAAATCTTGTATTGAAACTTCGCCAACTATATATCAATAATATTTTAAATAATTTACAATAATAAATATTATCTGATAAAATGATTACATATACATCTTTATTTATTTATTTTTCCCAATAATTAATATACATCCTTATTACATATAAACCTTATACCAATTCAAATCTCAACCCTAACACTGAACTCAATTCTATATTTCACTTGAACACTTGAAATAAAGATTAAGACAACTAGAACCAACATATGCCAAATTGAACTTTAAAATAAATTTAAGCCTAAACCTTACGACCATCATCATCAAGCTTATCTACTATAAGGTTTACAGTATTTGGCATTCTAAAATATGTGATATTGCTATTAGGATTTAACTATGTGATTTTGAGTCAAACTCATTGACCCATGTTTCGTGAGTAGTGATTCAATATGAATCCATCTCTCATGAGAATAAATGGAATGCTTATCACTCATTGGAACAAGTATTTTTCGAAAGGTTCTAACTCATTTCATCACAAATCCCTTGATTTCAATTCCATATCCTTGATTAGTTTAGCCCAACTCTTGGTCACAACTTCACACCCTAGACAAACTCAACTTCTCAGTAGGCCAAAGTTTCCCAAACTCATCTTTTCAACTTGGAGACCTTGAAATTGCCACCAAGGCCATCTAAGACCAATTAAGAGCACTACCTCTACTACTAAAGCAAAAAGAGGGTGGTTTTCATTACCAATGTAGCAATGATGTGTAAATCTCACAACAAGTGTATTACATACATTATGATTATATTATTATTATCTAATTGATTGCAGTTTCCAAGACAAGCTTATTTCATCTTATTTTTAGGTTAGAGTTATATCTCTGACTATAATTTTTTTATTATCTAATTTGGATTTGTCAATTTAGGGTGAACTATAAGGCAAACTAGGAAAAAGGAAATTACACATTGCAAAGGGGGAAAACTTGATGAAGAGGTGCGACTCTCCCTCACATGCAAGGTATAAATAAGAGAATGTTTCATTTGAAGAGTACACCCAAGGGAGATCAATTTGCGGGATAATATATTACTCTCAAAGGAAAAATTGAAACATAGTAACTCAATTAATTAAAGGTGGACATCCTTTATTCCTTATACCAATAAAGCACAAAGGACAATTCATTCCAAGCCTGGAAGGGTGACTTTACAATCATCACTCATGGCTCCGTTGAAACAAATCCTTAATTCATCCATCAATCATTAATCCCTCAAGAAATCAAGCATCAATCAATCAGCAAGATCAAGCAAAAAAAATCAAATCACATCAATCACAACTTCATCTTGGGACTACAAAAACAAATAATTCGACAATTAAGCATATCTCTATCAAATCAGCATTCATTCAATCATCACTAAAAAATGTATCAGACCATAATTTATTACATCATCATACATCAATAATCTAATCAACAATCGCTTAAATCAAGACTTAGTAATAGCTCAAATGATACAATCAAGTAATTGGATTATATCAGTACTGGATACATAAGGCATTATGTGTTATAGCAATTATTAAGATATGTATAATGAAGATGTAGTCTAACTTATAATATCTTATGAATCTAGTATAGTTAATGATGTGAAATACTAAACAACTTAGATTCTTTATCTATTTATCAAATTTTGATATTCTCCTACAAAAAAATCAGGTATAGGTTAGCAAAGAAATATAAGGGGGGAGGGCAAATACAAGATCCCCTTTTAAATAGACCACCTCATGTTAGATGGATGTATTCTTGCCATTCATGAGCCAATGGGAATTGTATCTTGCCCTTGGGCTTTGTTGTGGAAAAAGTTCTAGAGTAGCCTATTGTTCTTTCCTTTCCAATGTCTACAATGGTTTCTTGTAGAAGTGAACTAAAGGTTGGAATTTATCATATATGGCTTAATAAGGAGACATGAGTAGTGAGGGTAGAGATAGGTTCCACTTGTAACTAGACCACACCATGTTGGGTGGATGTGTTCTTGCCACTTTTGGGCCTAGGGGTGTTGTATCCTACCTTTGGGATTAGTTGTGGAAAATGTTCTAGGGAACCCTATTCAAACCCTAATATGGTTGGCTATTCTAAATAAAACTATAAATTATGTCTACATATGAAATGTTAGTAATTTAGTTGTTTATTTACTTTAAGTTTCAATAGCTATCATATGTTTAATTATAGAGAACAATTTGTATACAAAGTTTGTTGTGAAATTCTTACTTTGGGTAAAAATCAGTAGGGGACACCGTTACACTTTTAACATGATAGTTTTTAAATATTGCATGGGAGGATATTGTAGTTACGTCTAATCATTTCTCACCTAACAAAGAACTACTAAGTACACTTGTGTGCCTATGCACACAATTATGTGTGTATGGAAATATAGGTTTTGGTACTCTAGATCTTAATATCAAAGCTAAATTTATGTTGTTAACAACATTATCGAAAAATTTTATAGGAATTTTACAAATATGGGCTATCTATCTTATGTGAAAAAGTGTCTTAAATGTTGTGCCATATTGCTTCTTTATATTTTCCCATAACAAATTAGTTTTGATTGTATTGCAAGTGAATTAAAATATTTTCAGTGAGTTACTCATTTTGGAAAGCTAATTCTGGTAGCTTTTCTTAGGTTTGGTCCATACTTTTGTCAACCAGTGATTGCTGGATTGGGGGATGACAAAAAACCATTTATCTGCACAATGGATTCTATTGGAGCTAAGTATGTATTCTTTTTCTTGTATAATGTTCATTTAACTATTATGAAAGCTATATTTTGCACCTTATTCATGCATAATGGAATTAATTTTTGAATAATGTTATATTTTAAAAGGTTGCATGAGCAAGATCATATGTTGGAATGTAATCTATTATATTATTGCTTTGTATGCACAAGTTTTAATGGTGACCTCCTAACATCTAGCTTTCACTGTCATCAAATAGAGAACTTGTAACATTTTAGGGTCAGGACATACTTTGTGAAAAATGAACATTGTTTTGCTATGTCTGGGGACATGGTGGGGATCAAAGCTCAATTTTTCATGCAACGAAGGCTTATTAGGTCAATATTGATTAGATTTATTTGTACAATATTTTTTAGAGTTGGGTATTTTTATTGCTTGAAAGAGATATATAAGAGAGTTGAGATAGAAAAAAAAAAAAATTACCCAAGTGAAGGCTCATTTGACTAAAATTGAATGGGGCAGTATACCTTGTATTTTCTGGAAGTGTAGTTTGATTTGATCTTTCTTTTTATAAAGGATGTCCTGAAAGAGGTATATGTACTAGAAAGGAGAGCTAAATAGGGGTTTTCAACACAAATAGTTTATGGGAGAAATCAAAACTACCATTAGTAGAAGATGGACCTGCAAAATTGTTCTTAGTTTGACCATAACCATCTTTTGGAGTAGGTGACTTTGTAATTGCCACAACAAAACTTGAAGCATCTTTAGAACCCTGTGAGCATCACCTAGATCCAATGAGTGATAAGTGTTCAATTTATTCTCATGAGAGATGGATTCATGTTAAATCACTACTCGATCATGAAACATGGGTCAATGAATTTGATTCAAAATCACATAGTTAAATCCTTATAGCAATATCACAATTTAAAGTGATGTGGAAATTATCTCCTACTTATCAATTCTAAAATCTATTGTAATGTTGGATGATTTTTTAGAGGGATTTTCATAACTATGATTCATCTTGATAAATCAAGCATTGGAAAAATATTAAGATTTATTAAACCATAGCTGAAATGAAACCCTAACCCTGGATCATAGGCTCACTATATTTTTTTGTATCAAAGAATTGACAGGCTGACTATCTTGTGCATGGCAAATGATACTCACTAAAGTAAGCTACCTATTAGGTTTAAATAGGATTCAAACATGATTGAATTCGTTTTATAGCTAACATATAGAATGAACAATTCTTACCATAGATTGTTCCCTTTTCTGGAAGATGCCCTTAATTTCTATGAAGAATATGAGTATGTCCGAGGTTCTGGAGGAAGAAATGTATGTTTGCTATTTCGTAGCTGGTACTGGAGGGTTTCTGAGAAACATCCTCACTTTCTCCCATAGTAGGGTGGAAGGAAATAACTCAGATATGAATTAGATGAAGTGGGTTATGGAGGTTCGTTCAACAGGGTAAAGGTGTCTTCAGAACAAGATCGAATGGCTACCCCTATGGGTCGGTTGATCTATATCATATAGGGCAGATGTCATAGTTTCTATTAGATGGGAATTTTGCTATTCAGATGGGAATGTTACCCCATTGGCTGCATGCCCTCATATATCTAATCTATATAGGGGTGCACCATATAGAGAAGCGGGAGACCCAAATAGCTAGGTATAGTCAGTTGCTAAAGCAAGGTGTGCTGCTCACAGATAACATGACAAAAATGTTTGAAAATATGGCACATACATTGTATGGTGCATATATATGTTTTTTTTTTCAATTAGAGCCCGACTCCATCACAATTGCGACACCTACATTGTCTGGCATCGCAATTGCAACGTTGTTGAGCTATATTTGAAAAAAAAAGCCAAAAAACACATAGGCATCTCAAATTGGCCCCTAATGTATTAGTGCCACATGTTGGAGTGTTTTTTTCCTTGGAGTTAGGAGACTCAATCAAAGAAAGATATGTGGCTCAAGCATTAGTAAGTAGTTTTTAGTTGCAATTTTAACCAATGTGCTCAATTGGAGTAGCATTACTTGGTCATGTCGTAGTGGTACTCAATGTACACTAGGAGCTTGGTTCATACTATAGGGCTTGATTAATGATTAGGCTCAATTATGTTTGGTGGATTTTTCAATACTTGATATTGATTTCCTAGTACTCGGTCATGTCTCAAATTAAGCTTGTCTAATTTGTCTATGTCTCGATTCTAGTGTGAGCTAACCTTGGCATTAGTTTAGTTCTATGTATTTAATTTATGTTGTGATATGACTTGTGGCTTAAATGTGTATTTAATGTAAGGGTTTATTTAATTTTTTTAACATAATCGGCTAACTTGTGGCTTAGTTGGTATAAGTAGGGGAGTCTTTTTCCATGATCATCCAGCTTGGAGAAGAGGATGTGGCAAAGGATTAAACTTTGAAAAGCTAGTAGCTGAGGCTTGGGAAACTAGGAGATTTTTTGGTAGGCTTACAAGCACAAGTTTAGACCTTCTTTGGAGGTTTCTACCAGAGTGTGGATATAGACTTGCTAGTATTTGGCTTGGATCTTAAGGGATCTTATAGAACTATTTTTGTAATTACTATTGTATTTGGCCAAAACTTAGAATGCCTTATTGCTAAGAACATTGCATGTAAGCAATTATTTTATGAATAATGAGATGTGTTAGGTATAAAATCTTGTATGTTGTATTATGTTTCTATTGTGCGGTTATTTTTTGAGAGCTAAGACATGTCCTTTGGGGGTTCTCCTTCCTTGAACTACACCAAAGTGTTTCTTTTCATTGTCCTTCCTTTTAGAAAAAAATCTGCATAGGATTTTCACCACCATAGTACCTACAAATAATGGTTTTTTGTCTAGCTTATTTTTATTCACCATAATTTCTTGAAATATGGTTAGAAAATTGATTGTTTTGAAGTTTACTATATCCTTTCCAATTCTTCTTTCCACCATTTCTAAAGACTTTACTTTCAATTGCATATGCATGATTTTTCTTAATATATCCTTCTTTAAGAAGCTGATTTTTTTTAATTTAAAACAAACTTACAAAATTCATCAAATGTTTGTTGTGGAGCATTACTATTTTGTTGAATAACCCTTTTCCTTGATTCCTTAAATACCTTGTATGACTGAGGTTGAGGGAGATTACTTTCAACCATTAAAATCATCTAAAAGCTTTTTTTGAATACTCAACACTAATTTTAGTCAATTGATCATTTAATAAAGTAACTTCAATTAAATGATCAGTCATTTTTTCAAATAAATATGGATCTAAGTTCACCAACCTTTCTTCTATACTAAAGGTGCTAGTGATATCTACATATTTTTAATATTTTTCTAAAGTTTCCCACATCTCTATAGGATCATCAACATTAACAAACCTTCTATTGAGATTGGGTCTTGAAGCTCTAGCAATAATACCTCTAGATTTCTCTAACTTGCTCTTCCAAATCTCATTTTCTCTATAAGTTTTGGGTCCCTTTATCTTGCTTCTCACAATTCTCCCTAAAACCTTTTCCCTCAAAGCATTCCTTACTACAATCATCCAATCTGCAAAACCACTTCAATCAAATATAGGTTAAACCTCATTTATACAGCTCATGTTAGCCACAAAAAAATAAAAATAAAAAATATTACTCCAAAAATATAGAAGCCATGTAAACAAATAACTTAAGAAATCTATTTGTAGTTGAACCTTTTCTCTAGTAAAATGTATAAAATCCAAATATAAAACAATATATAAAAACATGAGAAAGGAGTAATGGTGTGAGCAATTACTTTGCCTCTATTTATGGACAACATTTACAACTTCTAGAATCTAAAGTGATAAGACTAAATTCAATTCTACCCTTACCAACTCTAGACATGGATGGTTGCAAGAGAACACAAAGATATCTAGTCCACCAATTTATTAGGAAACTTATGGTATTAGTTTGTAACCAATAGCTATTTGAGTGGAGTCAATAAGTACTATTGTAGTCCAACTACAAATGTCAATAGTAGAAAATTAGTTTAGAAACTAATTTTCTCTCATCTAAAATATTCTAGACAATCTTATTCTTCCTAATGATTGAAAATTATTTATAGGTGATGCAAGATGAGTGAGATCATTTCAATCATCTTTTTTCCCCATTTTTAGAAGAAAATAAGCCTAACCTACTTGTCAGGGATTATGAAGAGCCTTTCCATAGACTGACTAGAGAGTCATAAGAAGATTGTTATAGTGATGGATAATGAATGGCATGTTTGGGACTAAATGTCTTACACATGCCTAGAGAATTAGAATACTATCAATTAGCCCATATTTTACATCCCTTCTTGTTGCTACAATAATCATACAAGTTTTTCTTCTCCACTATACTCATCTAGTCTAGGCAATTTTCTTCCTTACCCACATGAATTCTGAATAGCTTTCACTATAGTATACAATCATATTGAAAAAAATGTGTTAAGAGGATAGAACCATGCCCATATATTAGTAGCTATTATAAAATATTAGTTAAAGTTTTCGAGGAAAGTGATGATGGGAGAATTTTAGAAACTTGGGCCAAAGGCTTACCCATCTAACAAAGCCACCTGTGAGTGTGAATACAGTGGAAACAAAAAAAAAAAGAACAAAAGCCAAAGGACATAGAAGAGAAAAATACTTATAGATTCATCAAATCATCAACAAACATGACCGGTTGTAAGGCCTTCTTGTTATGACAAACAATACAATTCAGACTTTGATCTTCAATGATGATCTTTATATTCTAACTCTCTAGAAAAAACTATCCTTTCTCTCTAACTCCTACTGGCTCTTTTCCCTCATGAAAAAATTATTCCTAAGACTCTACCCAAGACAAATTTAAATACTTGCATAGCCACAAGTTGACCTTTTAAAAACTACCAAATAAATAAAACCTTAAATTAAATGCAGCACTAAGACACAAGTCAGCTCTCAACAAATATTAAATACAAATACCAAATTAAGTACATGAAAAGTCAGCCCAAACTAGAACCAAACATAGACAAGTCGTTCAAAGGAGGGCTGAGACAACATTGACACTTGAAAATGCTTGGTACCTACACGAACTTAATACCAACATGCACTCAACACTAATAAGAACTCGTCAAATGCATGAACTTGACACCAACATGTACTCAACACTAACAATAAATCAACACATACTAGTAAATCAATGCCAACTACAAATTTGGCAACAACTAAGAGCTCGACACCAACTAGGAACTTGACAATTGTAGGTATTGAAACTCAGCAATAAAAAAGAAAAATAAAAAACATGTAGGATAGTAATGCAACCCAAGATGCTCCTACATCAGACAACTAGGGTTGAAAGAAATGATTCTCTAAAATCATGCAAGTGCCACAACTTCAGCTGAATCCAACTTAGATTAAGAAGTCCATGTAGCACCTTCAAGTGGTATGTTCTTCCACTTCACCAAATATTGATAATAATCTTTTCCTCTTACGTTTTTACCAATTCTCTACTTCAATGTATGTTCAACCTCTTCAATACACTTCTTTGCATAATAATTTGATACAAAAACTTCATCATCTGACTATTGGTACATACATAAATTAACAACATTGAATATAAGAGATATATCCATTTCATTAGGTAACTCAAATTCATAAGCATTACCAGTGTCAAAATTCCTCAAGATCATACAAGGTAAAAACTTCTTCTTCTTTAGCTTATTGTATGTTCCACTAGGAAATCTATCTTTCTTCTAGTGAACCATCACCTCATAACCAATTTTGAAATCATGATGTCTTCTAGATTTATTAGCATTCTCCTTATACTTTTGATTACTTTGTTCCACCTCAACTTCACTTCCTTATACAAAGAATCCATAAAATCAAAAAAATCTTCTCCTACATCACTTTTCTTTTCTTCACCAACAACATCCCTCAACTTTGATATTCCTCTAAGATGCATTCTAGTAACAATCTCACAGGGTCTTTTCTCTATACTCCTATTCACACAATTATTATATACAAACCCAACTTGTGTCAATACCAACTCACAATTATATGGTTTATCTCCAACTAAATATCTCAGTAAATTACCCAAGCTTTTATTCACAACCTTTTTCTATGCACTTGTCTGTGGATGGAATGTAGAACTAAACTTCAACTCAATACCCATCTTCTTCCAAAAAGTCCTCGAAATGTAACTAAAAAAATTATTGTCTGTGTGAGAAATAATAATTCCTAGTTAGCCATGCAATCTAACAATCTTTGTGAAGAAAATTCTAGCAACATGCTTAGCATCTAATGTTTTTTTGCATGGTATGGAATGAGTCATCTTAGAAAGTATATCTAAGAAAACAATTATATACTAATACCACTTTATTATTTTAGGTAATCCAAAAATTAAATCCTTACAGATGTCAGTCCAAGGTTTGTCATGAACAGAAATAGGTGTATACAAACTAGTATTCTAACTTACTCCTTTTGCAACTCGACAAACTCCAAAACTCTTTAAAAACTTATGAATATCCTTATAAATATGTGGCCAATAATAATTGTCCTTTAGAAAGTTCAATTTCTTATCAATTCCAAAATGTCCAGCCAATCCACCACTTTGTTTTTCCTTAATCAAATTTACCCCCATAGAACTTCTATGGATACACAACTGAATTCTTTGAACAACATACCTTGTTGAATAAAATACTCATCATAGGTACTAATGTGATCTGATAGATTTTGTGCTCTACACTCTCTACATGCCTCAAAAAATTTAGGATCAGTATCATGCAACTCTTTCATCTCATCAAAACCAAGAACTTCAACCTTCATCTCTGTCAATAAAGGACATCTTCTGATCAATGAATTAGTAACTTGGTTATAGACTCCATTTTTATGCTTAATCAAAAATGTGAAACTCTGCAAGAACTCAATCCACTTCATTTGTCTTTAATTCAATTTATGTTGACTCCATAAATACTATAAAGATTTATGATCATTGTTGCATTTTTTATGGTGTAATAAATAAATAAAAATTTGTATAACGCAAATCATATTTCTCCAAACAATAGTACAAAACTCTGGTCCTTTTATATGACAAGATTATAGGACAAATTTAACGCGGGGGAAAATGTTAAAATAGAACAATAGGTAGTGGTATAAAGATCTAAACGATGACAAGGTTGAGTAGTTGTAGTGCCTACCCTCGTTCACATCTTTATGGACATATTTTTTCTATTATTATCAAATTATGATAGACTAGTTTTAAGTTGATGGATTAGTGGTTTCCGACTATCAGACATTATGTTATGGATTCAGTGGTTATATGATGAGATCATTTAGACTTTACTTTTCATGTACACATGATGATCATTACATTGCTTTCAGTTATTGTTGATGATTAGTTAGATGGTTTATTATCTCATGTGTTTTATTATGGATACTTACCCCATACTTGCATGTGTATGGTGTGCATGTTTGTTCATATTGTATGGCATTTTTGATGTAGTTAAGGAAGGGAGTTGTAGTCACCTGCTTAGTCGAGATCTACAAGATGCACCACTTCATGCCATTGTTTGTTTAGCTTAACATTATATATATTGTATGTACATGCATGGTTTTTTTGTAGGTTGCAGGTACCAGGTATTGACTTCCCTGAATTGCTAGGATGAGCGTACCCTATTATACTATCTCAATGATAAGAGAAGGGACATACATTCTCAAGTCCAAATCCCAAACCCTTAAACCATTTTTCCTAATGAAGTAGGACAAGTATCTGGATAATTTACCCACCGAATGTGTCGGATGACATAATTAATGATTTTTAACCCTTTAGACTGATTTTGTGTGAATTTCTCTATGATGGGTTTTCATATTTTATCTTGGAGGTCTATGGTGAATTTTCTATTAATTAAGTCTTAATAAATAGATTTAATTAAAAAATTAATTATTTGAGAAAATTAATATAAAATATCATGATATTTGATATTTTGATTATAATTAATTAAATGAGAATTAATTGAGGAAAAATAATTAAATAAAAGAAAATTAGAAATTAAAATGGAAGTTATAAATATTTAAATAGAAATTATATAAAAAGTAAATTAGAGTTATAAGCTTGCATGGGAGTTAGCGCACCTTTTCATTTCTCTTATGTCAACAACATGGGGGTTAGTGCATCAATTAAGCACATGGTGTTTACAACTCTATGACTAATCTAGAAGGTTGGAAAAGACCCATGCTTAGTTGGTGACACCTTCTAGCTGTTTCTAGAAGCATTCTAGATGTTTCCTGAAAGCTCTTTATATTCAGGCATTCCTAGAAGCTTAGACACAACATTGGAGAGCAATTGGAGCATTGGAAGATTCGAGAACTCTGAAGAAAGGAGCTTGCTCTGTGGATTTTCTAAGAAAAAGCGAATTAGCATCAAAATTCGAGTAGATTCTTGTGATTTTACTTATGCTATTTCCGCATCTTGCATTCCCTATCTTCTTTGTGTCTTCCATATGTCTTCTAAGGAATTTCTTATTTTTATTGTATGCATTCTCAATATGGGTAGTTTAATTTATTTGAAAATTTTATATGCATAGATCTAAAAAGAACACGGGGCTAGGGTTTAGATTCATAATCAAACCCATTAGATTAATTATTGAAAAAAATTTGAGATCAAAGACTTATAAGAAAATTCTGAGAACTGAAATTTATATATGTTTATATTTCCAAATTAGAATACATATATGCATATATATATATAAATACAATTATATATATATATATATATATATATATATATACACACACACACACACACACACACACACACATATATACTTATATATATATATATATATATATATATATATACACACACACACACACACACACATACATATGTGTATATACATATATATATTTCATTAAAAAGTCGAATGACATATATTTCGTAGCGAGCGAATGACGCATTGCGATTTACATTGGAAGAATTTGTTTTAATAAAATGAAATATAATTATAAATTTGAATGGGCGGAGGGGATGTGTTTTCCTACCCCCGCCAGCGACAATGCCAAAGCAGACTACGGTACCATAGAGTACTTGCGGTCTGTAGTGTACCTGCAACCACAGTGTACCCTACGATCCATGGGTCATATATATATATATATATATATGTATGTATCGACAGTTATAAACTCGCCGTGTGTTGTCAAATGTTTATTAATTCGATTTTTATATAATTCATTTTATAAGTTAATAATTATATATGTATATGTATTTATATATATGTATACATATATATATATATATATATATATATATATATATATATATATATATATATATATATATATATATATATATATATATATATATGTACATACATTATTAATAATAAATAATTAATATATTAATAGATGTTTGGAATTTAAAGAGTAATTCTTTAATAACAAGTTATTTTATAATGTTGAGCAATATAGGTTCAGTATAATCTTTTAATTTGGAAAGATGAATATGAAAAGAATTTAAAATATTATTTTGGATATGATGGGGGTCATTATCATCAAAATATGTATATAAAGGACATTTAGAACATTTAGAAAATTGAATCTAACGATTTTTGGAGAGAAACTTTTATCTGTCAATACAAAAACATGGGTTAGGTAAAATGTGAAATTTCTCCACTTGATATTTAAATTGGAAAATGTAAACCGAGACTTTTGCATTTAAATTCAAGTTGAGCAAAACCAAAAAATGTGTTTGCATTGTGTATTCTTTATGCTATTGTTTTGGGTTTTCGGTTGACTAGTGCTGATGAGTTATAGGACGTCTACCAGAGGCTTGGGAGTTATGTGATTGTGATGTCATGATGATGTTTTAATCTTGATCTTTATAAACCCAACCATGGTTATGTGATGGAATGCTCTATGTATTGGATGCAATTTTTGATTGTTATAGTTAAGATTCTTATGTATGAGACACTTGACTTAACCATTTTTGAGTCATCGATCAGTTATCCTTGGTTATTTTCTAGTCACCATAATGGGACTGTAATGTGGATTTATTCTTGATGATGTCATGTTGTGACATGTTTGACTCAATCATTTTTGGATTCTTCGATCAGTATGATTGAGATATATTTTGGTTATTGAGAACCATTGAATACTTTTGATTATCAGTGATACTTCAGTTGCCAATAGAGAGTTGTTGTGGTCATGACTTTCTATTGATGCTTGCTCAAGGAGGTTTGATGCTTTTGTGCATATTTGATGATTTTATTATGGATTACCTTTTTGATTTTGAGATTTATGGTTCCATGAGCTTAGGGTAGGATATCTGCATGTAGTGTCGGGAATTTGCTTGCAATGGGGGCCGGGGCCCTAAGAGGCTGCTAGGGTAACTCATTGTAAGTTGGATTAATAAGTGATAACATTCACACCTAATACTAACTGAATGAACCTAAAAAGATAAGAGTTTTGGTTCTCACCCATGCCTTGAGTGCTTGTACAGTCTAGGATGGGAGTAGTGAGAATGCATGGTTGCGACCTTGCATTCCATAGTATGCCTTGTCAGTATGAGAGGATACTAGTGGTCGCATGAGATCAGTATGGACCCATGGAGTTTAGCTAACTGCTAGGGTAACTTGTATGTGATAAATGTGATGACACTTTCCCGCTTGCATAGTAGGTTCCTACATGTCATTGTGTGCCTCTAGGAATAGATGTCGGTTTTGTGATTGGAACCTTTGACTTAGTATACTTTTAGGATTCATGGACTTATAGAGATTTGTGCTATGTGTTCTGGATAGCCTATTTGGGACTTGAGATTATCTCGTCAGCATGGTGGGAGTGGACCACTTGGGTACCATGCGGTTGGGTGGTAGTGTATTTTCCACTCTTATCATTTGACATTCATTGAGACATCATGACTGATGCATCCTTCATGATGGTGGATATGTATCCTTTCATTGATGATTAGCATATGTTAGATGATGTTGTATTATGCTTTTATTTGCATTTTAGATTACTTTCTACATATGATGTAGTCTATGATAGGAGTGACATTCCTTCTATGCTAATACCGATGATCTCTTCGGTGATTTGGAATGTTATGCACAGAGGGATGGCTAGGGCCCACGATGGTCTAATGATGCTATTAATGGTTGGGAGGAACCGTGCACTTAGTTTATTATGTTTGATCTTTATGATAGATGTATATGTCTTCTATGATGATGTATCATGTATATCATGTGATTATCTTTACTTTGATGTATCATGGATTAGAGTAGGATGATGTACCTTATTCTACATATGTATATTCTTTTGAGCTTTTCATACCTTGTGGCATGTATAGTGGATGATTGAGCATTTGAAATGTAATGTATAAACATTGGACTTATCATTATTATTTCATGTGTACATTGTACTAGATGGATTCATGTACTTTTTTTTAGATGTAATTCAATGTTAAGGGATCTTTAAAGAATGTAACCAGTATTGTATTTTATGATGGACATTGCTATTGCTTCCGTTATGGTGCATGAGTTATATGTGGTATTTACTTTCATGTTAAAAAGAAAAAAAAATGCTACCAAACTTATTGAAATTCTAGGTTAATTTTTTGGATCCCTTGGCGGGGCATTACGATAGTCATAGACAGCTATATATATACTTTGAATTTGATGATTGTGTATAGGTAGCCAAATTTATAAATATGATAGAAATAAAGAGGCAGCGCCTCTGTTTTTCTAGTTTTATTAGTCCCGCTTATAAGTAGGTTGAGATTAAAGTTTTGATATTGTTCTTACTTATTAGCTCTTTCAATATTGCTCGTATCTATTAATTCATTCTTAGGAAATGGTGTGGACTCCTTTTATCTCATGTTCTTCAAAAATACTTTATTAAAGTGACATTTTTTCATTTAATTCTTATTTTATGATTGGTCAGTTCTAAATTTTCTAGTGATCTTTTCATTTTGCTATTGTGAAAAATGGGAAATTTTATTTACAAATATTTGAACATTTATTAACACTGCATGTAGTAGGAAACATTTGATAGGTGGTAGCTTTATATTAATTCACTTGTATTATATTATCCAAATTTTTAATTTAATTCACATAGCTGAACATTATAGACATGTGACAACCTTATAACACTTCACGTGGCTATAGTGTTTTTCCACATTTTGGATGGCAACCGTATCAATGGATCCTTGTACTTATAATATAGAATTGAACTCTTAGCTACACTTATGGAAATAACATGATTGTTTGTAGATATTCCCATTACTTATGATCAGTTCTTCATAGACTAGGCTTCACTACTGCGGCAATTCATGTACAACATTCTAAGTGAATTTGATAGTCATCTTGAGAATGGTGGTGGGGATTTTTGTAAAGGTTCCTCACAAGGAAAATTTACATTTAGTTTACATAGATTCAACCTCAAAGGAGGATTGTCATCAAATAGGAGTCCTAATAATATTGATCATTTTAAATGGAAAGAATATGAAAATGGAATTTTTTTTAAAAAAATATCACAAAGTCTAATGAGGGGTATATAGCTTTGTGGGCTTTGAATGAAGGTGATGATATGCCTTCTTTTATAGTGAATCTAAAAACCTCGGACTTACAAGTGCCAAAATGTAAAACAACATTAGTTTTTAAGAAAAGCTCTAAAACTTGTTAGTTAATCTATCATTCAGAATATGAATGTGCCTCTTATCATAAAAGTAAGGCAAAACTTGGTTTTGACGATGCCATATAGTCATACTGTTAGAGAGTTGAGAGCTATGGTTAATTAACTCAAGGGTGGTTAACCCAAATTTCTCTCCTTGATAATTCCACTACTTGCATTCTTATTCAAATCACAAAAAATACTCTATTATTGCAAGTCTTTTAGGGTTTGTCCTCATAGGAATTTAATTTTCTCTTTGTGTCCTATTTTTCCCTATCTACTACACTTCCTATATCATTAAAATAATATAAGAAATGTTTAGGAAACATATTCTTTCTATTTTAGGTTTACAGTTTTAGATTTTTGCTATGCACTTTTGCATATTTCATCTCTATATTTGGTCTTTCATTTGCAAGATAGAGATTGTTGAATATATTTGAAAATTTCAAACCTGATTTATTATAATTTTTTTGAATTGTACTTTAGTTTCTCCATAGTATTTTTGTTAAATTTGGAGCCTTTTATACACATGGTAGTTGTGTGTAATAATATTTTGCAACTATTTCCTAGATTTACAAGGGTTAAAAAATAAGGTTAGATACTTAAGGTCTTATCCTAATTTTAGCACATGTATTTACAGGGTAAGCTTATGCTTCTACTATTGTCAGTAGAATAGAACAAACATTGGAATTGTTAACATGATGATTGAAGAATATAAAAAATGAAAGGTTAAATAAAATGGATAGATAACAAAGATTAGTGCAGGCTAGGATCTCCACAACAACATAATTCATAGGGTGTGTATCCAAATAACCAAACTAAAATAATAGAAATCCTAAGACAATACTCCCCAAGAACACACAAAACTAGGAGAATTATATCGAATTTGAGAAATCCTTAATGTCTACAGATTAAATTGACACAAAACCTTCTAATAATTTTTATACAACCCTATACGGCTCTAGTTTTAGTATTTTAGGATCTCTTGTCACTAACATTGCTTCAAAAACACTTTTATATTTTGTTGTTATTTTAAATTTTTTTATTCTAGATTCATTATCTTTAATAAAAATTCTTTGAAAGTTTGAAAGTGAGGTAGAGTGTGGTCATGAGAGTTAGGATCCTAGGTTTGAATTAAAATTATAATGTAATGGTGTCCTATTCAACCACATAGATGGAATTACAACAAACATGAAATAAGCCTGAAAGCATTTGAACTCGTAGATTTATAGTAGAATAAACTTTAGGAATCCTAAACCCTAAACAAGCTTACATTTATGAAAAATATAAAATGAGTTTTTAGCATCAACAAGTAAGACATGATTTTATTTTTCCCTAATGATACAAAGGGCTCATCTCAAATTCTTAAATTGGTTTGGATTACTAACTATGGTCTCCCTATCATGCAACTTATCTAGATTAAATTATCAATAGAAAGCTTTGAGACATTAATAGAGGCTAACATATAATTATCATGCCACTTCTTCAAGAAATTTTATACTCATAAATAAAAGTATTAAACTAGAACTAACCTAGTTTTACACATTAAGGCAGGATTCAAGCTCTTTAGAGCTCTTGTTTTAATATGCATTCCCATTTATTAGTATAACGATAATATGTTTTTGATAGTTGTATAAATTAGTTTGGCTCTGATTATTTTATTGCTAGGAAGAGCTCCTAGATAAATTAAGTAAAATTAAAAACATTTCATCTAAATTATACATGCAAGAATATATAATTTGACAACAATTTTCAATTCATAGGTGATTTTTATTGAATTGTTCAGCTCTTAAATTTTTTAAAATATCACTAGTCTAAGAGGATAGACTAGGGTGTAGAAAAATTTTAATTTGATTTTATTATACTGAGAGAGACTTGAAATAATGCTTGTGGCTTACAACTCACTAATAAAAATAAAAACAATAAATGTCATTCTCCTAAAGTAGTCATTGTTCATGTGTGGTAACTATCTAGATAAAAATGAAACTACTGTCATGGAAAAAATAAATTTAAAAATTATTTAATAAGGAAAGTGATGTAGTGATAGGGTCCATCAATTATTGTTTTATTTTTCTTTCATTGTGTTTTCTAAGAAGGTTTCATTGTCAATTTTTCACATTTTGTTTAAAAAATTTGATAAAGATAGTATAGAGTGAGAGACCTAAAATTACATTAATATATTTAATTGATTGATTTGTTGAAGTATGAGATTAAATCATGAAAATAGTGATTTCTTTACAATGTATATGTATACAATTTATTGGGCTACTAGGGGAGAGGACCTAGTACTTGAACACCCTAACTTTGCACTTGTTAAAAGCTTAAGTAAAAATTTCAAATTGTTCCCAGTTTTTATAGCAGCTTGCTTGGCAAGTCGTCTACTTATAACTAAGGTTTCAAGTCCACATTACCTATTATGATGCCACATCAGCATGCTTTTTGCCAAGTTGTCCAAACCAGTCCAAAAAAAATTGAGACCGATGGTCATCCATAAAGGCTATCCATAGTTGAACAGCTAATGTGACATCACATCATTGGTTAATTTTTATAACCGAGGGTATATTTTATTCAATTTTGGGTAGTTAGCATTGTACTAACAATTTTAAAGTCATAAGTATTGGTACAATGTTGTCAAAAAAATTGGACATTAAGTCAATAAGTGTCAATATTAAGTAAACAACTCCTATCACAACTATTGGAACTCATTCAAGTAGTGGGTCCTCTCCCCTAATGTTTGAATTGAGATTGAGATGTGCAAGAAAACTTCTATAGAAATAATTAAGAGAACTAGTACCAAATGTATGTGTGATAGTGAAGTCAAGTTTACCACATTGCAACATGTTTTATTTGTAAACATTATTGTTTGAATGTTTGCTCAAATGTTAATTTGTAAATTTGTAATTCTATAATTTCCTTATTAAGTAAACAACTCCTATCACAACTATTGGAAATCGTTCCAGTAGTGGGTCCTCTCCCCTAATGTTTGAATTGAGATTCAGATGTGCAAGAAAACTTCTATAGAAATAATTGAGAGAACTAGTACCAAATGTATGTGTGATAGTGAAGTCAAGGTTACCTCATTGCAATGTGTTTTATTTGTAAACATTATTGTTTGATTGTTTTCTCAAATGTGAATTTGTAAATTTGTGTGTGATGCGTACCTTTGTGTAGTGTCAATTGAAACTTGTGATGTGAGTTGATAACATGTCCAAATGTGGGAGATTGTGTAAGTGTTCATGCTAGCATCTTCTAGTTTTCCCAAGAGGGAAACTTGGGTAGAGAGTATTTAGTGGATTCACATCAAAAGAATCCCATAGGTAAACATGAGGAAACCTTTTAAGTTATTAGATTTACTCCTAGGTTAGGTTTAGGCCTACTTTTGGCAAAACACTTCATATGCCTTGGGATAAGGACAAATTTTAACCCTTAAAGTATCATTTTTAGCCTTGAGGGGCCCCAAAAAAATAAGTTTTCTAAGATGCACGAATTTGAACCTTGGGAAAGGGGGACAACTTAGAAAGTGGAGAAAGTTTGGGGGAAGGGAATGATACACAAATTCCAACCTTGGGGATTGAACCTTGGGGAAGGGGGACATCTTAGAAAGTGGAGAAAGTTTTTGGGGAAGAGAACAATGCATAAATTTGTATCTTGGGGGAGGGAGACAACTTAGAAAGTCAAGAAAGTTCTTGGGGAAGGGAATGATGTATGAATTTGTACCTTGGGGAAGGGGGTATCTTAGAAAGTCAAGAAAGGTTTGGGGAAAGGGAATGATGCATGAATTTGTACCTTGGGGAAGGGGGTATCTTAGAAAGTCAAGAAAGGTTTAGGGGAAGGCGAACAACTCAGAAAGTGGAGAAAGTTTTGGGGGAAGGGAAGCAAGGGCTTTTCTAGGGAATTTTATAGGGTGGGAAGAGAAATCTATGTTAAATCACATCTTCCGTAGAGAGTTGGGAGATTTGGGGAAATAATTTTCAAGAAGAAGCATTCTTCTTTTGATAAAGAGGGAATTCACATATGCTATTTAGATATGGTATTTGGTTATAAGTCGAACCCTAGTTAGGGTTCTCCCCTATAGTGTAGAAAGTTTGGGGTTGGGGTTAGCTAAATATGAATATTTAATTATGGGTTGAAATGCTTTAGTAGAGTTTATTCTAGTGGTCATTATAGACAACTTGAGTAAGTTAGTAATTTTCTATTTCTTAGGGGTAAATTTTTTTTATGGACGAGTTGAAATTATGATAGTGAAACTTTTACAGCTGAAAGTAAATGGAAATTTATGAAAATTAAATGTACTTAAAAGAGAATATAGAAAGCATTTAAAATGGTGAATATTACTGGTGTAACAAGAAAGCTATTAGAATGAAATTGGGTGCAATCATATTATGAAAAGAATGACAATAATTCTAGAACATAAGAGTAATTTAATTAAGATTTAACAACACTTCATTTAATCTTTTTATAATTTTTTTAAATAAGAAATTTAATTATGCAAATAAGTGACTTCAAGCTATTTCTTTAAAAGCTCCTTTCAAATAAATTTAAATGAAAGAGATATTTAGTGAGATTTAAAATATAACCTTTACCTAATAGACTAGATAGGTATGCAATGACGCCCTTGTCTCATCCCTGTTATTATTATTTTTTCCAATACACGCTTTCAATATTGACTCAATCATAGAGCTTGCCTAAGCAGTCATAGCGTCATTAAAATCCTATTGAAAATGGTCATATCATTGGCAATTTTTTTGGAGTCATTATAGTTATTGCCTTTCATGTTCATTGACCTATTTAGGAGAGGTAGTTGTCGCTATATGCTTAATGTATAACAATCCATGAACAAATGTTCAGAGAACCTACACTTCAATAAAAACATTCTCTTCATTTGTGAATGAAGATAATAATATGAATATCTCAAATATTGATTTTAATAAAAAAGGAAATTTGAAAATCATCACCAAGTGATAGTTTCACAAAGATCCAGAGGAAGAAAAGAGCCATTTTCTGAAAACTATCAAGCTCACTCATCATTAGGACCATTGCAGATAACAAATTTTTTTATTTTTTTTGGGGTAGAAAACCAAGTAATAGTTTTATTTTTTCAAAACTGATATACCACTACTTGTAGGAGTTCCACTACAACATAGCCTTGTTTAAATATTATTCAATATTCTTGTTTATTTTCTTATCTGTTATTTAGAAGCTTCTACAAATGTTTGGAAAAAAGGCAATTCAATGATATTGTAACTCCTGAACCCTGCTTTGTATAACAGGTCTTTAAATTCATCTTTTGTTCTTTCTTTTCCACTTACTGAAAGAGCCATCATTAACATATCATACAAGAGTCTCACTTGTCTTTTGAACCCTTCTCTTTTAATCACTTGATCAACAATTAATACCTTCCCATCTTCTGGAACAGCCTCATAACTCTTCGTTAAGATTTTCAGATAGAATTCATCATCCTAGTCATGCAAAACCCTTTATATGTACAACAAAAAAAGAATTCTAAAATATTCTTAGTTAAAACAATATATAAAATTTCATTCAAACAATATGTAGTTTTCTTTTAAAGTTACTTTCATAAGAACTGCATTTGCCGATAGAATTTTCTCAAACATATTACCTTCCACATGCTTCACCCCTGAAAACAATTCAAATCTTCATGATGAAGAATGATACTATAGTTTTACTCCTATTGAACTTCATGATAACATTAGCCACATTAATAAATAGAGATTAGGAGTTCTGATAGGAGTAAAACTATAGTATCAATATAGATTAATGATGCCTTCTGTATTGAAGATTTATGATGGGTTTAAGAGCTTCAAGAGTGTGGTGGACGTTGGAGGAGGACTGGGTCCTGCAATATCTACCATTATTAACCAATATCCTCATATTCATGGCATTAATTTCGACCTTCCTCATGTTATAAGAATGGTAGCTCCAATAGAAGGTGTATGAGCTATAGGAATAGAAAATTTGGAATACTTTTCCTATTTTTTGTTCCGTCTGTATTGGAATAGGGAATAGGAATACATATTCTCGTTTTGCCTCTAAATTGAACATATACCCATTCCAAAAAATAACTGTTATTATAATAGCCATTCCTATTTCCAATATAGCAGTTAACTTACTACTTCTAAATTTAAATTTTTCTCAGTATATTATATTTATGGATGGCTAATCTCTATAAGTTATCATGGAGAACTATAGTTTATGGATGGCTAATCTATATAACGTCCACCACACTCTTGAAGCTCTTAAACCCATCATAAACCTTCAGCACAGAAGCCATCACAGAGCCTGCCTGAACAGTCATGGCCTCGTTCAAGATCCTGCTTGTTTCAAGATTATGGCTGGCGTACTCAAAAATGTTCATGCCATGGGCTTTGGTGAATGCCTGGCAACCATCTATGACAGAATCATGAAGATGCTGATAAGCATCTGTCATAGATTTTAGATTAATGAACAACAGACTTGGCGCACAGGATTGTTGGACCTCATCATTATTTTCCAACAATCTAGAGAGGCTTGTTGGGCCATATTGTAGTCTCCTCAGTAAAGACACCAATGGAAGCAAGAAGCCTCATGACTCTAGAGAGATAGCCTCTGTGGGCAGGTTTTTTTGTAGAGGCAGAAATATGGGAAGCAATTTCCTCTACAGTTATGTGGTTTTCACTACCATGAGTGGCAATAATGTTAGGAATGTTAAGCATGACAGCAGCTTGAAGAGCCATGGGCTTGGCCGATGAAAGAAATATTTCATAGAGCTTGAGATGGGCTTCCATGGAAGACTCTGAGGAAGCCATTTGTGTCTGATCAATTACAAGCGTGTCAATTTATAGAGAAATAATTGATACCGGGAAGGGAAGAGCCATGGGAAAAAAAAGGATTTCACTATTTGGCATATACACTAGCAAACCAAATCAGGATCTTTCATATAAATGTCCTCACACTACCAAACGAAATGGGAATCTAACGTATCGTTGAAATTTTTTGATGAATACTCTTTTTCAATTAATAAAGTTTATTAAAATTACAATTCACAAAAAATTGTTGAAATTTAAGAATTAAATATTTCTTAAATATTACTGACCTGCTCCGCTGAATAAAATGGGTGGTAACACGTGAGTTGTGCAGTCAAATGCAGTAAAATTGTTGAAATGAGAATCCAACGTATCGTTGAAATTTGAGGATTAAATATTTCTTAAATATTGCTGACCTGCTCCGCTGAATAAAATGGGTGGTAGCACGTGAGTTGTGCAGTCAAATGCACGTTGCTTTATCATGTTTCAAAATATCAGAAGCTTTTCGCCGATAGGTTTTTCACTTCGGCCGGAGCCCAAGGTCTTGAATTTGACGGTCACCCCTGCATGTCATATGAATTTTTTATGAAGTTCATTTTAGTGTCTTTCATTTTACATTTTAAGAAAAATACTGATTGCCAATTTTTTAATATGAATAATTTACTTTTAAATTTAAATAAGTTTCAATATAATTTCTAATATATTAAATATAAAAAATATCTTGAAAAGTAAAGCATCTAATATTCTAATTTAGAAGGAAAAAATTCATTTAAAATTAGAAATATATACTAATAAAAAAATTAATCAAAGGTAAAGAACTCTTCTTGACTTTATGTTCTTCCATATATTATATATTTCATTCCAATTTACATCATTTATGTCGCATCTATATAGTGATAATCTCGTTAATGCATCTAGTGTATCCAAACTTAGATATAACTTTTAGACATCTTTGATGATTTTCTTTTTTTGAAAATCATTTTCACAATCAACAGTACTTGTTAGATTAGTAAGCACAATTTGTGAAGGTTAGTAATCAATGGTTGATGACCCTAAGTGGTATATGATTTGTCAACTACCCCATGCACTAGAGTACTGTGTCATTGCATTATCCTTACTGCTGATCAAAAAAAGAATGAAGAACAACTTAGTTATGATGGTGGTGTTGAAGATGTTGGATTTAATATGGTTGAGTCATATTATGATGATGATTCTAAATGTAACGATAATGATAGTGACGTTCATGATAGAAAACAATTCCATAGTACAGTACATTAGTAAATTTTCTCAGATGAGGAGGATGAGGATGACACAACTTGTAATATGATGTCATCAAAGAATGAAGTAATCTTAAGGATGCCTAATAAAGAAGAAATTGATCAGATCACTGCAGACATGGTTGCTCAAGTGCAGACAAAAGGAATGATACACAAGGCTAAAGGAAACAATATGTTTTTTTTTTTATCAAGAAGACTGGTCCAAAGAAAATAGAGATCAATGAGCCAAATGATAAGAGAAATATCAATGTTAAAACTATTAATTAAAAATGGGAAGCCAAGAAAGAAGATATCACAAAAGGTGTTAAAGTTCAGAATAATGACAATAAGGAAGAAAAGGGATCACTAGTGATCACCACTATGAGTGAGAAATAGAAAAATCAAAACAATCCAAGTTTGTTTGACAAGAAAAAGGAGATAAAAGGTGTATCAATTGATAATTCTACTACTCCTATTGATATGTTGTCATTGTTGTCAGAAATCATAATAAAAGTTCCTTTGTCAGAGTTGCTAAGAATCCCTAAGCATAACAATGAAGCCATATCATGGGCCAAGGGTGTAGATAATAAGATTAATTATGATTGTAATGCCAATCAAGTCCCTAATGGGCGTAAGAAGAAATTAGAAACTAAAGTTGTCGTGTCACAAATTACGCTTATGTATTTAGATGATTCTATAAATTAGTTTCTAGGAAGTGTGGATCCTTTCTTCCTAAGTATTATTTCTAGTGGAAAAACTTTGAAGAATTGTATGATTGACTCTAGAACATCTAATATAGTAATGCCTTTTGAAGTAATAAAGAGTTAGGACTCAAAGTAGATACTCCTCAGGATAGGTGTTGTGCTATGGATAAAAGAGAAGTTACAATCATAAGGAAAATAAATGCAATGCCTTATAATTACTTGCTTATCCTAAAGAGGAACAAACCATGAGTGTGCTAGTTTTATATATCCCACCCCAATATGGCATGTTGTTGTCTAGCAAATGGAGTACATCAATGGAGTACATCAATCGGGGGAAGTCTGCAATGTGATCTTTCATATACAACATTTTAAATTGATCACAAGTTGGTAAAGATCAATAGAGAGCCTAAAAGTATCTACATGATTGAGCAAGAAATTGAAGATGTTATGAAATGCTTTTGTAGACATTGATGTAATGTCTTTTAGAGCTGAAGTTTTGGTACTGAATAAAGATAAAATTAAGGCACCCATTGCAAAGGAAGCTAAGTCAGAATAAAAAAAAGGATGACTTATGGGTGATGTATTTTGATGAAGCCTACTGTAAAGAAGGATTAGGAGTAGGTATTCTTTTAATTTTTCCTGATGGCCATACTTATAAGTTCTCATTTACTTTGAACTTTCCATTTACAAATAACATAGTACAATATAAGCCCTTACTATTACAATTGAGGATAGCTCATAAGAATCGTATAAGATGTTTTCATGTGATAGGAGACTCAGAATTGATTGTTTCTCAAGTAAGGAAAGGTGTATATTTATAAGAATAAAAGGCTAAAGCAATATAGAAATGTTGTTTGGGACATGATAGAGATTTTTTATGCCTTTGGAATCACATGGAAGGATAGAAATAATAATAAGATGGAAGATCAGTTGGCAACTATTACTATTAAGCTCGATGATATAACCTTTGTTAGTCTGTCAAAAGTAGAGGTATAAACCAAACCCTTAGTCCCTGACAATATCCAAAATTGAAAAGTCCTTAAAGAAGATAAAGATATAATAAAATTTCTAAATTTGAAAGACCAATTTTGGGGGTAGGAGATTAATTATGCAGCTATTATAGAAACCATAGATTGTAGGGGTGTTATTTTGGGTAAAGAGGTTCTTTAGTTAAAAACAAATAATATTCGTAAGGGTCTAGTTGTGTTAGAAACTATTTTTGATAATCACAATAGATTCAAGACAAGCGAAAAAGAGCATGATGCAAAGGATTTAGAAGAGTTAAACCTTGGAACCATAGAAACACCTAAGAAGGTGTATATAGGGAAAAAAATAGTTCCTAAAATATAGAAAACTTTGATTGTATTATTGAAAAAATATAGACATGTGTTTGCTAGGTTGTATCATGACTTGAAGGCCTACAGAGAGGATCTCTTTCAACATGAAGTTTGATTGAAAGAAGGAGGAAAAATTTTCAAAAAAAATAGAGGCCTATTAACCTAACCTTGGAAACCAAAAATGCAAGAAGAATTAGTTAAGGTAAGCAATGTTAGAATTATTAAGCCTATTAGGTATTCTTCTTGGGTGTCAAATTTAGTTCCTATGAGGAAGAAGAATGGTGATATCATACTATATGTTCATTTAAAAAATTTGAACATATCATAATTAAAGGATAATTATGGATTGCCAAACATGGAGGCCATGTTGTAGAGAGTTACTAGACTAGAGCTGATGTCCATGATGGATGACTTCTCACAATATAACTAGGTAGTTATAAAATAATTAGAACAATACAAAATAACATTTATAACACCTTGGGGAACTTATGTCTATAGAAGAATTCTATTTGGTTTAACTAATGTTTGATCCACTTTTTAGAGAGCCATGGATATGGCCTTTTTTGATGTTATTGATAAATTCTTAATGGTATATTAGGATGACCTAATAGCATACTCAAAAGATGAGAATGATCTCTGCATGCACCTTGAAATGGTATTGATCAAAGCTTTAAAATTAGTAATCTCTTTGAATGCTAGGAAGTGTGCATTTTATGTCACTGAGGGTAAATTATTAGGTCACTTGGTTTGAAAGGAATGAGTCATAATACATCCTGAGATAGTTGAAGCTATAGATAAAATTCAAAAGCCAAAAAATGTAAAGGCTATTCAGGCACTCTTTGGGCAAATAAACTTTCTTAGAAGATTTGTCACAAATTTTGCTAAGATAAGTAGACCCATTTCTAATATGCCAAAGAAAGGTTCAAAGATCAAATGGGATGAAGAACCAAGCATGAAATTTCATGAGAGAAAGAAAGAAAACAAAGATTATCCTACTTTGAGAGCCCCTAACTATTCTAAGCCCATGCACATATTCTCTTTTGCCTCATTCCATACTATTGTAGTAGTTTTATTACAGAAGAATGATGATGGATATGAGTAGCGCATAGCATTTTTTGTAATTGTTTGAAAGCTGCAAAATTAAAATATGACATAAATTAGAAGTAGGGTTATGCATTGGTCAAGGCAGTAAAATCACTTAGATGCTACTTGATGGGAGATACTATAATTGCATTTGTTCCAAGTGCTATAGTAAAAGATATCTTCTCACAAAAAGAGATTTTAGGAAGGAGATGAAGGTAGATAAATAGAATCCAAGAATTTAATATTGATATCTAATTCACCAAGTTGATTAGAGGTCAAGACCTTGCCAAGCTGATGGAAGAGGCTAACCTTAAAGAAAATTGAATTAATTAACTTGATGATGGCTGTAGGAGTAATTCATGTGATATGGACACTTCTAACTAGTACAAGGGTATAGTCTTCTACCTACACCATATGAAAGCTCCATTAGGACTTACTGATAATCAGAAGAGGGATCTAAAGTTGTAGGCCATCATATATGTCATTGTGAGAGGTACATAGTGGTGGAGAGATGTGGAAGGCATTCTCCTAAAATGTATAAATAAAGAAGAATCAAAGAAAATCTTAAGTGACATGCATTAAGGAGTGTGTGGGGGTCATTGTATGGTGAAAGAAACCATCCACAATGTCCTTGGGTCTTACTTCTAGTGGCCTACATTGTTTAGGAATGCACAGGAACTAGTAAAAAGTTGTCATGCCTATTAGAGATTTAGTGGGAAAATGAAATTTTTTGGGGATCTTCCATTGAGTCCAATGGAGGTGCAAGAACCTTTTCAGTAGTGGGTATTAATTTCATTGGTGAAATCTCAAATAAGTCCAGTAGAGGGAATTCTTGGATTTTGGTTGCCACTAATTACTTCACAAAATGGATAGAAGCTATTCCTACTAGGAATGGAACAAGTAAGGTGATAATAAATTTCATATTGACTAATATCATTATCATATCTGGGTGCCCATAAAAAATTGTCATTGATAATGCCATGTGTTTTAGATTAGAGGAATGCAAAAGTTTTTGCAAGAAATATGGTATTAATAGATCTACATCATCACCTTATCATCCCTAGGAAGATGGTTAGTCTAAATCTAACAATAAAAATTTTCTGAAGAGTATCAAGAGGATTTTAGGAGAGAACAAGAAAGCCTGAGATTCTAAGTTTCCTCTAGCACTATGGGCAAATAGGGTTTCAGTAAATAAATCATAGGTTGTGCCCCATTTGATTTAGTGTAAGGGATCTAGGCAAGGTTGCCTCAAAAAAAACATGAATGAGATGTATAGGTTCATCCAAGTTTATGATGAAGATATTTTTGATGAGATACAAGTAAGAATGGATGATATCTTATAGTTGGATGTGTTGGAACTCAAAATTGCATTCTCGATGTGAGTAGCATTTTAAGCTTGAGTCATTTTGAGCCCATATAAGCACATTCAATACATGTGAAACCTGTCCTTCCTTTTGAGGCCTAAGAGGTGTTTTATATTTCTAACACATTGCATTCACTATATCCATGTGTACCATAATGATAAATTGTCATTCTGAGTCATTCCATGAAGTTTCATTTTTAGTAATGTTCAGATGTACATATTTTCTCAAGTGTCAAACAAGGACAGAAAGCCTAGTTTCCAATTAAATAAGATATTACACCCAGTAATGTTTAATGACTTGCTGCTTTGGGTGTGTTTAGAAGGGATATCAAAGAAACTGTTTTTCTATTTTTAAGTCATTTCACTATATTTTGACTAGGTTTTGAATCCCTCAAACACGGTTGTTTACTGTTGTCATGTTGATGTCAACTATTTAGAATTCTCGGAGGCCCTATTTGACTTATTGGAACTTGGACCCAATTGACCAAAATGAGAAAATTCCTTTTGCATTGTATTTTAAAGGTCAGAGACATGCAATTTTTCATTTTTTAGATTATGACAAATCCACTTGACTGGTTTACAAGCATGATTGCAAATGCAATTTATGTTTATGATGTTAAATTAGTGTCAAAAAATGCATATTGATCTGTACCCTTATTCGAGATTTTATAACTTTAAATCTATGATTATCAAAACCAAGTGGATTGTACCATTTTTTTAAACTCTAAAAATATTTTAAGTGTGTTAGTTTTCAAGTCTTGACCAATCTATTTGTACACTTTCCTAAGTCTATTTCATTTATGAAAATCACTTTTCTGCCTATGTTCCCAATCTTGCAATTCTTAGTACCCCACTTTGACCACTTTCCAAATGCACCATATTATTTTTCATGATCCCTAATCATAGATTTACACTCTCCTTGTAATAGCGAACTAATGCTCCAATTTTCAAGCCCTCAAGTATTAGTTTGACCTATTTCTGAATCCAAAGCCAAAAGCATTTTCTTGTTTTTTGACATGTTTGCTTATAGGCAGTTTCATGAAGGTAACTTCAATGGTGAGTATCTTTTGATTGAGTGACCATCATGAAATGAGATTTGATAGGGTTTAAGGATACAAAACAACAAACCAGCATGTCAACTTTCAGAGCCCAGTAGTCAGTTTTCATCAATTTTTAAAGCCAATCAGAGGACCCCTTGGCACAAAATTTGCAGTTTGCATGAAAGGTTAAAAATGAGTTTTAAGTGTTGAATCGGTGATGCAAATTAATTTTAGTCAATGAATTAAGATCATTGGATCCATCTGACATTTCAGGTGTTTTAGTTCAAACTTTTTTTATATGAATCCACTTTGGGACCTAACTAATCCCATTAGGCTAATAGAAACACATGTGTGTGTTATTGTGGAAGCTCTTAATTTTATGATTAATGAAACATTTCTAATTCAAGATAAAAAAAAGGAGAATTTACTTATGGAAACTTTTAGTAGATGCAATATTTTAAGACATCTGAATACTTTATTCAAACATCTAGAAGATGTATCATTTGTCAAGATAGCTCAGTGTCATTGGTTGATTGTTCATGACATAGTCCAAGCAAGAGGAAATAGGATGTTATAGGAAAATAGAGTCATAGACCTTGACACCTTTTCTGAATGAATGAAGATGAAGATAAACTTTAGATTGTCTTGTTCATTTTATGTGATTTCCTTCAAACATTGCAATAAAACAAAAATAAAATCAAAACATTGTGATCAATGGGATCCTTTTTCATTTTCACCTAGAATAAGAATGTCATCTCATCAAATATTGACATTCATTCCATCTTTTTTGTTTCCAAGTTCTATGCTCTTAATTTTAATTGAATTATATTCATTTCATTTGTACCAAACCTATAATTGGATACTAGGTATGAATAGAAGACATAGACAACAAAAGAAGCTTGCAAGTCAAGATATGGGCATGCCATTTTGATGAATTCTATAATCTAGAGTAAAATACTATATCATATACAAGGATTTGTAGTGAATGATACGAGCAATTTCCAAAGACGTCCACAGAGCAACTTGGAGCAAAGAGCCAAGTTAGAAAATTTTTCACTATGACCATGCAACCATAACCTCCTCCATTACAAAGCTTGCTATGTAGAGAGAAAATGAAGCCTTTTCTTGGCATCAAACAATTGAGAAATGTGTAAGAAACCTATTATCTTCCACTACATGAGCTTCTTGCCGAAAATTAGGTGATTGAATATCATGTTAGAGATTTTTTTCCGCCACTCTATTCCCCCATCCATTCATGTTGAATGTGCATTTCAAAAGGGAAACATGCCATGAAGTTTTGTTTTTAAGAAAGGGGACATGAGTAGATGAAATTGTCAATGTGGGGAGCTCCATAAAATAAGCACTTGGTTACTGTTGATGCAAAAGGGGTTAATGCAATTTGAAGACATCATAGAAAATCGAAGTTTGATGCCAATGAAGGAGTAAATTAGACATAAGTGATTTTGATCATCATTGGAAGAAGAGGATTCTTCATGAGAGTTATAGATAAATTGCATTCTAGGCCTGAAGTGGAATTCCTCAACTTAGTGTATACGTCGATGATATTTGCACCATCACTTTTGTGCCAATGATCAATCAAAATGCTTCTAATTTTGTTTTTAGCCCGCTCTTCTCACTTATACACAATGAACTATATTCCTTTCTAGGAGGTGAAATCATTATTTTAAGACTGTAGATGGTTTCCCTCAGTCACTTAGATTTTAAAAGAGAAGTGTGGATGAGTAAAAGCCTATAGAAGCCACAAGCAATAAAGGATAATGAAAAACTCATTATCCCTCATTGATTAGACAAGTATCTTTTCTATTATTTAAAAGCTACAATGCACAAACACATAGCACAGCTAAAAGATACCAAGGATTTTGAAGTCGTGGCCTCACGTGGGGACCCACAAATGGATGACTAGCTCGCAGTTAAGACCATAAATTTGATAGGCAACTAAAGATGAGAAAAGTAGGAGGAGGATGTCATTAATTACACATGGGTTGCAAATGTGCCATTGCAATGGTAATTTCATGATTAGTGGAAATGGTCAGATGGTGTGAAATAATTCATAGACCATTAGGTGCATAGTCATGGAATAAAATGCTAAGTTTAGAAAATGGCCCCGAGGATGCAAAATATGGTATTTTGAGGCTTTGTATGGCTTAACCACAGCTAAGGGATCAGGGTCCTAGCATTGCAAAGATGTGTGTCGCATGATTTCTTAGGTTAAGCTATGATAAGGGTTAAGCTGGTGTACTTGCAAAATTGTAACATGTGGCAGGGTGTTCTAGTGAGGTAGTGAAGTGGTAGCTATGATAGAGCAGCTCCGATAAATCAATGATAGGGGCAATTGCCAAAGACGCCCATGGTGCAACTTGGAGCAAAGAGCCAAGTGAGAAAATGTTGCACTATGACCACACAACCATAACCTCCTCCATTACAAATATTTCTATGTAGATAGAAAATGAAGCCTTTTCTTGACATCAAGTAATTAGAAATTGCGTAAGAAACCTGTTATCTTCCACTACATGAGCTTCTTGCCAAAAATTAGGTGATTGAATGTTGAGTTAGAGATTCCCCCCCCCACTCTATTCCCCCATCCATTCATTTTGAATGTACATTTCAAAAGGGAAATGTACCATGAAGTTTTGTTTCTGAAAAAGGGGACACGAGTAGATGAAATTGCCAATGTGGGGAGCTCCATAAAATAAGCACTTGATTACTATTGATGCAAAAGGGGTTAATGCAATTTTAAGACTTCATAGCAAAATTAAGGTTTGATGCCACCAAAGGAGTAAATCATACATATGGTATTGGATGTGTTGTAAATCATTGCCACCTATTTGACAATTAAAATAGATGAAATAAGAATCATTTGATTTGAACCATGCTTCTCCCATAACCAATTTTGATCATCATTGGAAGAAGAGAATTCTTAATGAGAGTTATAGATAAATTGCATTCTAGGCTTAAAGTGGAATTCCTCAACTTAGTGTATATGTCAATGATCTTTACATCATCGCTTTTGAGGTAGTGATCAATAAAAATGCTTCCAATTTTGTTTATAGCCCACTCTACTCACTTATATGCAATGAACTATCTTCCTTTCTAGGAGGTGAAATCATTGCTTTAAGGTTGTAGATGGTTTCACTCAGTCACTTAGATTTCAAAAGAGAAGTGTGGATGAGTAAAAACCTATAGAAGCCACAAGAAACAAAGAATAATGCAAAACTCATTATCCCACATTGGCCAGACAAGTCTCTTTTCTATTATTTAAAAACCTCAGCACACAAATACACAGCACAGCTAAAAGATACCAATTATTTTAAAGTCCCATGCCTTGCATGGGGGCCCACAAGTGGATGACTAGTTGGTGGTTAAGACCATAAATTTGATAAGCAACCATAGATGAGAAAAGTAGGAGGATGATGTCATCAGTTACACATGGATTATAGGAGTGCCATTGCAATGGTAACCATGCAATTAGTGGGAATGGTTAGATGGCATGAAATAGTTCATAAACCATCAGGTGCATAGTTGTGGCATAAAATGCTTAGTTCATAAAATGGCCCCAAGGATGAAAAATATGGTATTTTGAGGCTTCGCATGGCTTAACCGTGGTTAAGGGATAAGGGTTTTGACATTACAAAGATGTGTGTCGCACGATTGCTTAGGTTAAGCTATGATTAAGGGTTAAGCTAGTGTACTTCCAAAATTGCGACATGTGGTAGGATGCTCTAGTGAGGTAGTGAGGTGGTAGCTATGATAGAGAAGCTTCGATAAATCACACAATTCTACATGGCGCCTACATGGTAGTCAACTAGGAGGGTTGACCTAGAGTTAGAAAAAAGGAAAATTTATGAAATTCAAAAAAAAAAAGTTTTATCATTTTTCCTTAAAAAATTTAATGTTTAATCCATAGGTTGAAAAGTTTAAATATTTTAATGCTTTTCTATAGTTTTTATTATAGATTATTTTATATCTTTCAAATTTTTATGTTTGAACAGTGAAATGGGGACTAAAACTTCAAATGCATGCTAGACAGGTAGTTTTCATCCAATATGCATAGTGAAACATACCATTGGAACCAAGAGAAGAGAGCTATCTAGATATGGAGTTAGAAAATGCATGGGTATCCACTAGTATCCATAAGAAGATTTGTAAAATGGGGGGTATTCTCAGCAGAAGGAGCAATTTTCATGATTGAGCATCAAATTCAATTAGAAGAGTAGACGTGAAGTTTTTTCACTCCAGATTTAGAGGAAAATTTTTCTGAGAACTGTTTGTTGCCTCTAGAGTCATTTTGGTGAGTGTTTTTCCCCTTGTCTTAAAATCAGACATGGCATCTTTTTAGTTACAGGTTCCATCATTCTGAAGATATATTCAAGGAATTTTTTAGTAGCAAGGAAAAGATCTAATTTATAGTTATAGGAAGAAGGTAGAGAGAAGTTCTACATCAACAAGTGGAGGTTTCCCATGTGGAAAAATGACAGCATCTAATTTGATCTAGGAATTCTTCTTGTCTTTATATTCTCTTCTCTTCTCTTTCTTTAGGATTCTAGTTTTTTGTTAAAAAATTCTTTCAACTATTGTCAGACCATAGGTTGGTTCCAGTTCTTAGACATTTTTCACTATTGTGATACCACAAGGACGGTTCTAGTTAGGTTGAAATTTCTATCATGAATATGATTCCATCATTCTTTAGGATTTCTCTTGCAATGAACAACAAGTAATGAGTATAGATAGTTCTAGTTTACTTAGCAAATTTAAAAGTCTTTTTCATGCTTCCTTTATGTATTTGTTTCAAGGAAATGAATAAAAGTGCAGAAAAAAGTTAATATTATTTTTGAATCTTGTCACTTATTTGTGATGTTTGTGATCTTTTGTGTTTTGTGCACAAAGAGCACAAAGCTCATTTGCAATCAGTTTTAGGTTGTACATTTGGTATGTTTTTCTTATGATTCAAGGAGACATGTAAATCCTTGATTTACCATAATGAGGCTGTAGATTTAATGAAGGGATAAGTTTAGTATGAGATTAAAAAAGATGTAGATGTTTGATTACAAGGTGAATGGGTAGATCAAGAAATCCTGATATATGAAATGTGTCAATGATTTCCAAGGATGTATGTGAGTGATTTGTGGAATTGCCCAATAAAGAAGGCACTGATCAACTACAAGATCAAAGTGTTGTGTTGTTCATGTCTTGGTTATGTTGAAATCAAATTATAAATCCAAATCTTTTTCCATTTCTATTTAGGAGCTGAAAAGAGTTGCCCACACTTAGCTTGTCAAATTCATTTGTTGTGTCACTAGCTATTTTATATCCACAATTGTTTGTATATGTGTTCGAAGATTAAGGGTATTATATGCTTTGATAAATTCAAGTGTATGCTTTAGCATTGGTACCATATGAATGAATGTAAGGTACACTCACCTAGGCTTTATAAAGCGTGAAGTAGAAGAAGGGTTTAGCCTTATAGTTTGCCTTGGTGTTTGAATGGGTATGTTGTAGATGGAAGTTAGCTGCCCCTAGATGTATTCTATTTTCATCATTGAGTTTTTTAAACATGACATTTTAAAACATCAAAAAGATAAAATACGGAAGGATGCTAATGCATAGAATGCAATGTTACAAGCACAAATGAAGTATTTGTATGACAAGAGAGCATTAGATATTAAGTTTTATCTTGAAGATATAGTATTGTTATGAAATGCTAGATTGGAAGAAAAAGTCAAACATTGTAAGTTTGATCCCATATAGTTAGGCACATATCTCATTCATGAGAATCGGGGGTAAGAATGTTATTTCACCAAGGAACTATTAAGAAACATTCTTGAATTGCTAGTTCATGGACAATTCTTGAAGAAATAATTATGTTGAAAGTATTTATCTCCACAAATAGTAAATTAGGTCTATAAATTGTGTAAATTTTGTGCATATGTTTGCCCCTTTGTATATATTAGTTTTTTAAGTTGTGTGTGCATTGCTCTCTCAAATTTCTCAAATTTGATGTCATGTATGTGGTCTACTTAACCCATAAATTATGAATTCTTGTGTAGATACAAGTTATCCATCATTCCCAAACAAAGCCACTGATGGCCTAAATTTTCACCTAGCGAAAAAATTGTGACATTTTGTAAAAATTAGGAAGAATTTTTTCTTCTATTTCTTAGGGTTTCTAATTTTTTTTTTTTCCCTCATGAAAAACCTCCAGGGAAATAAGCATTTCTTGTATTTTGTTGAAATGTTCATAAAATTGACATGCATTTTTGAGTAGGGATATATTAAAAACCTTGGTTATATGTTGATATCCCTAAGTGTTTTTAGTCTTTTGTCACTTCATATTTAATGCTCTTAAGTATTTTAATTTGTGATGTTGCAAATGTCTTTTAAGCACAACATTGCTTCTTTGTGATCACTGACCATTTTGAAGGTACGGGGATGTAAAATAGCCATCAACATAGTCAGTACAGATTTGCAACTATTAATGTTAAATGAAAGGTTTAAGTTGTGAATAGGCAATAATTTTTTAATCACAAGGTCGTAGGCAATATTAAGCTTAAGGAAAGTAGGGTTGCATAGCAACGATTAAAATACATGCAGTCAATGAAGAAATAGGGTCCAAGTGGCATGTTCTTATTGGTTGTAGATATTGTTTTTGATAGAAGACCATCATCTTCTCAGTGTTTTTTTATTTTTTTTGATCAATAGTTGTTGCTTTCCCACATTTTTAAGTTGTATGATGTTTAACCAAAGCTGGAAAGTGAAAAAGAGACAAATGTGTTTGTGGGACCAAAGTAAAGGTGGCAACATCAATTAAGTTTTTAGGATATTGCATCATCTCGAATGGTTAGGGGAAACCTAGAGTTATGGTTGCAAAGCAATGAATTGCTTTGATCACCTCTTCGTAAGGTTAAGTGCTGAGTTAAGGATTTAAGTTGCAAGGTTGTGATGGAAGGAAAAATTTAATCTTAAAAGGTTATCGCAACATTGCATGTAAATGGGCATTGAAGATATTTCAAGTTGCAAAGCAATGATGAACGAGGAAACAATCAAGATAACATGCATTGCAGCATTGGATGGTTAATCTAGAAGGAAAGGATTTAAGTTATGAAACTGTGAAGGATATTTGATAGTTAAAGGAAATGGTCATCATACCATCGAAATGGCTTAAACTAAAGTGAATGATAATTTATGAGTGAAAATGAATTAGGATAGTTAAAATCTAAGAAATTGCAACATCACATGGAGTTAAGGTCAACTTGTGGTTAGATATGCAAAGTAGAAAAATGCTTTGATCGCATCTTCATGGGGTTTGAGTTGTGGTTAAGATTTGAGGTTGCAAGACTATGAAGAAGCAAAATGTTAAGGTTGAAGTAGTTACCACAATATTGTAGATGGTAACACAATTAAGAAAGTTTAGGTTGTGAATAAGAAATTAAGAATTATGCCATTAAAATTTAAACCATTGCATCTTCATAAGAGATTATGATTGACTAAAGTTCAAAGAAACCAAGTTGCAAAGTAAAGTAGTGGTTAATCGAAATAATGATTGCATCATCACATAGTTAAATAAGGCTTTGTGTCTAGCAGTTGCAAAAAGGTGAACAATGAATAGCTTAGGCATCACACCATCACATGTATAAAAAGTATAAGGTTCTAAACTACTAAAAAGATGTGAAATGGTAAAATTGATGCTACTCACTTGGTCGCAATAGTTAGTGAATGGAAGTAATAAACAATTGTGAAGTAGTGATAAAGCATAAAAAGAAGTGATCACAATTTTTCAATCCCATATAGTTAATGAAGAAATAAAGTTGCAAAAAAATGAACACGAGAAAGTGCAATGTCACAACCTAGACATAGAAGTTAAGGAAAAGGGAAGCAAAGTTGTCAAAAAATAGAAATAACCCTCTTCAAATGGTTGTAGTTGAGGATAAAGAAAGGAGGAAAACCATAGCAAAGAAGTGACATGGAGGTCATCACATGATCACTACTCTCCATTTTAAAAGCATAAAACATTTTTCAACCACCATGCCTAAGCTAGAAGAAAAACTATGATTTGGATGCATGGATAATTGAAAAAGTAAAAATTTTGCTAGGATTTCAAGCATGCTAGTTTTAAAGACATCAATTCCATGCTCCACTTTGCTAAGATAGATAAATTCTAAGAAGTACATAGATATTTACTACAAGTTGCATGATTATTTGAGTTTTTAGAGAATAGACAAAGTTGTAGAGTGAATTCAAGAAAATTTATAACATCCAACAGTTAGAATTGTTAAGATTATTTTCAAAGATGGAGGAAAGAGAAGGAGAATGGATAACAAAAGTTGTAATTGAAGAATCTTCTTCAAAAGTGAAAAGCCCCAGCCCATTCATGGATGAATGGATGTAGATTTTACCAGGTTCCTCAAATGCACAAGATGCAAATGACCATCCCTTCAAGGATCCTTATGTATTCTACAGAGATGCAAAAGTGTCTGATAGGAATGAAAATGAATTATTCTTGTATTTTTACAAGAATAGGACATAGAAATTTCCAATATGCAACCCTTGGACCAGGACCTTGAGAAAGCTGATCATGCTAGAGGTTTATGTGGATATTGAGCTAGTGAAGGTGCTGATAAAAGTTTATAACCTAGTCAACAAGTCTTTTTGTAGGAAGGATGCAAGTATCTTCTTTGGCTAGACAAGGATGCATTCATTGAGACATTTGACTTGGGAATCCATATGTTATTGACAATTGACATAGAAAAATTTAATGAGAACTTCAAGAGCCATAAGAATTTATACATGGGCAGGGCTATGATAAGGCACATTCCTCAAGTACACAAATAGAAGGGAAAGATACCAAGGAAAAAGGAAGTGGATGAAATCATGCCTCTTGAATTCTTTTAGAGGGATCTGAAGAATATTGTTTTTGATTTGAACAAAGTCTTAGGGTTAGATGGAACCATGTATGCTACTAGTGCACATTATATCATGGCACTAAACATTTAGGATCCCAACACAAATCTGGCTTATGAATTTGTAGAATACATCATCACCAAGATCCACGATGAGACTTTTGCTACCTAGGAGGGGAGTTTGGAAAATTCTAGATTCTTTCACTACTCTATGATCATGCACTTCATCCTATTTAGAAATGTAGATCTTTTTTATTAGAGTTTCTTCGAGTACATAGAAGAATGGGGAGAAAGATTACTACTGGGAAGATGGACAAGGGTATGGCAAAGATTCTACCATTATGCTAATACTATTTCTTTCTATAATGACTTTGTACACCCTATGTATATATTGCGAAGAAGATAATTAGGCCAAATTTATGTTTTGATGGAGGAAAACAAATAGGAAATTAATTGGGTAGTGTTTTTAGTTTTGAGGACTATACTATTATTAGGGCCTTTTGGTTTCTTCTAGGTCCCTCATTTTCTTCCAAAATTTGTGCATGAGAGGTTAGGAATTGTAGAGATATTCTAGCAATTGTTTTCATTAAATAGGGAATAATTTAAAAAAATTCTCAAGAAGGGCACTTTCCTATGTAGATGTACACAACTAGGAAACTTTGAAATAGGAAAAAATGTAATTGAAGAAACTAATGCTTTCTTTAGGAAATATGCCAAACTATGTCCTTAAATGGCAATAAAAAATTAGAAAATAAAAGTTTTGTCAACTTGACGTGCAATTTTCTACTTGATATTAACTTTATATCAAAATGTTGAGAGAAAAGAATCTCTAGCAAATTGAATCTAGTTTCTAAACTACTAGGACTTATCTCAAAAAAATAAAAATTGACTAGTAAAAATTTTGAATTTTAATTCAATATTACAAAAAATTTAGAACAAAAATAAGAAGTAGATGTATGTTTGACCACTTTAATCAAAATCAAATGATAATATTTTTTAATAATATTCAAGATATAAGTAGTAGACTGGTGTCTAGATGTGACACATATTTTTAAGTATTTTTATTTTAAATTAATAATTAATAATTAATTTTTGACTTTAGTATTTTTGGAATAAAAAAAATTCATGTCTGACCACCTTAACTAATTCAAAACTCTGTAAAATTCAATTTTTCATTTTTTTCCCTTATAGTAGAAGAAACATAGAATGTGATGCATCTTTTGGATTTAAAAAATGTTGTACCATTTGAATGTTATAGTTGTTTTTCAAGTAGTGTATCAGTCAACACTTTATATGTAACTCCATTAGAAAATAAGTAATAATTACTTACTAAACTCATAATTTGACAAACCTTATATTTATGGAAAGATAAGAACATTCTTAAGACACCCTTTTCATTCCATCAAATTTTGGTAAAAAAAAAAGTTGTCAGCTACATGTTTGAAGTAAAAATCACATAAATATAGGTGAAAAGCACATTTTTAGGATGTTTTTAAAGTTGACCATATAGGTTCGATATCAAAAAATATAGAAAACCTTATAAAGATATTAATTGTTTTCATTTAGTATCAGGGTAGGTGGGAAAAAACTTGGAATAGATTTTGAAATGGTTTATATATTTTAGAAATATAGATTTTTTAGATCGCCACTTTTTGGCACACCATGATCCTACACATACCCATGACCCCAATAATGTAGTCAGGAATGCTTTGAAGACCATGAGGAACTATACGTTGCCTCCAAAAAAATGCCTACGAGAGGAGGATATAATTGCTGATAGAATTATAAAATTTAGGGATGTAGTAGCTTTTGTTCAATAAATGAGGAAGGTAGATCCATTTTTCAAGGGATTTTACCCTAAAATGGAGTACTAGGCCAGATTGGACAAATGTGTTGAAGATCTTGATGAAATTTCAGTCCAAGTACTTGAGAAGATCTAGAAAAGTATAAATCCCAAGTCTTCTAACTAAGAAACTATGGTAGAAGTCAGTGATGATGAAGAAGACCAGGTAGAAAGTTTAGAGTGTATTCAATAGAGAAATAAGAAGTAGAAAATGGTAGAGATAATGCTACATAAAAAACCCTTCAACTTATTCCAAGGGGCAACTACTATTCTGATATTGTGAGAACAATTTTTTTGATAAGCTAGGCCACTAAGGATGAGAAGAACACCAAAAAACTTGAACTCCAAGCCCAAATTCTTGATGATAGGATCATAGAGGCAAATGAATTCATGAGTTATCCCTACAAGTGAAGCTAGATGGCTCAAATGAAGTGGTTGCTAAGATGGTTTAGAAACCAGAGGAGTATGACCTTGACACTAAAATCCTCACTATGGAAGAAGCTAAGGAGTTAGTGCAAAATAGTCGTGTTGGTGTTTTGAAACTTCCCAACTTCAAATTACCTTGATGAGAATAGAATACATTTAGGAGTAGCTACTTCCCATCTTCAACATACCCTTTTAGACACTGGGCCAACTATAAGGCTAGACCCTTCTTCTACTTCAAGCTCTTCAAAACCTAGGTGGGTGGACCTCTTATTCACTTATATGGTACCAGTGGTACAAAATCTAGCTGAATTCATTGAAGACATGAACACTCTTAGAAATACAATTTATAGTTGACCTCAAAGCTACTATTGCAACTGGATAAAACTTCATGGAGGTGCATGATCTGGAGTAAGAAACTAGAAAGAACATCAAAAAACTTACTACTCCAACTTTTTTCATGCACTTCTTCCACTGTATTGAATATTCCATTTTCAAATTCTGAAGGTTTGTCTACCATACCAATTCAATACATTGCCCAATAGAGTCACCATTTTGTTGGTGTTCTAAAACTTCTTGGCTTCAAATTACCCCAATGAGAACATGATAGATCTAGGGGTAGATACTTCCCATCTTCAACATACCCTTTCAAACACCAGGCCAACTATAAGGCTAGACCCCTCTTCTCCTTTATGCTTTATAAAACCTAGGTGGGTGGACCTTAGATTCATTCCTATGGTACTAGTGCTAAAACACACACTTAAATCTAACAAAGCAAACGAAACCCTTAATATTCTAACACTTATGGAAAGATCTTAGACATGGAATTGTTAATAACATGGCCAAAAAAATTGCTAAGCTAAGTGAGGGTATCACATTTTAGTTCATTCACCATTAAAGGGAAAGATCTTTGATTAATGATGTTGATTTTAGCAAAACCCCAAATAAGTAGCAATAAGAACAAGTTGATCCTATAGCTAATTAGTGCCTTATCTATTGGGAAGTTCCACAATTCACACACATACATCATTGATACCAACAACATATTCCATACATCAAGATATCAAATCAATCTTATCACTTTGTGAATTAGGCATTAGTATTCATAAGGACATCATTCTCGTGAAATATCCTTCTCAAAATAACTAGCAACCTTGTCAAATACATCAAGCATTTAATTGGCCCTTTGTTCCAATAGTAAAACATATTAGACATATTTTTGGCAATATGACTAATCAATCAAATAAGGTGAGATATGTGGTTATCATTTATGGCAACATTTATTTTGTAGTTTAGTCATGATTATTTGTGAAGGAAAATTGTCTAAGTATTAGACAATGTTACAATAGCATGACAAGATTTGTTGATTGTAGAATATTCCCTTGAAATATTATCTTGCGTAGTTAACCCTAGGAGCATGATGTCATCTGGATGATGCATACTAGTGCACATGTCTTTATGATCAACCAAGTTCAAGTTATGGAAGAAATACTGATGCAGTTATCTCACAGTACAAAATAGAGCATGACAACAAATTGACTTGTATGACTTGCAGAATTGTTTTGATTACTAAATCTTGTTGAACTAACTCTAAGGATGATATGTGAGCCGAATAAGGAAGAATTTATTAATATGCTTGATATAAGTAAAGAACTTCAAATGCAAAGTTAAAATAGAAGTGATAGTGTGAATGGTAAATTATGATATGTGATGCAAAGTGATGTTATCCAAGATATGAGGCAAGGTGATATGTGCAGAATCATTCTTGTATGAAGAACTAACAATTAGAAGTATTACGAAGTATAGCAAGTGATAAAGTATTGTATGTATAACTATTCTCTTGAAGAGCTTATTGTATAGTTGCATCTTAGGGTAGTGGGCTCTTCTTGTACACATTTGTATATGATTTACCAACTCCTAATAAGGTTGAAGCAACTTTGAACAGGGTTGAGACATCTAACAAGGCCTAGTCTCCTAATAGAGACTCAAAACACTATACATTCTTCATAGATTCTGAATAGGGTCAATATCCTTAATCAGATTCCTTTATATAGTGAATCATCTAGTGGGTTTCATCTCCACCAGGGTTTTCCCTTGGCCAGGGTTTCCCTAGTTAACAAATATGGTGTTATGAGCTCTCTCTATGTATGGGATTTTCTAGTGTTCAGCATTATTGGTTTATTTTCTTATGCATATGACAAAGTAATTAATAACATTTAGTTGTGGGTAAAAAGATTGAAAATATAGTTTCACCGCCCTCCTCTCAATAGTATCTATTTCTAACAATTGGTATCAGAGCCTACTTATTTAGAAGAGGCTTAATAGCTTGAATAAGATCCCTGTGGATATGGAACAATTGAAGAAGAATATTCAAGAATCTCTTGAACAAATTGATCTCCTCACTGATGAAAGAGATGACCTAAAATATAAATATAAAGATACAAAAGCTTACATTGGTGAAGTAAAGGATAAGATAGATGATCTAAAGAAAAATAGACCTAGTGAGCAAACCAGTGCTGATGATATTGAAGATCTAATGAAAGAAAATGAGATCTTGGAGTTTGAGTTAAAAATAGTTAAATTCAAGCTAAGTCTTAAGAAAAATGGTGGGAAGAATGACTCTAAAATAAAAGCTAAAAATGCAAATCTAGGATCCCAGTTAAGCAAGGTAACATCTGGATTAGAATCTATCAAGATAGAGCATGCAAAATTAGAAAAATATAACACTATTGTGAATGGTGAGTTGGTGCAAACCAAATAGAAACTTGAGAAATTATATACCAGTAGTAAAAAGATTGAAGAAAAGACATCTATACAGAGACCTAGTTATGACAAGACTAGAATTCCTCCTTGGACAATCCACCAAGAAATCTATTAAGAGAAAAGAATTTAATACCTTTGAAGTTAAAAATGATCTAAGCATAAGAAAAATAGATGATACACCTAAGGACAAGGAGAATGTTGTTCACTCTAAGAAATCTAAAGAATCTGATCAAGATGAGGATAACAAAAGGAAAAAACCTTATGCCTAATGTAATGAACTTGAATATAATGGAGATGATTACAAAGGTAAGTCTTTTAAACCTATTTCAAATTTTCATTGTCATAATTGTCATGGATATGGAAATTATGTAGTAGATTGTAAGAAACCTAAATTTGATAGTGATAATGCAAATAGTAGAATGTCTAGGAACACTTACTACATAGGCAATAGAAGAAGATCTCACAACAATGAAAGTGGAAAAAGAAGACAAATTGTTTGTTATAGATGCAACAATCTTGGACAAATAGCAAGGAATTGTAGAGCACTTGATAACTAGAATAATGAAAAAAGAAGGAATGTACCTATATGCCAATCATGTAATAACTTTGGACACACAATAAAGTTTTATAGAATAGATAGAAGAAACCTTAACAAGAATTAGAATCACAAAAGGAACAACAAAAGAAATGATGATAGTCTAAAGGAAGAAATGAAGGATTTGACAAAAGAACTTAAGGAAATATTTGTAAAAGTAAGAAAAGCTAGGAGTTCTCACATAGTTTAGGAAGAAGCCCATTCTAATGTACCTGACAAGACAATAAAGTCACTTATTGTCTATGACCCATATTACCTTCATTAAGGACTCTCAGTAAAATAGTGCATCAATTAATCATAACTAATTTTAGAAATAATATCACAAGTTGCATAATTAATAGTATATACTAGACATTTAGAGGAGTCAATAGTTAAGTGTGCATTGCTTAATATGATTAGGATAAGGATATATAAGAAGAATAACCTCTCTATTATATAGAGATAGTATTTGGACTAGTGGTAGATACATATTTAATGCAAAGTATAAATTTTAAAAAGATTTAAAGGATACAAATTGATTCATGAATATCATTTTCTTGTATGAAATCTTAAGTGTGAGATTTGAAGTGTTAAAGAAGTTTGGAGATACATAAAATCACTAAAATGCTAAAACATGAAATTAAGGCATTTTCTAAATTTCTTGAGTATATTTTTTAGAAAAAGAAAGACAAGAAGTGTTTAATATAAGCAATAGACCTAGATATAATTTGAAGAGACACCCATTTGTTTCTCTGCTTGATGACTCCAATGGAGCATTTTCACAAGTACCAGAAAATGTACTTCATGTCAAAGATATAAGAAGTTATATTCACTGTAAATTTGAAAGCATAGGAGATACAAAGATTCATAAGTAATTGGACAAAATGTCCAAAAATGATTTGTCACTAAAACTAGAACATGCATACTTAGAACAACTTAACCTAGTTAAGCAAATATTCTATATGGACTTTGATAATCATGAATGGACAAGAATAATTATAAGAAGAGTTCACGATGAAATTCTATGGTTGGGAGATAATAGCATATGTATTGATAATGACCTAAGTCACAAGGTCACAAGTTTAAACAATGAAGGATGCAATCTAGTGAACATAAAGAATGTGCACAAGTTAGTCAAAATAAATCCCAACACATGTTTTGATGGTAGAAACATGAAGATAAACACCATTTAAGATGATGGAGTGAGACTCATTAGTAAAATTTTGGGATATAAGTTCAACCATGGATCTAGGATAGATTCAGTTCCTACCAAATTTCTTCACACAACTTATATGGTAATAAAGGGTGAAGAAGTTAATCTATGTGACATTATCCAAACACAGTTGTTGGATAACATATCCAGAATCAAGAATTCTAGGAGTACAGTCTTTAGGTTTGAATCCCTACTAACACATATATTCTTCTATGCAAAAAAGAAGTTTCTTGGTATCACAAATTGGGATGGAAGCGATTGCACAATGTAGACTATCACTTGTGCATACATAACTTAACCAAAAATAGTTAGAGACAATGATATTGACAAAACGATGAAATCTTTCCAAGTTGAAATGAAGCAAAGGTATAGGATACCTCCTGCACTAGTGGAAAATAATAAGGATGAACTATGCGTCATGATAGAAACAAATTTCACATGTATGGAGGTAGTAGTTCCTCAAGTTAAGTTCATTGAACGTATGGGTTACGAAAAGAGTGAGGAACTAATTGAAGGATATGCATAGATAATCGTACACTTCGAAGTTAATTTTGAATGTCCTAGATGGGGGACATATAATTAGAAGATGAGACAAGTTAAAATAAGTCAGATAATTAGGGACTCTAATAAGAAGGTAGAAAAAGCAATTGATTCTATCTTGAAGGAATCAAGAATTTCAAGAAAGGAATTTGAAGAGGTGAAAGGGATAGCCATGGAAATGAAGGCCAACAATCAATCTAAACTATTGAACCTTATACCTATTGAAATGGTTAGACCTATTGAAGAATTCATAGTTGCCCAGATAAGTGCACAAGCACCTATAGTGCCATATGTAGCTGGTGCACAACAACAACCTTTAAGGAACCCAAAGAAAATAGAGGAAGTGTTAACACTTAGGAAATCCACAAGGCTTGAGAAAACCCCTCATAATAAGAGAGTCAAGAAAACTAAAAGTGGACCATGCAAGAAGAGAAGAACCTTGCAAATTAGTTCTTTGATTTTGAAGAAGAAAATGGTGATAGACCAATAGAGTCAACAAATTAGGAAGCAAAGACTTCAGCAGGAAGAAAAGCATGGAAACCCAAGGTAGAAAATCTTAACATGAAAATTATTAATGACAATAATTTTGTACAATTGAATAAGTAGTATAACTTATATAATAATATGGATAGAAGATAGGTAGAGAATGTTGTAGTTACAAAAGTGATCCTAAAAGATAAAATGTTTGATAGCATAAGAGCTCAAATACTTTAAGACTTGTACAATAGATTTTTAAATAGTAAAAGTCGAGTTATTGAGGAAGATAAGAAAATAAGGATAAATATGGTAAAAATGATATGTATTGTAAATAATGAGGAAGAAATAATTGAAATTATAAAAGGAATAGCACCATTATTGAGAAATAAGAAGAGATCCATTCTCATCATGGGACAAAATTTTGAAGAAGTAAATGTGGAAACTCAAAAGGAAATAGTCACATACATATCTACTATGCCAAAGGAGAGTGTGCAGCTAGAGAAGGAAAGTTGTATGCCTAAGGAGTCTGAGAAGAGTGCACATATAGATGAAATGAATCCTACTATAGTCAACACCTCATAGTTTTGAGAAACCAAGTAAAGCAACAATTCCAAGTGATTCACTACATATTACCATTGGCAATGAATCTATACAAGTGGATGACACCAATGTGATAGTGGATAAAACTGAGGACCCTTTTAAAGATTTTGGTTTGAACATTGTTGGCAATGTTGTTGATTGCATCAGCTCATCTAATGAAGAAAAAGGTCATGAGCCTAAGGAAGAAGATGCACCTTCTGCAAAGAAAATTGAATCCATCATTAAAAAAGCTACTTCAAGCATGCCTTTAGCAATAGTAGTAGTAACACCCTCTACACCACCTACAAAAGTAGTAGTAGTATAGTTAGATGAAGAAAATGAGGCACAAAATCTTTTATCTTCCTTAAGTAAACTTCTTGAAAAGAAGAAATCTATGAAATCTATTAAGAAGACTCTAACTTTAGTTTTGGATAGATTGGAAAAAATAGTAAGTCCTATTGACACACCTAGAGATATCCAACAGAGAGGGGAAATTTTGTGCAAGACCTTTCATAATGAGTTTACAACACTTACCAATGTGGCTACAATTCAAACACAAATTGAGCAAGATGGTAAACTTCTTAATACCATGTGTACAAATATAATAAATGATATAGAAACTTTAAGTGTATGCATTAAGGTATTGAGGAAAAGTATGGAAGAAGAGAAACATATATATGCTAAGTGTAACATGGCATACCTTCATCTTCATAGTTTTGATGAAAAAATCAAAGAGTAGGTGACTAAGCTTCAGACAATCACTAATAACTTTCTGAAACAAAATTAAAAGTTAGAAACCAATTAGCATACAATGCAAGCACTTCATGATAGCATCAGGGATACTCAAACAGAAATGGAGAAAATTTTCAAAATATTCACTCTTTTAAGGGACTGTTTATCCCCATAGATTACAAAATCAATTTGACGAATGCTTGGCAACCAAGTCCTCATATGAAAATTTTTTGGCTATAGATTTGAATGTAGTAGAGTTAACCACATATGTATGCTTTATGTGTACTAATCAATGTGTCTCATTCACTGAAAGATAGCTAGAAGAACTACCTTGTGCAGTTAAAGACTATCTTCAGTGATTATTTTTGCATGTTTTGATGCAGCTTTCAAATTTTGACAGTTCTTTTTTTTCTTTTATTGGTACCTTTTTCATTGATGTCAAAGGGGGAGAAAGAAGGCAAATTGTAATTGTAAGTTATATAGAACTTATATTTTGAAGTATAGGTAGGTTTTGCTTTAAAAAAACATTGTAATCATAGTTATAAGGGATGTTATCCTTTCAAAACATGAATACAATGTTTTTACTATGTTATGGTTATTTACTTTGATTGGTATGACAACATGTTTGGGACTTAGCCAATTTTCCCAAAATATTACCATCAATGCCAAAGGGAGAGATTGTTGGCAATATGACCAATCAATCAAATAAGGTGAGATATGTGGTTGTCATTTATGGAAATATTTGTTTTGTAGTTTAGTCATGATTATTTGTGAAGAAAATTTTTCTAAGTATTATATAGCATTACAATAGCATGACAAGATTTGTTGAAATATTCCCTTTGGATATTCTCTTCCACACTTGACCCTAGATGCATGACATCATCTTGATCATGCATACCAATGCACTTTTATATACAATCAACCAAGTTCATGTTATGGAAGAAATATTGATGCAGTTATCTCATAGTGCAGAACAAAGCATGACAACAAATTGACTTGTATGACTTGTAGGATGGTTTTGATTACTAAATCTTATTGAGCCAACTCTAAGTATGATATGTGAGATGAATAAGGGAGAATTTATTAATATGTTTGATATAAGTAAAGAACTTCAAATGTGAAGTTAAAATGGAAGTGATAGTGTGAATGCAAAACTATGATATGTGATGCAAATCAATGTTATGTGAAATATGATGCAAGTTGATATGTGCACAGTTATTCTTGTATGAAGAACTAACAATCAAAAGTATTGCAAAGTATAGCAAGTGATCTAGTATTGTATATATACTTATTCTCTTGAAGAACTTATTGTATAGTTGCATGTTAGGGTAGTGGGCTCTTCTTGCACACATTTTTATATGATTTACCAACTCCTAACAGGATTGAAGCAACTCCTAATAGGGTTGAGGCTTCTAACAAGGCCTAGTCTCCTAACAAAGACTCAAGATACTATACATTCTTCATAGATTCCTAACAAGGTAAATATCCTTAATCAAATTCTTTTATATAGTGAATCATCTAGTGGGTTTCATCCCCACCAGGGTTTTCCCTTGCCCAGGGTTTCCCTAGTTAACAAATATGGTGTTATGAGCTCTCTCTATGTATGGTTATTTCTACTATTTGAAGCATTGTTAGTTTATTGTCTTACGTCTATGACAAAGTAATTAATAATATCCAATTTTGGGTAAAAAGTTTGAAAATACTGATTCTCACCACCCCCCCCTTCCTCTCAGTATTATCTATTTCTAACACATACAACCTTAAGGGATGAAAATGGGTCTCAATTATTTGTTCCTAAACCACATGTAAGATTGTAGATTACAAAGATAAGAGATGAGAATCAGAATGAAACTAAGAGATTATTGTTGATTTGTACTCATTTCTTTGAAACTACGCATTCAGATGCATGTAAAACAATTCACAAAACCACTAAGTAGATCATAACTAGCTATATTATCTTTACTACTGCTATTCATACAAGAAAAATATGCTGAAGAAAATGGCATCACAGTACTTAAATATGTTCAAGACTAGAACCCATGGTTTCACAAATCTGAGAAAGCTCAAGATTGTAACCCCTATAATTAATGAGAAAGAAAGAGATAAAGGAAAAGAATGGAATCCTATATTTGATCTCGAAGTGGCATGTGTCCACTTGAATCTTCATTACTTGCTATTGTAAAAAATCTCTCATCTTTCCACCCATGAAATTTGATTTGATTTTCATCATTATTTTGTAACAAACCTGAAATATCTCCTCTTAAATCATGAAAATCCTTGTGTTACCAAAATATCTAAAATGCTAATAAAAACTCTATTTAACTGACTTGGATGTGACAAAATTTTCCCCCAATTGTATTCATACTACCTTTTATGCTCATTCAGTTCACCATTTCACTAGAAATCAAATCTAAACTACCCAACTAAAAGAAACTAAAAATAGAGTACCTAGGATAAAATGTTGCATAACTTGAACTAGTGTCTTCCTATATGAAAAAAAATCCAAAAATAAAAAGTTCATTCTCTCTTGATTTTGGTAATATATAATAGTGTTATAGTCATTTATCAAAAATGCCCAAAATCTTATTTTTGATTGCATTTTTTATGCTTGTTTGATTTTTCCCTCCTTTCATCTAGGTCAAACTAGTTTGACCAGCCTTGAGACATGTCACCACTAGATTGGCTAATTTTTGCACAATCACCTAACACTTGCCACCTAAGTGCCATGTGTCACTATCTCATTGGTCACCACTTCTACAACATGGTGGTCACCATGCTGTTATCATAGTTAGCATTGTGTCATGTCATCATGACATAGCAACATCACAACACTTGGTATCTTGGTCCAACTCAATATCTTGTCAACATCACCTTGTTACTGCACCATGTCACTCTGCCACATCATCAGTCACTATGTTGTATGAGACCTCTGTATGGTGCCACATCATCATGACATAGTGACATCATGACAAGTGTCACCTTTTTCCACATTAGCACCTTCAGAAGTGTGCCATGTTTGAGTCCTATATCACATGTCACCTCCTAGTTTGTCCATCTAGCATGCCATGTGTCAATTACTAGTTACATAGGTCTAGTCATCATCATTTCAACTGGCATGGCTGGTAAAAATTTTCTCCAGTCTATCAATGGGTGGGCTCCATAAACTTGGGTGGCCTTTTAAAAGGCCCATGTCTTAAAGATAATATGTAATAGTGCACTAGTGTATTTAAACTCTAAAAACCTATTTCCCTTTCAATTTAGGACTAAACATTAAAAGCAAGAACTCAAAATACTTTCTATTTTCCTATGGGATCTAGAGCTTTTTCTTGAAGAATTAACATTTAGATAAGGAACATGGTTTGTGGATGCAAAAAAGAGAGCAATGAAAAGTGCTTGAGGTTTGTATCATGCCTGTAACTGAATAAAAAGAAGCTTTTTTGAATGTACGGTGCGGCACCAATCATAGTAGTCTTCATAGGATTGATGTGCTTCTGTAATGTTTTTACACAATTCTCTCATGTAGGCTTCCAAATAGGGCTCTCCTATTCTTCATGTGAAAACGCCTTTTTCTTATTTTATAATGTGAATTGATTGGTAGCCTCTAGACTTCATGTGCTACCCATCTCCCCATTTTCATGTCTCGATTGGAGGATGTGGTTGAAGTGACACTCCCTCATACTACTACTTGCCAAACATAGGTGTCACCCCACCTCTACTTTATCCCCATTCATCCCCACAAATTTATGTGACTTCTCACCTTGTTAAAAACAAAAAAAGAGCCAAACACTACTAGTATTGTAAAGTATGCAAACTTCATCTTTAGTTCAATGAGTTCCTCATCCATCCAATGAGTGACTAGGAAATATAATCAAATAAACAAGATTTTGAGATTTTTGCTAGTATCTTTGGCCTTGTTACTATGCATAATTGGGGAAACCATCAAGTTTTGTATCAACTATAGAGAATGTATTCATGTTTGAGGATTCGTGATTACCAAGGCTTGCCCAAATACTTATTTCTAAATCATAAGACTATTTGCTTCATATATGAAAAGTTATACATGCTAAGTGTTCATCTTAAATACTAGAAATCAACTTTAAAATGGATCTCATCTCCCAATTATCCTTGCAATTTGACCATGAGCTACAATTTCATCTACTCCAATGGAGAAATTGTAGAAGAAACCTTCATACATCATTCCAAAATAATGTACCAACTTTAACATTTGTCATCCTATGAATTGAAGAACCATTTAGGAGAGATAATAACCATTTCTTGGATCATGTGAATTATTTTTCTTCATTTGATTTTCTTAAACAAGTTACTAAGTAACCCCTTGGTCAGCTTTGAATTTGAAAAGAAATCTGTCAATAACATATTTCATACCTAATTTCTCTTTTAGGTCGGTAATTGAACTGGACCCTAACAAGGAATACATTATTTTATGGAGTAAAATGACTAGATTTGATTGCTCCAGCACATGAGCAGCTTTATTAGTTATAAGAATCATCAAGGCCATGGGCCTTGAATTTCAAAGTCTTTATCACTATAGAATCTCAACTAGCATTTTAATGTACCTTGGAAGAATGGTACCTTAGTCTTTGTCATTGATCAGCATTGTTTCACCCTATTCTTGGGTTATCTATCATGTGTAACTTCAAACAAATTATCTTCAAGATGCCCCATGCATTCTCCCTACCCTTAAGTCTTTACCCATGTCACAAAATTAGTCGGGCCCCAGAGTAGGTTCGACTAAAAAAAATTTCATTTCCAAACAATTGAACCCTCAAAATGATCCAATGAACATCTAGTATTAATCAAGATTGACTTTGACTATTGAAAAAAATCAATTAGAAGTCAATTTACCATTTGTCTATGAACTACAAATTTTGTGCCAAGAGGTCCTTTGATTAGCCTTAAAACCTAACTAAATCAAATTACTAGGTTTTGAAATCAAATATATTGATTCTTTGTTCGAAATACTCTTACCTTGCCAAATATCATTTTATGATGAACTCTTAGTCAAAATATATTGACTATCAAAGTTTCCTTTTAGAACTACCTACAATAAAAAATGTCAGAAAACCACAAAACGCATTCAAATTTGGCTTTGAAAACAAGTCAAACTGACACTTGGGAGAATGAAAACTAGAACATTGGTTCACTATCACAAGGAGAATATAAATATGGGATTAGGTCTCCTAAGGAATAACAAGGCACATTTGGTGAGTGGTCAAAGTGAGCTACTTGGATTTGTAGGACTGGAAACACTGGCAAAAAAGTGATTTCTCAAAGGGAATGAACCTGGGAAAGTGTGCAGATGGATTCGTCAAGACTTGTGAAATGACATACTTAAAGAATTTTTAGAGTAAAATGAAATGGTACAATCCATTTGATCACATCTATCACAAATCCAAAGTTATGACCTCATGCATAGAGGTACCAACAAATTTTCACTTCTTGACACTAGTAAAATTTTACAAATTGCAAATGGAATCACCTTCAAAAACTAATCAAACAGATTCGCCATAAGCCCAAATCAGAAATATAACAAGTATTTGACCTCTAAAATGAAATTCGAAGATAATTTTCTCATTTTGGTCAACTAGGTCAAAGTTATAACAAGTTAAACAAGGTGTTCCAAAATTTTGAATAATTTGCATTAGCATGACAACAATAAATGACCGAATTTGAGGACTTCAAAAGCTAGACAAAACATATCGAAATGAATCAAAATTTGAAACATAGGCTCTCTAGTATGGATACTAAGCACTCCAAAGTAGTGAGTCATGAAACATCATCAAGTACAAGATATTCAATTACAAACTAGGCCTCCTGTTGTTGTTTGACACATGCAAAAATGTAGTTTTGAATATTGCTCAAAATAGAACTTTACAGAATGACTCAGAATGGAAATTTATATTCATGGGATGAGTGGATATGTTTAATGAAAAGTGTTAGAAATATTAAAAACCTCTTAGGCCTTAAATAGGTAGCCAAGTGCACATGCATTAAAAGGCACTTATAGGGGTTGATTTTTTGAATGGTACTCAAAATCAAGGCTTCAATTTTGAGTCCCACCAAGTGGTATGATTTTTTTTCCTAGATGGAATATTGGTTCTTCATTCTTGGTAGATCATATGTGAAGATAGGAAAGACCAATATATTTTGAATTTGAAAACTAGATGGGAGAATTAAGAGGCCCTATGTATAATATTGATGCCCAAACTATGGAAATATGGACCTTAGCTCTAGAAAACCACAAGCCTACTCTTATGGAAATTAAAGATTCCCCCAAGGGTAATTTTATATTCTATAATGTCCTTTACTTCTAGTAGTGATGCAAGAGCATCTTGGGTGTAAGAGCAATCTTGTATCACCCAAAAATATTTTATTTTTGGTCTTTTCTATTTTAATAAGGACTAGTAGATAGGGTGGTTATTATTTATGGGAACTTGCTATTTTAATTAAGTTTGTCATATGAGTTCAAAATTTTCTCATTTTATATAGGGAGGTTCATTCTAGATCTATAAGCCTACCATAAAAGTCTCATTGCTCCAGCTTAAGTATCAAAGAAATTATTGTGGATTTTCGGTGGAAATATTTGCAGAAAAATCTTCAGGCTCACTATTGGAGGCCTTAGAGTGCTTAGATGAGGTTTGAAAAATCAATGAAAGGGCCTTTACATGATTCCAAGCCTACATACTAGGAGTTGACATTTCTAAAAAGTAGTTATAATAGCCAATTAGAGCAACGATTCAAGTGTTATGGCCTTTCAAAGTTGGGCTACCAAAATTTCTAAAATAATTTGTCAAAAATGTATTTAGCTAACTCTATGTATTGTTAAGGTCTGTTAGTGCTAGGTATTAAATTTGATCATCTAGAACCTTCCTAGGTAGCATAAAATTATCTATTTAAGAAAGGCTTGAACATTGTTTAGGGGGTGATCCCACAATAATGGGTTCCACTTTTTTACCAATTTTGACACTGAAATCAATATTTTTGCAACAAATGTCACATTCAAGTGACTATAACTCCAAAACTATAAATAATTTCGACATGACATAAACTAGTGATTTTGAGTACTTTGTTCCTACTTTGTAAACATATTTTTTAATATAAAAAAATAAATTATTTATATCAATTTTTTTATCTCCTCTGAAAAGTGGTACATAATAAAATTCAATATTTTTAAAGAGTGATAGTACGTTTGACACACACAACATTTTTTTATAGAAATGATAATGATGTAATTCTTTTAGCGTTAGATTTGTAACATCAATATCCAGAGGATGCATTTGGTTTGATTTATTTTGGTTGAATATTGTATAGTTTATGAAGTTTTGAAGTGACACGAATTGTAATTCAGACATACATTCTGTTTGACACAGATAATTTGAAGTCAATTTATCATAAACCTTTTTTTTTTTTTTGAATAGAAAGGTATCTCATTAAGGTAGTTCTTACATATTTTTCAAAAAAAATTTGACCTAATTTACTAATTTTCCCAAGGTGTCGAAGTCAGTTGATGTTCAATCGGTAAAGAACCGGTAATGAACCTATAATGAGTTAAACTCATATTTGAAAGTCTTAATGACTAAAATATGTATTACAATTATAGTAATTGGAAAGCTTGCTCCAAGCAGCACATTTTGGCATTTTTTATTTTATAGTAGGAGATCATTCTCCTAAAATTATGGGAGTCAAAAGACGAAAAAGAAAAAAGAAAAAAGGAAAAAGGGTTAAAATTTTCCTAATTTTACGCGTTCGCGTGAACATATTGGGCATGTTCGCGTGAACCCATGTTCACATGAACATATTAACAAGGTATGTTCACATGAACATACCTTATTTAAACTTAACATGTTCATACAAACATACCTTGTTAATATGTTCATGCGAACATAGTTAGCATGTTCGGGTGAACATATGTAAAATTCTACATGCAAAATTTTCATCATTTCACAATTTCCTTCATCCCCCAAAAGTGGTACCTAGTATTGTGGGTTCACTCTAGGATAACTCTAGGTAGTAGTTTGTAGCTTAGTCTTGTAGATTACTATAATGAAGGTACCCATGTGGGTTAGTATATTGTACTTGTGAATTCAACAATTTCACATTTGCAACACAAATAAGAAGTCAAAATTTTGTTCTCACATTTCTTATTGTCTATTTATTTCTATTATGATTTTAAGATTTTAAGGGGAGTGCACTTTATCAAGTGGTATTAGAACTAGAGTTCTTGAGTGTGTGGATAGATTGCTAATTGTGAGGTAGTTCACATGAGGACCATGGTTTAGGCTAAATGTATAAACAAATCATAAATTGTGAGGTAGTTTATACTAGGGTTTTAGCAAAAGTATGAAAATGCCTCCATGAAGAGAGAATGGCCAAAGAGATATAGGTGTTACACCTGAGGTTTTCCAAGCCCTCAAGAGAAAAATGCAAGCATTGGAAGAATAAGTGTGAAGAGGAATAAATCTTCCTATAAGAAATGAAAGTGAGGATGAGGACGAAGTAGAAGAAAATGTTGAAGTAGAGATAGTTCTAAACCCAGAGGAAGAGAGGCCTTTAGGGCAATCTCCAAGATTGGAAAAAGACCTAAGTTTTAGGTTTCCACATTTTTTTAGAAATTTTAATCTAAAAGAGATAATCAATTGGGTTAATGAACTAGAGGAGTACTTTGAGGATGAAAATATTGAGGATCTGGATCAAGTCAAGTTTGTGAAGAAACAACTAAAGGGACATGGAAAGATCTAGTTGCAAGAGTATACCAAAGAGTTCTAGCAAGTTCTCATTAGAGTTGGCCATGCAGAAGCTAATAAGGAGAAAGTTTCCCATTATATTAACGGTTTAAGGTTAAGCATTCAGGACAAGCTAAGTCTAGTTCAAATGAATAGTATTTAGGAGGCATACTATTTTTCCCTAAGAGTTGATGAAAAACTAAACAAGAAGTTTGAAAATAAGAATAATGGAAAAGGTCACAGTGGAAGATCTAGAAGATGATCTTATAGAGGTCATAATGATGATCAAAAGAATAAGGATGAGGCTAGAAGTAGCAGTAAGAACTAGACATGAAATAATTCTAATAGTTTCCATGATCAGAACAATAAAGATCAGAGAGGAAGATGTAGAGGACAAGCATTTGGAAGAGGAGGTTTCTATGGAAAATGTTTTCAGTATGGAGAAGAAGGGCATAGAGAATTTGAATTTTCCTAGAACCAAGGAAGGAAAAATTGAAGATTAGAAGGCTAGGCCAAAGTTTCACATGTTAATGAAGATGCCAAATCCTCACATTCTAAAGGTGTTGAAAGAGGAGAAGTCCTAGTTAACATAATAGTCCTACTGAGTGGTGAGAATGAACCTGATCAAAGGAGCTTGTTTTACACAATGTACATATGTGAAGATAAGTGTTGTGATGTGATCATTGATGGTGGAAGTACTAAAAATCTAGTGTCAGAAATGATGGTCACCAAGTTGAAGATAGAAAAGCAGAAACAACTACATCCATACCATATTTCTTAGCTGCAAGGTGACCATAAGGTTATGGTCAATGAGTAGTGCTTAGTGAAGTTCAAGATTGGAAGCTACCAAGATGAGCTACTTTGAGATATAATACCTATGGACATATGTCTATGTTGCTAGGTAGGTTGTGGCAGTTTGACAAGCATGATGTACACGATGGGCAAGAAAATACCTACACTCTGAACAAGGATGGAGTGAAGCATAAGTTGAAGTCATTGAAGGAGAAAGAAGAAATTTTATGTAGTGTTTATTGAATATGTTTTGTTGATGGAAAAAAAATTCTCAAAATTATGAAGCCTGAGCATATGTGTTTCACTATAATTCCAAAAGATAGTATAGAAGATGTAGAGGAGGTACCTATAGAAGCTGCAGATATGTTGTGAGAACTTTTTGATATTCTATCAGATAATGTACCTAATGGATTTCCCCCAATGAGGAACATCACTCACCAAATGGATTTGGTTCTAGGAGCTTGTTTTCCAAACAAGGCAATGCACATAATGACACTAGTAGAAAGTGAATAGTTGAATAGACAAATTCATGAGTTTTTGTAGAAGGGGTTGATTCAAGAGAGTTTGAGTCCATGTGTTGTACTAGCAATATTAACACCAAAGAAGAATGGAGAATGAAGGATGTGCATAGACTCTCATGTGATCAACACGATCAAATCAAGTATAGATTTCCATTGCCAAGCATGGATGATATTATGGACTGTTTGAGTGGAGCTGAGTATTTTAGAAAGATAGATTTGAAGAGTGGGTACACTTAGATTCGTATCAGAGAAGGTGAAGAGTGGAAGACTTCTTTCAAGACTAAAGAAGGATTGTACAAGTGGTTAGTCATGCCTTTTGCTCTAAACAATGCATCAAGCACTTTCATGAGGCTCATGAATAAGGTACTAAAGGAGTTTCTAGGTAAGTTTTTCATTGCTTACCTAGATGATATTTTGATCTTTACTGAGACATTGGAGTTGCATTTGATCCATATTTGTAAGGAGTCTCATAAGTTGAGGGAAGAAAAGTTGATAATAAACTTCAAGAAGTGTAGTTTTGTAAAGAAGGAGTTGGTGTACTTGGAATTTATAGTCTTAGTAGAAGGTCTTAAATAGACCTAGAAAAAGTGAAGGCTATCCTTGAATGGCCTACTCCAAAGAGTACGATAGAAATAAGATCTTTTCATGGACTGGCTAGTTTTTATAGAAAGTTCATAAGAGGTTTTAGTAGTATTTGTGGACCCTTGACTAAACTAATGAGAGGGGATAGGAAAGAATCAGGGTAAACTTTAGGAAAGCTGCCTCCAAAAAAAGATATAAAATATTGGTGAGTTTTTCATCATTTTGAAAAAAAAAAATTATTTCTATTGGTTAATCTCTTAAAAAAAAATTTATAAATATTATTAACATTGACAATTATTTTTGAATCATAATTTTTTTGTATAAAATATTCATGAATCTCACTAACAATAGGAATTTCATTAATCACCATGGGATATAACAAATCAAAATTGCACATGTTTTTTACCTCATGTAATATTATGAGGATCGTTACATATACTTTAAATCAATAATGAAGACAAAATACTGGTGATATCCCTAAAGTAACTAATATTTATGATAATTATTGGCCAGTTAAATATAATTTCTCCAATAATATATTATATTTAGGTGACTCAAATATAATCATGTAATGAATATTGTGGCAAATATTTGAGTTTAATTTTTTTAATAAAATAAATTATTGAGCGATTTTAAATATTCTAGAACTAAATTTTATAAAAGTATGGTGACTTAGGTTATATCAAATCTTAAATTATTCACCAAATTACTAGCCAAAAAATTCTAAAATTAGCCAATTTGTGAATATTAGCCACTAAAAAATACCTTAGAAAGAATTTAAGTGGACTATAGGAATAAATAAGAGTTTTAATCTCTTGAAATAGAAAGTTACTGAGAAGTGTGTTTTAGCACTTCCTGATTTTAACAAGGTTTTTCAAGTATGAGTGGTATTGCAATAGGAGTTGTTATGAGCCAAGGAGGTAGACCTATTACTTATTTCAATGAGAAATTGAATGGTGCAAAAAGAAAATATTCTATTGATGATGAGGAATTTTATGCTATAGTTCAAGCATTGAGGACATGGAGACACTGTCATTTTCTTAAGGACTTTGTTTTGTATATTAATCATCAAGCTTTGCAATATTTAAATAGTTAAGGAAAATTGAATTAAAGGCATTTAAAGTGGGTTGCATTTTTGTAGAGTTATACATTTGTTTTTGAAACATAGGAGTGGGAAGTCTAACAGAGTTGCAAATGCTCTTAGTAGAAGACAACTTTAATAGAAATGTAGATAGAGGTGGTTGGGTTTAAGGGAGTTTTTACTTCATATCTAGATGATACTGATTTTGGTGGTGTGAAAGGCTTGTACATAACCTTTTACACTTGATAGGACAAATTCGTTAGATTTCATAATCCAAAATACTATGTTATTCAAAGGAAGCTAGTTGTGCATTTCTAGAAGTTCAATGAGAGAGAATATCATCAAGAAGAATCATAATGGAGGATTGGTTGGACATTTTGGCAGAGATAAAACCATAGCTTTGGTTGCTAAGAATTATTACTAGCCACAATTGGAGAAAGATATGAAAAAGTTTGTACAAAGTTCTAGAGTATGTTAGATGGTGAAAGGAGTGAAGTAGAATATAGGGTTGTATCATCAATTACCTATACTAGAGAAGTCATGGGAGGATGTCAGCATGGATTTTATTCTTGGATTACTAATTAAAAAACATGGGCATGATTCTATTTTTGTGGTGGTTGATAGGTTTTTCAAAAATGATACATTTTATTACTTGCAAGAAGACTACTGATGTTTTTCATGTGGCAAAGTTATTTTTCAAAGATGTGGTGAGACGACATGGTCTGCCAAAGAGTATACTTTCATATCAAGATACCAAATTTGTTGGGTATTTCTACCATACATTATGGAAGAAGTTGAAGATAGATTTGAAGTTCATTTCATCACAACATCCATAGACTGATGGATGGACATGACTTGTAAATCATAGTTTGTGAAACTTGCTCAGATGTTTGGTTGAAGATAAGCCAATAGGATGGGATATGATTTTACCATATGTAGAATTTTCATATAATAATTTATAAATAGGAGTACCAATAAGTCCCCATTCTAGATTGTATATGGGAGTAGTCCCAAAAATGCTTTTGAATTGATGAAACTAGATAAAGTAGAGATAAGTAGTGTTGAAGTAGAAGAATTTGTTGAACACTTGAAGAACATCCATGCGGAGGTGAGGAAGCACATCATAAAGATGAATACACAATATAAGGCTAAGAAAGATGTGAAAAGGAAGTATAAGGAAAATTGGAGATGAAGTCATGGTTCATTTTCTAGTGCGTACATATAATAAGTTGAAGATGAAGAAGTTTCAACCATGCAATATAGTGAAAAGGCATGATTTTGGAAATGCTCATGAAGTGGAGTTGCTTACTGAATTGAATATTTCACCATTATTTAATATTTCAGATTTGGCAGCATATTATGACGGAGGTGATGGAGATGAAGTAGCAAAAACACATTGGATTAATCTAATAGCTAGTTTGACTACAAAGGAGATTAAAGAGATACTGGACAATCATGTTTGAAAAAGTGTAAGGAATATAACTTATGAAGAATATCTAGTCAAATGGAAAGTGAGGCCAGTAGAAGATTCATCATGGCTAGCAAAGGAGGAGGTTAATTGTCTTGGTTTTCCTCTGAACACCTTAGACATGATGGAGTCACTTCTCAAATTACCCCAGGTGTCTAATGTAGGAGCATCCTAGGCTTAAGAGCACTCTTGCATCACCCAAAAATATTTTATTTTCAGTCTTTTCTATTTTAATAAGGACTAGTAGAGAGGGTGGTTACTATTTATGGCAACTTGCTATTTTTAATAAGCTTTTCATATGAGCTCAAAATATTCTCATTTTCTATAAGGAGGTTCATTTTAGAGTTATAAGCCTACCATAAAAATTTCATTGCTCCAACTTAAGTATCGAAGAAATTATTGTGGATTTTCGATGGAAAAATTTGTAGAAAAATATTTAGGCTCACTATTGGAGGCCTTAAAGTGCCCAGATGAGTTCCAAAAACTCAATAAAAGGGTTCTTGCACTATTTTGAGCCTATAGATTAGGAGTTGGTGTTTTTGAAAAGTGGTTATAATAGCCTATTGGAGCAATGCTTTGAGAGTTATGGCCTTCCAAAGTTGGGCTACTAAAATTTTAAAATAATTTGTCAAAAATGTATTTAGCTAATTCTGTATGTATTGTTAGAGTCTATCAACCTCGATATTAAGTTTGAGCATCTAGAACTCTCGTAGGTGACATAAAATTGTCTATTTTAGAAAGGTCCAAACATTGTCTAGGATAGCTTTGGGTAGTAGTTCATATCTTAGTCTTGTAGATTATTGTAATAAAGGTGCCCATGTGGGTTAGCATATTGTACTTATGAATTCTATAATTTTGCATTTATGGTATAAAAAAGAAGTCCATATTCTATTCTTGTTTTTGTTGTTGTTTTTTTAATTCTATTATGAGTTTATGGTTTTGAGAGGAGTGCCCTTTATCAAGTAGCTAGATATATGGACTATAAAATTTGGTAGCAATGATGGGCAAGAATGAGATAGATGTATTGGAAGAACAACTAGAAGCAGCCTATGAGGGGCGTTTCAAAACCTAGAGGCATTATGAAGAGGAAATTAAAAAGAAAAATGTCCTAAAATAGAAGAATCTTCTGTTGTAGAATGAAATATTCATTTTAAATAATGCTTCTAGATCAACTATAGAAATTGAAGATAAGGGCATCCAGACAAAGGGCCAAACATATAAGATTGAAGGCACATCAGGACAAGCTATGGCAGTTGATGAGGAAGATTTGTAATCCAATAAGGAGATTGAAATTAGAACTATTGAGAACTTTCTATTTCACAAGATAAATGCATTGAAAATGGTTTCACAAAATGTGCATTGTAATCATCTTGTTTTGTAGGGAGCTGAATACAAGTGTTCAGAGGAAGTTGCTATGTTATCTCCTTCTTTTACCACATGGGGTTCTTACACTCCATTTTTTGATAATCTTGTACCTTTTATGCAACAAAAGAAAGATTTGCTAAAGCTAATGATTATAAATACCATGAAGATGATAAATAAGGTAAAAAATTTAAATGGTTTCTTTGGTGGGAAGTTGCAATTCATCCAGAATAAAATGAAAGAAATTACCACAGGAACATCCGATTTTGTGCCTACAATTTTGGATAGTGATGGAGGAGTTAAGGATCTTCTTTTGACAACATTTTGAAGCATCTCATTTTTCTAGCATACTGCAATGATGAAGAAAATCTAGTAGTAGTATATGATCTAATAGATATGTTATATAAGTTAGAAGCTAAATGTAGAAAACAACTTGAAGAATTAAATGCAATTAGAGATGCCACCTAGCCTGATGTGGACACTAACATTGCTATTTGGGAAGTGGTAGAAGACATAAAGGCCATACCATTTGGTGACAGTGACTAAGTAGAGACATAAAGGCCATACCATCTAGTGATAGTGACTAAGTAGCTCAAAGATATAGTTAGAGGTAAAAGAGACAAAAGATAAAGAAAAGAAAAGGAAAGCAATAGGATGTTAAAGACCAATAGAAATATTCTTAAAGACACCTATGGAAAGTGCCACCTACCAATTTGGTAACTATGTCCTAAATTTTGCTCAAACTACAAAGAATGTTTCTAATGTAACTATATATGGAATGTCTTTGTATTTTCTTTCCAATCAAGTTTTTAAATTTGTCCTCCCATCTAAAGCTTGTTGCAATCCTTCCTATAAAAGGATTTTCAAGATTTGGATTGAGGGTCCAAAGTCTGTATAATTTTAGTTTTTAGAATATTTTATAATTGCTTTAATGTTTCTTTGTGTCAATTTTATGATGTATTAAATTTTACAAGTCTGAGAATACAAATGAATCTTGAATGGAAGTTTTGTCATGTCTTGAGTTATTCCTGAGATTTCACTAGTGATGTATTATTTTCAAAAAATATTAATACAAGGAGAGAGTTTTGAATGTTTGTGTCTCTAAATTTTGTCTCCTTTTTCGTATGCTTGTTATTTGCAATTGTATGAGGAAAGTTCATGCCATTTAATGCAACTGGGATAGGTTTTATGTCAATTTATTATTGCTTTTAATTCAATGAATTAAGTAAATGCTTCCATAAGTTGATAGTTTTTCTAGTCATATGCAAGGGATATCATAAGAATGGAGTGTAAGGTCAAGAACTGATGAATTTAATTGCAAGTCAGTTAAATAGATCAATTATTTAGTAGTGTGACTATGTATAGCAATGGATAAGGCACAAATCATAAGTTGTGATGCAAATTGATACAATTATTTGGTTGCACAAAGCACAATTAAAATCAATTAATATTTACTTTTTTGTAGTGAAGAATCAAACTACCACTCATTACTTATTTGTAATATTAGTTTTCTAATTTATAGCTAGCTACCGTAATTAAGGAGTCATTACAAATAATAGAAGAATTGTTGACCATTATCTATGTTGGTGTTTTTTGGGCTACCAAGTACTCTAAACCTAATATTAGGGTGCACAAGATGAAAACATGCCTAAGGATTAGTTAGATCCCATACTCAGTAGGACTAATCTTATCTATGAACCAACTTCAATAGAATACACTAGAGTCTCTATACTTTAGGCTTTGTAGGGCCAACCTAGGTACACCCTAGGGATATAAATGAAACTAGTTATTTTGATTTTCTCTTCAAATACTTGCTCACTAATAATTCTTCATTCAAAACTATCCCTTATAGCAGATAATGCTCACAATTTCTTCTTGGATTTGCAATAAGCTTGATGGGGACACAACAAAAGAACAGAATGGAACCAACAGAAAAGGGAAAATTATATTAACTGAGAAAATAAGCTAGTACAACCAGTACAGGAAAATAAACTTCAAAACATGCCCTAAGGGCTTACAATAGCATAAATCTGGAGATAATTTCTCCTTATGGTACGTTGTCTCAAACTCCACTCCAAACTGCCTTTTACAATGCCAAAAATCTACTTAAATAGACCCCATAGGGTTAAGGACTAGGAGTACATTCTAGAAAGTGCTAGTAGGCATCCACCGATGAAATAGAAGGTTCTGGAAGCTGTGTTACAAGTCGGTGCAAATCTAGAAGAATCCAAAAATGGTAACCGAACTTTCGGGAGGCATAACTTTTGAACCGTAGCTCCGATTGATGAACCATTTACATTTTTGAAAAGCTCTTGAAGCACTCGTGCCCCATTTTTTGACCCTTTTCGAGGTCATTTAATGCCCCAAACCTGACTTTGAAGCATTCTTAGGAGGTCTCCAAAACTCAAAAAACTGCAATAACTTTCAAACCGTGGGGCCTATTGACCTGATTCTTTTTTTGGAATGCTCTAAATCATGATTACATTCATCTGGGAAATTCACACCTTCTAGTTTACCAAAATGATGGCCCAAATACATGCTCCTATTTTTTTGAGATTTTCAAACGCACTGATAGTTGAACTATGAGAGTTGGTACCTTTATTTGAGCCAAATGGGTATCTAAAAATGTAAAGACATGAAACAGAAACTAAGTCTAAGTAAATTTTTTTTTGGGTGACACAGGATTGCCCTTATACCTCTGGATGCTCTTGCATCAAAGCTTTATGATTACAATAGCTAGTTATAACCAAAAGGAAAGCTATTATAAATAAGGGTTGGTAGGCAACTTTAGTTCTTCATTATATAAAATAGAAAATTGATTTTTGATTGATATATATTTTGTAACCATATGAACCATCAACTTGCAACTAAAATTAATTGATCAATGTCTTATCCATTGTTATTTAGAGTCAAAACTATTAACTCTAGACCTATTTAATTGACTTGAAATTAAATTTGTCAAAACTAAACTTTGAATCTCATTCTTATCATATCCCTCTCATATACCCAAAACTCTTATCACTTACTGAAATGAATTACTTAATTCTTTGAACTAACAACAATCAATAAGAGACATACAATTCATTCAAGTTGCATAAAACTGAAAGAACATTGTTTACTTTAATCCCAAGGATCACAGGCATACAAGAAACAAGACAAAACTTAGATACACAGATATGTAGAACTTCCTTTTGTATTAACATCCTTAAAAAGTTAATACAATACTAGTATAGATTCTAAATATAACTTAGAACTTGAAAACTTGATCATTTACATTCATTATATCTTCAAGTTTACAAGACTAAATGTATTTTTACAATAAAAAAAATGGATGGACTATAAATGGCATAAAATTAAAAGATTTACAGACTTTCAACCTCTACTCCATGTAATGCCTTGCCCGGAGATCCTTGCAACAAGGATGAAATACAAGCCAAGACAATAATAATAATAATTTAAAAGTAAGATTGCACACAACATCTTCACAAGAATCACAAAGATTGCAATGGAACACTTAATCACAATCACAACAACCAATGAATCTCGAAATGCCACTACCCAAAAAAACCACTATAATAGCAAAGCCTAAAATCATTGAATTGTAGAAGCAAGGAAACACTAATAAACCCAAAGGGTACTTAAAACACCAAAATGTGTTTCCCAAAAACAAGTGAGGATACCCCCTATTTTTTGCATGAGGACAATAGACTGATAAAATCTCAGGTGTGTAAGTACAACACTACCCATGAGGATCTTCCTTTGATGCAAGGAAACGCATCAAAGGGCACGAGGAAGTACTTGTCCTAGCAAAAAAAGTACCCCAATACTAGAGTGGGATTTCATGTGAGAAAGTACCAAAAGCCATGTTAGAAAACCTAGCACACCACATGAGAGTTTGCATTCTCATACAAGAAAGTACAAATTCACATGAGAAAGTAAAATTCCACACAAGAAAGTATTGTTTCACATGAGAAAGTAAAATTTCACATGAGAATCCAAAATAGCATGCCAAAAAACATAAAGGACAAAAAGCTAGAAATTTGAATTCCTCCACACCAAGGAGTGTCAAATCCATGTTTTGAGGAAAACACACTCGAATAATAACTAAAAGATGGATAGAAAAATTCTAGATCTAAACATATAACAAAGCAATGAAGGGAAATAACTAAAAGCCATATCAAAGTGTATAGAAGCAACACCGCAATAAACTAGAACAATGAAATAAATGTGTGGTTCCTCCCAATTGTAATAGCATCATAAGACCTTGAAGTTCCTAGCCATTCCCCATGCATAACATCCCAAACTTCCAACTAGATAGTTAGAGATGTCTTATAAGGACATCGCTACTAAAGCGTAATAACATCATAAGAACAAGAAATCTAACATGCTAAACCAAAAGTAATAGATATTGCAACTTAGCAGGTAAAATAATTTATCATATATTAAACATCATAATAAGGGAATGCATCAATAAATAAACATAATATAAACATAATATATAAGCATTCCAATGAAAGCATAAATCACAAGAAAGCATACTCTGAAACCCAAAGTACCAAGTGAAAATGGCCAACAACAGTCACACTCGGACAATAAACCTTCTCTATACATCGGCCCCAAGTAGCCATGAAGGTAGCTATTCCTCCCAACCGCATAGAACTCATAGGTCCACTTCCACTATGTTGATGGAGATAATGATCCAACTACAAACATCCATAAAGAAAATTTCCATGGCTAACACTCATGCTAGATAGTAATGATGGTTAAAACTAACATCATGAAACAATGTAGGTACAATAGGTCTCATTCAGACACTCAATGGTCTACTATGTAGTGGTTGACACCATGGAGTGTTTCTTGGCATCCAAAATCAAAAGCCAATTTGGCAGCTACACTCACTAACGGAAGGAGCATAATTTGGGTAGCAACACTCCCCAATAGAAGGTGCACAATTAGTGCTTTTTTATTATCTTATATTTTATTACCACCCAATATTTTTATTTAGTTATCACTTATCTTAAACTTCCTCTACCAACCAATGTGAAATAGTCACTATGCTATGAGATAGAAGCCCCTCCATGTGCTACCCTACCCTACCCATGCTCATCCGATGATAAGTGCTTGTAAGCATGCATATTCCTAACCCAACCCCAATGATCATAACTCTTGGAAATACAATAGAAGATTAGGCCTCATAAGTCACCTGACAAAGGTATGCACATGTACTTGTGTATGACATACCACCATCATGAAGATTATAACACAAGGATTGGATGAAAACACAAGAAAAATATCACTCAACTAAAATAGCTTTGGAGAATAGATGTAACACACATCCCAATGTAACATAAAAGTGCAACAATGGTAAAATTAACATCCAAATGGATGATCCAGGTCTACGACCAATATCATGTTAAGAAAACCTGAGAGAATAGGGTGGCATGCAAAATAAGGTAAAAACCCAAAAAATTGGAAAAATTTTGAATTAAAACCATTTGGTCTTTGGGCACAAAAGCCTCGAAAGTAAAATAAAATATGGGTTCAGACATTGTACGATAAAATAGCTAGCATAACAGTGTGAAACCCCAAATCCTCATCCCAAAAATAGGGAAAATGTTCATACCTAACCAGCTAAGTAGAAACAAAAAAAAAAAATAGAGGGGAGCACTAGTTTTCAACCTCCAAACTAATAGCTAGCAAAAACAAATATAGAAACTAAACTGAAACAAGAAAATGGGAGATCACTACTTGACAACAAAAGGGGTAGAAATGGAAATCAACCTGATTAAATAATAATCCTATGAAAGATGGAAAAAACTATGATAAAGAAAGTTCTCCCTGAGCTGGATCCAATGAGATTGATCTCACAAAGATCTCACACTCAAAGCTCTCATAAAAAATAGAAATGTGATACTCCAAAAGAAGATTCTCAAAAAATCTCTAAATTTTGTATTTTGCAAAAGTGAGAAGTGAGGAATTAAATTCCTCTTTCCATAATTATTCACTTTTCAAGTGAATAATTGATTATGGAAAATAGCCAATTAGACTAGCTAGACTCCAAATCAACCCAAATGAAAATAGGCATTCCTAGAAATAGGAATTCATCAATGGCAAAGCTACCATAAATTAAATTCAATAAAAATTGAAGCCTGAAAACCCAAAATCACATAAATTTCCTTAACAACTTTTGTGCCAATGTGAACCTCTACATGCACAGACACCCTCATAGATCTAGTCACATAATATAAATGAGTTCACATTTAATAATCACTGAAAGAATATGTCAACCATACATAGATGAAATTGGTGAAATATGAATAGTTAAATCACTAACTCTATGTACCATTGTCAGGGATATTAATCCTACTTACTAAAACACATGAGCAAGTGCAATTGCATATAATATCATCACAAAAGCAGTAAATGCATTAAATACCTAATAAAAAAACTTACATCACTCATGTTCACATAAAGCATAATGAAACAAGAATGAAGTAAATCACCATAGCATAAAATTCATCACATCATAGAATAAGAGATATGTCCAAATCCATATAACTAGATATCGTCATAGAACTATTATCATCTCAAAATGACATCAACATGCAAGTATGATAAACTGAACAACGTAGCAGTATAACATTTATGGTACTTAAACCAAAGTATAACATCTAATCCTTAGGTCATCTCAAAGTACATTTAATAAGAGCATCAAGTAACTCTCGAATCAAAATATAAGAAGGTATAGACTGTGAACATGAGAGGTACTACACTTTGCATCTTGGAAATCCTTATAAAGGATTGCAACAAGCTATAGATGGGAGGAGGAAACATGTCAAAACCCTAATGGAGGAGAAAGGTGATAGGACATGTACAAAAAAATACAATTTAAGACATTTCTCTATGCTTTATCCAAAAATAGGAGGTAGTTGAAAATTCAGTGGGTGGCTATTTATTACTAGAACTTTAACTTTAGTTCTTTCTCTTCTTCTATCTTGAGGAAGTAATTCCTCAGCTACCTCCTACCAATATAGCCTTAATCTCTCCCCCTAATTTCCATAAATAGATCTCCCTCTTGGTTGGGCTCTCAGTTGATTTAACTTCTTCTAAGTCATTTATGGCTTTAGTCCACCTAACATTTATTATGGCTTTAGACTACACTAAAAAATTATTCAAATATATTTTTTCTCTAAACAAGGAGTCAATCAAATTTTTGAATGGAGCATAATTTTTATTCTCAAAAATTACTACTATGGCATCTTGAGTTAACACTATACTAAATGAATCAAACCATTCCTATCATTCTCTTAACTTACTATTTGCATCCATAATTGGTGGAATATGAGGCTCCATTCCCTTAGATAAAACTTTCAATTTTCCTTGTATTATTTTTATTTTTCCAATAAAGCAAACAATTAATTCCATTACGATTTCTAGGCCCTCCTTCACTATAATAATATTATTAGGAAAATATATATTTTTATTCATTAGCATAATAAGGCTCTCTAAGAATTGAATATATGCCCCTAAAAGATTGAATGTAGGTAATAGCCATGAAAGTGCTTCATTACAAAATTGCTCAACACCTTGTAAATAACTATATAATGTATCGGCCTATTGTAATATATGCTTTAGAGTTTTAACTCTATGGCCAATCATACCTCTAAGGATAGTTGTCCTTTCCTTATTATCTTGTTGTGTCGGTGGAGCATCAATGCTCATTGTTCTGAGCTCTATATTATGTGCCTCTAGGTAATTTGTCCATGTCATTATCTCTATTGTGACCTTAGATGGTTGTTTCTAACTACTATGTTCCTCACTCTACTCTATAATGGCAACCTGTTTAGCATTGGATAGTTTCTCTCTAAGAGATGTAACTTTAGTTTCTAATCCTTAGACGTTAGTCTCAAGATCCTCAATCTTCTCCTTCTATACATGGATTTTCCTAAGCTCCTCCTCATAGAGTTTTTAACATCAATGTAATCATTAAAGGATTTGACTAGCCTTGTCTCTATCTCCTCTATCTTGAACTTATTCATAAATGAGAAATTTTTAATAGCCTTGGACATATTTGTACCTAAGGTACCTTGTAGTGTCCACACTATCATTTTACCATGATCTATGCTCTACACATCCATTAGTTTAGTCACTTTTTGTGAAGAATCCATGCTCCACACTACTAGAGACTTGGTGTAAATGTTTAATATAGATCCTCTCTATAGTCCACCAGCACTATATGCCTCATATGAGATGGAATTCTATTGTCTTCTGATTTGGCAAAGCATAAATTCTTGTTCCAAACCCCAACTAGGCTCTAACATCATCCCAATCCTCTGCACTAGATCATCCCTTGCCCCCTCAAGAGTAATGAATTCACTTTCTCAATCATAGGCATGCAATTCTTCAACCAATGCTTGCTCCTACTCATCTGACTTAGCTGGCTTCATTTTTAATAGTAGTTCACTCTGTTTTACCTTATACAAGAAGCTCTTGAACTCAATAGCTTTAATGAACTCGTAATCTTCCATAAATTTTTCAGCTTGGAAAATTCTATCATCCAACATTATTGCTGCTAGCTCCAAGTCACTCAATGTGGTCTTAGCTAAAGTGACTCTATCTTGGATATAACTTTGTCTTAAGTCAACAAAGTACTAACTTCTACCAAGCAGGATTGTAGTATCATTTGTTTAACCTTTTCAAGAATGTGGACAACCTTTTGCCTTGTGTTTCCCTTAGTGATCCATGATGCCTCCTTTAGCTCATCTTCTTTCATTTCTATTGTCACATTAGGTTCAGGGCTATCAGGATTCATTCTCTCTTCTTCCCCAAGTGGTTCCTTTGGCATTTGTGCCATTATTTTTGAATGGTCAACCACCATCTTTCTTATCCTTTCTTAGTAGGGGATATCTAGGTAGAAACCTTTTAAATTGAGTTCTAATCTCTTTAGCTCCCTCTCCACCTTTAGCAAATCATCAAATTTTTACAATTTGTTAGCCACCTCACCGTTAACAAAAATATTGGGAATGAGATCTTCATGGGGCAAGTCTTTGGTACTAGGCAACACATAGTTTCTTATTTCCTTGAGGGTGTTCCCCATCCAATTATCAAGATATATATCCTACATGGGCTAGTGGAAAAATTATATTGGTGGAGGAAAGAATGAATCTAATCAAGGGATTCTTTTCCAATTGAAAAGTTCCCTAACTTAAAACATCTACATAGAAATATACCTCTATGCACCTTAGGTCCTAGGTACTTCCAATTTACCATACATAAATACCACATGAATTCAATGATGGCTAGTCTAGGAGGAAAATGTTTTGGAAATATATGTGGGGGTTGGAGATAACCATAAACCCTCATCAAAGAAAAAGTTAGAAATGGGAAAATATCCCCACAATTATGATCTAATATTTTGAAAAGACTCTTCAAAATGTCATGTACCCTATAGTAACTTGGGTCTAACATTTTCATTAAGAAAGTACAAAAATTATTGAAAAATGAGACATAATTAGAGTAATGATAGGAAGTATCCCATACCTATGTGCATAAGTGAACTAGAAGCTATCCATTGGCATCAGATGTATGATCAATAAATTGCACTCTTATATACCCCACATTTTTATAAAGGATCAGGTGCATCAACAATAAGTAATGATGGAATTTGAGTTTTCCATTTTTCCATTCTAGGCTAGTCCAATGTTCTCCTTCATCCTCCCTAGAATATACTCAATGTAGTCATATTCTGCACCATGGTAGGAGTCTTGCACATCTTTGGAAATGATGACTTATTTTCCATATACCATGTTAGTTCCATCTTTACTAATTACCTTTT